>CM077231.1:22904264-23248403 GCA_039654775.1 Spinibarbus caldwelli
TGCTATTCTTTTTAACTTGTATTTATCAAAGAATCAAATAAAGTATCACAGCTTCCAAACAAATATTAAGCAGCACAACAGTTTCAACACTGATAATAAATCAGCATATTAAAATGATTTCTGAAGGATCATGTGACACTGAAGACTGGAGCAATAAATTGTATTTTAAAGTATATTACAATAGGAAACCAATATTAGAAATTGCAATAATATTTCACAATATTACTGTTTTTCTGTGTTTTTGATCAAATAAATACTGTTTTGATGAGCATAAGAGACTCCATTAAAAATATATATATTAAATCATAAAAACCATATAAAAATATTACTGATCCCAAACTTTGCAAAACTTTGAACGGCAGTCTATAACATCCAACTTTATCTGGATACATACAGTACACTCATGTAAGGCAATATATACTAAATAGCAGCTGCCTGATTTTTTTTTTATTTTATCTCAAAATGTAACTATATTATCACCCAGCTCTTCATATAAAGGTTGTCCACACACATACAGTATACTCATGTAGGCTGAAAGGTCATATATAGCAAATCTCAATTGCTTGATCGTTTATCATTACAAAATGTAATTATATTATGGCCCAGCTACAATATAGTCTAGCTAAATGCAGCTCTAAGGCATAAAGATATTAAGATATTATAAACATTTGTTTATAATCATAATTATAAATGTTTATAAAGATTGATTTTCTATAAAGCTGGGTTGAAACAGTGTATTGTGAAAAGCATTATACAGATAGATTGAACTTGACTTTGACTAAGTTTCTGCGTGTTTTGCAGGTTCAGCATGTGGTCTCACAGAACTGTGATGGTCTTCACCTGCGCAGTGGTTTGCCCAGACACGCTCTCTCTGAACTCCACGGAAACATGTTCATTGAGGTCTGTGAATAAGATTTGTAACATTTTAAATTTGTGAAAATGTACAGATTCACTTGTCTTAAAGGATAGAGTGAATATCTCAAAATCTAATGTAGAGGTCCTTGCAGGTCTGATTGTTACTTCCAGTTTCAGAGTTTAGGAAAAACATTATTTAAACTCTGTGATATCAAACTTTTTTTTTTTATTATTCGTCCCTTCTGCTGTCCCATCTGTCACACAGGTATGTGATTCCTGCTCTCCAGCACGAGAGTTTATCCGTCTGTTTGACGTGACCGAGCGTACGGCTCTGCACAGACACGGGACGGGCCGCCTGTGTCCTCACTGCAGAGCAGAGCTCAGAGACACCATTGTGCATTTCGGTGAACGTGGCACTCTGGAACAGCCGCTCAACTGGAGGGGTGCAGCTGAGGCCGCACAGCAGGCTGACGTCATCCTCTGTTTGGGCTCCAGCTTAAAGGTGAGGATATGATTGGTGCAGGTTAAAGGGACAGTTCAGCCAAAAATGAAGATTCTGTCATCATTTACTCACCCTCATGTCGTTCCAAACCTGTATGACTGACTTTCTTATTCTGAACACAAAAGAAGATATTTTGAAGAATGTTGGTTACCAAATAGTTTTGGTTCCAGTTGACTTCCATAGTATTTTTTGGCCGTATCATGGAAGTCAGTGGGAACTGAAACTGTTTAAATAGCAAAATATCTTCCAAATATGTTATATTCAAAATATGTAATGTTCCATCATTTATGTGAGCAGCAGCAATATGAGATGTTAAAAGTTTACCATATGGCAGTATTTGTCAAAATGATATTGTTTTGTACTAAATAATGCAGCTCATGTCATGTCTAATGTGGTTGTCCATCAGGTATTGAAGAAATACTCGTGCTTGTGGTGCATGAACAGACCAGCCAACAAAAGACCAAAGCTGTACATTGTAAATCTACAGGTAATATTTCCCTTCATAAAACCGCTCTTGATTCTTCTGTTTTCCATAAACTGAAGTGTGGCTTTCAGTTTACATGATCTAACGGCTTCCTTGTTTATTTTAGTGGACACCGAAAGATAACTTGGCCACTCTGAAAATTCATGGGAAGTGTGATGCTGTGATGGGTCTTCTCATGGAGGAGTTGGGTTTGGAAATTCCAGTTTACAACAGGCAAGACCCACTTAAAATTGAATATATGTGCCTAATATAACATTAACATTATAGCAGTAACATTAGCAGGCAAAAACTTCATTTGCCAATGGTGTATATGAAGCAGAACTCAGACAGAAGTTGCTTTCAAACCATGCAGCTTTCTGTTGGTCAGCACAGCAAATTTGTGACAAATGTCAACTCGTTGCAAAATCTTTGTCAGGAAAACTTCATACAGAATTCCTGATAGCATGGATTCCTATTATAAAGACTGGATTTCGCTAATGTGACTGCACCCTTAATTAAGCAGTACAGTAAGAGGCCGTGCAAATTAGCTGTTTCCATCTACCTATTTTTATGTGCATTTTGGAATATCATAAAAAACGCTGGATGGAAATACCAAGATGCACATAAATTCTAAAAATGCGCGTAAAAAAAAACATATGATAAACTTTTTATTCTTATAAGAAAAAATGTGCATAAACTACAATGGAAACACATTTACCGAATAAATTCCACCATGCGCATCAAAAAAAGTCGTGTGACTTTGCACGATGGGACAGGATAACTTGACTAACCAGCAGACCGATCTCGTTGCACAGCATCTGAAATGTTGTTTTGGTCTTTGTGAAATGCCTGAGCAAAGTCTGTCATCAAAGTATTTCTGTATAATTGTTTTACACGACTGCGTTCCCAAACAGCAAGCAATGGCCGCATTTATTGTCTTTCGTCTGCTCGCTCTGAGGCTCAATTAATTTATCATATATGAAAATTATTATATTCAGTAGCTTCTCCTACTTTTCTTAGTGATATTTAGTGCCAGTTTATCAGGAAGTGACCATTTTGTTCTCTCTGACTCGTTAGATGGAAACTGTGCTTTATTCGCAAATGTTTTATGAGATATTTCAGTTTTGCACATTAGTTAAATTCACATCTTTGGATGGAAACAGCTAATGTGAATAACTGACACAGCCATTGACTTCAGGACAGCAAAACAGGAAGTGCTAAAATGCATGTTTTCCGGTTTTTTTGGCCTACAGAAATACATCATCCCTACAAGAACTCTGTATTCCTCGTAAAACAGTTTCAAGCCTGATTGCAAATGTGAAGTCACATATTTTTTCATTCAAAGTAGCTGTCGGTTTTATTAATATTGCCTGTAATTTGTATAATTAACAGATCACAAGACCCCATCTTCAGCTTGGCTAAACCACTCAGTCCACAAGAGCAGAAGAGTCACACTCGTAAAGAGATAGCGCCACCTTCTGCTCTGGAGGACGCTTCGCAAGACGCACAGGCTCAGGGTGAAGCTGCAGCGGTTCAAGGAGGCTGGTTTGGAAGAGGTTACTCCAAAGCAAGGAGGAAAAAGAAGACTGTGTAGTTCCTAAAGCTGCTCAACTGGGTTAGGACTGTGTTCTTTCCCATTACGCTCACTGATTGAATACAAGTTTCTGAAAGGCCATTACTGATGAACGTGATGTTATAGCTGCTTCTCTGAAAAGAAATAGCAGTTTATCTCTGAAAATAACTTAAGCAGGTTGGCAGGTTTACATGATGGTTTGGCTTTAAGTGCACTTTACTTCCAATCTCAGGTAAATAAAGAACTGGGGCCGGTTGCAGACTGGTCATAACTTTTAATATTCAGTTAAGAAAAGGTAGACTGGTCTTACTTGTGTTGTATTGGACTGATAACCACTTGGCAACTGCTAGTAAGTTTTGTATAGTATTTTCTTTACGCTTTACGTAACTATGTCTAAAAAGGGTAATATTTTATGTATTTGAGGTCTGAGATGTGGGAACGGTGAAGAGAGAGAGGGCAAACATTTTGCATTTTAGGTCAGCATTGCCGTCTGATCAGCCAATATTGTCTTAAATTGCCTGCATAGCACTTCATCTTTTATAACATGAGATTTTGACCAAATATATTCAATCTTGATTTCTGTAAAATGTTGCAACAAGTTGTTTTTTCTTTTTTTTCTTTTTTTGTGAACAATTACAGTTTTGGACAAAATGTAATAAATATTTTTTAAAACACCTTAAAGTAACTACAAATGAGCATGTAAAACAAATATCTTTAAAAAAAATTCCATGTGGAGGATCCCTTACCTGTTTGCATCTCTGGAACCGCGTGAACATTCTGCTAAACTTCTTGTATGTAATGTGTGTTTAGACCAGTGTTTCCCAACCCTGTTCCTGGAGGCACACCAACAGTGCACATTTTGGATGTCTCCCTTATCTGACCAATACATTTCTGGTCCTGGAGTCTCTACTAACGAGCTGATGAGTTGATTCAGGTGTGTTTGATTAGGAAAAGTTGGAAAATGTGTAGTTTTGGTGTGCTTCCAGGAACAGTGCCTCCTGGTTTAGACACAAAATATGGACGAGTAAATGACTGCTTTCATCGTTTGAGTTAGACTTTAAATTATAGTTGTTTACATGAAGTCATGCTACTGGATTGAGTAAAAATGAAAGCTTTATTTCAGTCCACTATTAAAAGAATTAGATAAACAGTTCCTCAACCAAATAACAGAATGTGTATATTTCAATTAAATGAAGTGTTTATTATGACCCTTAACATGGTGCTGTAACCGATTAGAACCAGAATTCACATTTTAACCTTTAAATATGGGAATTTATCTATATATGTGAGCAACAAAACCCTCACAATTGTATAATAATTGTAATAACTTGAACTGAGATCAATGTTTGTTTGGTTTCGGATGCTGTTTGTGTTTGAAAACAAGACTGCTGTAAGTGCCATTACTTGTACGTCATTGATTTTGTATAATTACCATGTTTTTTCTCAGTTTACATGGGCATTTTATTTCAGATGCGTGTATTTCTGTGTACTACTGTAAAGAAAACTTGAGTATTTGAAGATTTACATTATACACTTGTATTGAAAATAAATGAAAACGGACAGTTTCAACATATGCCACAATAATACACTGCCATCATTTCATTTCATTTGGCCCCTAAGAAATAAAATAAGTGTATTTTTTTAAATGAGTTTTTGTATTTAGCTGTTGATTTTGAGCTTTTTTATTGTGTCAATGAGCTCTGGAAAGGCTGTGTTACCACAGCAACTATAGAATTACCACAACAAATTAATTCAAGTACTTTACTATAGTATGGTTCAAAAACACTATAGTATTTTTTGATGTGGGGATGATCACTCAAATGTTTCACTGTATCTGACCCATTTCAACGGGAGAAGTAGTAAACCAATAAGAAGCAGAAATGTATAAATTACATTTATAGATTAAGTAAATCCTTATTAATAAATATTATAATAAACATAAAACCAAACCTACTCAAATGTGCATTTGCTGACAGGCAGAATCAGTACCTCATGGCTGCAGCCGCTCCTGAACTGTGTCCGATGATGACCGTTTCTTCATCACATTTCAGGTCCTTCTCCATGAACGGTAGCCAGATGCTCTCTCTGGCAGATACTGTCAATTAAAATATATTATACAAGATATATATGATTCAGATCTCATGTAATATAGTTATGTGAACTTGTACTACCAGGATCAGGCATGTTCGTCAGTGTACAAGACACGTCTGGAATCTGCAAAAATGATTTAAAAATACATCATATTGTATTCAATCACTGTAACCCTATAATTTTCTGCATTTTATTTTTTAATTTGACAGGGAAAATGCATTGTCACAGTGAAAAATAAAATGAAAATTACCAGTCAAAAGTTTGTGAACAGTAAAATTTCTGTTTTTTAAAGAGGCATTAAATTTTTTTAAAGGTTTTTTAATGAAGCCTCTTCTTCACCAAGTCTGCTTTTATTTGATCCAAAGTACAGCAAAAAAAAAAAAAAAAAAAACTGTAAAATTCTGAAATATTTTTACTATTTAAAATAACTGTTTTCTATTTGAATATATCTTTTAAATGAAATTTATTCCTGTGACCAAAACTAAATTTTCAGCATCATTACTCCAGTCTTCAGTGTCACATAATCCTTCAGAAATCATTCTAATATGCTGATTTACTGTTCAAGAAACATTTATTATTATTATTATCAATATTTAAAACAGCTGAGTACATTTTTTCAGGATTCTTTGATGAATAGAAAGATCCAAAGGTCATTTATCTGAAATAAAAAGCTTTTGTAACATTATACACTACACCATTCAAAAGCTTGGAGTCAGTATATTTTTTATTTATTTATTTATTTATTTTTTTGGGAAAGAAATTATAGAAATGAATAGCTTTATTTGGTAAGCATGCTTTAAATTGATCAAAAGTGATCATACAGACATTTATAATGTTAAAAAATATTTCTATTTCAGATAAATGCTGTTCTTCTGAAATTTCTATTCATCAAAGAAACCTGAAAAAATTCTACTCAGCTGTTTTCAACATAATAATAATAATAAATGTTTTTTGAGCAGCAAATCAGAATATTAGAATGATTTCTGAAGGATCATGTGACGGGAGTAATGATGCTAAAAATTCAGCTTTGAAATCACAGGAATAAATTATATTTTAAATTATATTAAAATAGAAAACAGTTATTTTAAATAGTAAAAATATTTCAAAATTTGACTGTGTTTGCTGTACTTTGGATCAACTAAATGCAGGCTTGGAGAGCAGAAGAGACTTCTTTAAAAAAACATTAAAAATCTTACTGTTCAAAAGCTTTTGACTGGTAGTGTAAATCATTTCATTTCGTTTTCAATTTTGGCACATATTGTACATATTGTTCTCTATAATGAAACTCTTAATCTGGTGTTCGCTTTCATTTTTATAATTGAATTGATTTACTTAAAATTGGCAGAAAATACCTTCCGTACTATAAAAGTATCGTATTTGATATGCCAATGTCTAAAGCCTCTAAATTATCAACATGATCAAAACTTTGCTGATGAACCACCTTCAGATCATGGTTCATGTGTCTTTTTGCTATGAAAAATGTACTGATTTCTATAACGTAAATGTAAGGATAACTTTTATATTATTAGTAACATTTCAAGACGAACACTCATTGGACTGAAGCAACATTGATTTACTTAACCATACATCATTTTTAGAAAAATCATGTATTATGTTTGATATATTTAACATCAGGCTTTTGAGGAAGGCTTATTTGTTCATCTCTCAATCATCATTGTGCTGCAGTGCATTATGTTTTGCTGTTTTATGATCTCTTTGATTTACATCACAAGCTATTAGAATTCTCATCTTATAAATATCAATGCAAATGCACCAAATTGCATATTTTTCCTCAGTTTTGGGCCTCTGAATTTCCATTACAAGAAAATTATTTTCAGACTACTATTTGACATGTCAGGCTTTACAGGGTTAAGTGAGGTGAAACGAACCCTGTCTGTAATTATGAAAACTGAAAGATGGTTTAATTTACATTTACATTTAGTCGTTTTGCAGTTTTTTTATTTTTTATTTTTTTATTTTTTTATTTTTTTATTTTTAACTAATTAAACTTCTGGTAATATGCCAGTTTTCATATGTACATGAAGGAAATCACAATTAAATGCAGAATGGAATAATTATTCCATGGCTTATTATTCTGAAGAAACATACAGTGGCAAAACTGGAGAGTCACGTTTGATCTCTCTTTCTTTCAACAATAATGTTTGTAATTTTTAAACACTTTTAAAGAGATAGTTCACCCAAAATTAAAATTACCCCATGATTTACTCACCCTCAAGCCATCCTAGGTGTATGGTTGCGTTTACACTGCAAGTCTTAATGCACAGATCCGATCTTTTGACCATATCCGATTTTTTGGCCCGTCTGTTTACATTCACTTTAGACACGACTGGTATCCGATATCTGTGTTTACATTAATTCCCACCCAAAAGGATTGTCTGCAGTGATCGCTTTACTATGCATATGTTGGACCAGGGCTGTCAAACTCAATTCCTGGAGGACCGGAGCCCTGCAGATTTTTGTTCCAACCCTGCTCCAACACACATACCATGTAGTTTTCAAATAAGCCTGAAGGACTTGATTAGTTGGATCAAGTGTGTTTAATTAGGATTGAATCCAAACTCTGCAGGGCTCCGGCCCTCCAGGAATTGAGTTTGACACCCCTATGTTAGACCCTCGGGTTTTAAATGGCCCTGCTATTAAAATTATTTATATAATTCACGTCGAATGGCCTATCCTATTATTTGCCAGCATGGACAACGGCTGTCATGGATGTTTTGCAGCACAAAATCTGACTGAAAGGAAAAAGACCGTAAAATAACGGTAATTTTAATTTGTTAGACTATTTTATCTACAGCTCGTTAGTGGTAGAATTCTTTAGTGAAATAAAGATGATATTTATTGGAATGAATTCAAATGAATTAACGAGAGAGCGAGAGAGAGAGAGCGCACGCGAACGAAAGCAAAGCAGTGTTGCCAACTTAGCAATTTTGTTGCTATATTTAGCAACTTTTCAGACTACCCTAGCAACTTTTTCTTCCAAAAGCACCTAGCAACAAATTTAGCTATTTTTAAAATTTATTTGGCAATTTTTAGCAACTTTTGATGAGTGAATCAAGCGAGAAAAAGGCACACATTTTTCCATCTAAATTACACAAAAAGAGGAAACCAAAGATGCCTAGAAGTACGCACATCACGTGAATTAAGTTAGCTGCTACACCTTGTTAGTAGCTTATACCTGTGATTGTTGATCAGTTAGTACACTATAAGAAAAATATCTAGAAAATTGGAAAAGGTACTAGTAATTTTACAGGACATTATCTGTTATCCATTATCCATTTTAACCCTGTAACCAAAAAACACAAAATACAATGCGTAATTAAAAATGCAGGTAAAAAACCTGTGGAAAATCAATACAGAAAATTCCTTCATATTAACATAATAGATTGTGCCTATTTTTACAGACTTTTACAGAGTGTAGCATACCAACTATTAATACACTGCTTAAAACTATAATTGTTCAGAATTTGTAGTTTTACTAGTTTACAAGCTATTAAAAACAAAAACTTAAATTTTAATCGTTCAAATAATTCAATGTTGTGTTTAAAATACAGGTATTTATGTTTTAATATCATATTATGCATTTATATTATTCTACAAACAAATCTAAATTAACATATATAAAATATATTTTTTGTTGAGATTTGATGTACAGTAGTGACTCAATTTTGCATTATTACATAATGACGTCATCAGACAATGACATCACGTCATTTAGCAACTTTTAGCAACTTCCCCTGAAAATTGCTAAAGCAAGTGATTGTGAAGCATTGCAAACAAGCTTGTCGGTTTAATTTTTGTTAATTACAAAAACTGCTAGGTTATCACCTCATTGCTGAGAAATATATGTAGCTTTTAGCTGTTGTATTTTCAAAATTCACGGGGCGGGGGTTGAAAACCAGCTCCTGTGGCTTAGATCAGATGTGAAAAAAATCAGATCTCGCGGAAGATTTTTGTGTTTACACATGTGCAACAAATTCCAATCTGTGTGAGATGTGAGCGAAAGATCGGATTTTTGGTGCCAGTGTAAACGTAGCCTATATGACTTTCTTCTTTCAGACGAATATAATCGGAGTTATATTAAAAATCTTAATTATAAAAAAGCTTTATAAATGGCAGTGAATGGCTGTTGAGCTTTTGAAGCAAAATAAAGTGCATCCATCCATCATAAAAAGTGCTCCACATGACTCTGGGGGGTTAATTAAGGCCTCCTGAAGCAAATTGATGCATTTGTGTAAGAAAAATATCCATATTTAAAACTTTAAAAACTGTAATCTCTAGCTTCCGCTAACTGCCATACTTGAGTTCACTAGAGAGTGGCGTTCCAGTGGATGACGTAGAACATAGATGTAGCGTAAGCTCCGGTGAGTCTTGTGAGAACTGAGTTTTGTTTACAACAAAGGAAAACCAGTCTCCTCTTGGCTTATATCGAAATCCTCTGACATTTTTGTTTTCAAATCGTCACTTTTTACTTCTAATTCATGACCAGTGTTTGTTTTGCTCTCTCCTCTGTGCTTCCACGTTCGCCACATCTCACCAGAGCTTACGCTGCGCCTAAGTCCTACATCATTCGCTGAACACCACTCTCTTGTGAACATGTGTACGACAGTTAGCAGAAGCTAGAGATTACAGATTATGTTTTAAATATGGATATTTTTCTTACACAAACACATCAATTCCAGTCAAAAGGTCTTCATTAGCCCCGAGAGCCGTGTGAAGACCTTTATATGATGGATGGACGTAGTTTTTTGGACTTCAAATCTCAACAGCCATTCACTGCCATTATAAATCCTGGAAGAGCCAGGACATTTTTTTTTATATATGTATATATAACTCTGATTGTATTCGTTTTAAAGAAGAAAGTCATATACAACTAGGATGGCTTGAGGGTGAATAAATCGTGGTAAGTTTCATTTTTGGGTGAACTATCCCTTTAAATTGCTGATTGGTAAAATTAGTGAGGTGCTCAAAGGTCGCAAGGGGGCGCAACGGTATAACAACATCTCTGCATCTTTGTGAAACTATGTATTTATGTTAAAACACGATCTCTTAAAGTGATTTACATACATTTTTACTTAAAATAATTATTAGCTACACTGATAGCAACAGATATCAATAGATTGGCTTGATATGAAAGACATATAACCCATAGCAAATCTAGTGTATATTGGATGCAGTAACTTTAAGGAAGGGCACGTTATTTATTTATTTATTTTTATTTTTTTATTTTTTTGTGCAAGAGCATTGCCGCCCCGGGTGATCTGTCATCAGTAAACCTCTCCCATCCTACTGAGAGAGAGAGGAGGAGTGAGTGAGTGTGTGTGTGTGTGTGTGTGTGTGTGTGTGTGTGTGTGTGTGTCACAACAGTAGAAACAAGGAATAGGATTAACCGCTAACTTTTTTTTCTTCATATCAGAATCTAATGTTCGGCTGAAGCAAAGCTGTTTAAGTTCATACTTTTACGTGTTTGTTTGTTAAGCTATGAGAAACACGCATACATGTAAACACGTGCGCGTGTGTAACTGAATATCAACTGTATCGATCAGTCGGACTGATCAGTGACCAAATGCCTGTGAGCGGCTCTCTCTGGATATCAACAGATTCAATGCAAACGAGTGTCGGAGGTGATGAACGATCAGGGTGAGTACTATTTCCATTATGAAAAAAGCGCAGATCTATATTTATTTATTTTAGAATAACAAATGTCAGAACTGGGTGATACTAACACTTACTGACCTGAGGAACACCCAGCTAACAAAAATGTTCTAAGAGCTTTTTTCTAACATTCCCGTAATGTTATGAAAACAATTTCTAAATGTTCTCTGCACGTTCAAAAGTTTTTAAACCTTTTTTTCTTGGTTATTGCGAACGTTAGAGAAAATGCAACATTCCATTTTATCAGTTTGCAAACATGGGAATGTTACATTTGAATGTTCTTTGAACGTTCTGAAACAAGTATAGTAAACTGTAACATTTAAATACAATAGAGTAACGTCCAACTAAAACGTAAATAAACAACATAAACAACAACTAAAACATTTAAAGAACATTATCAGAGACAAACATTCTGTTAATGTTACTGGACGAACTTTTGTTCACAATTTTGAGAGAACCTTGACAAAGTTTGAGAACATTCCCCTGTCAGCTGAGTATCTGTAACTTCTCCTTGACAAAATATTAGGCTTTTTGGATGCTCAAAGAAAATAATCATCTATTTGCTAATTAAATATGTCAAAATTTCACCCAAATATGAAAGCCTTTAAAAGCACAAGATAACTTTAGATCTTACATGCAGTGTTGTCCAAAATTTGAGTCTGGATTAAAAAATTGGCATCCAAAATCGAATTTAAATTCGGAAATATACAGCCTTTTTCAGGAGAGGTTAAACTCTGTCATGTGTTCCAGAAACTGAATTCTCTCTCTGTAAAAACACACAGCTCTGTAATTCACTGGTGAGCCTGTTTGAGCATTTCTTTCTTAGCTTTTCAGGTGCGGAGTCTGCAAACATAACATGGCGGTGTGGAATGTTGGTTCTCGGAGGTGTTTTGAATTGTAGGAGAAAGCAAAAGACAAAGCTTTGCTTGAGGGCTTTAGGCTTGGTGGGTTAGTTTCTGGCCTCTGTAGTCTTGATTTGAGAGGTGATTTTCGGTTCTGTGTGATTAGACATGTGAGAGTCTGTCATGACAGCTGTGGCCACGGGTAGGACTATACTTTTATTACCTGTATATTTAGATATGCAACAGATGTCTGAGTGACCTGGAGGGGTTCAAAAGTCGCTGTGTCTATAAAGATATGATCTTGTAAGCCTGAAGGACAGATGAACAATCGCATGAGACAGCAGATCGCTCACCTGTCCAGTATGTTGGCAGGTGTTTCCTCAGACCCTATGAGGCCAAATATCAGCCAGCTTCTGACTGTCTGCACTGCTTTAGATCTGTGAGGTTTTCAGAGATGACACCCGGATGGGCGAGGGGTGCAGCAGAGCGTGTCGAGTCGTAATCCTCACGCTAATGCTTGCTGAATGCGTTCAGAATAACCCTCTGACCGGGCCTGATCCTCACGGCCCTCTTCCTTAGTGGGATTAGGGAAGTTTTCTTTGGTCTTTTCATGGCAAGTTCCAGGCCGGCTTCTACAAACGCTTGTGATTCCCATCAGCCTCTTTTCTCCCACAGTGCACATGCCCTATATTTCCACGTCTCACATAGAGCTCATGATTATGTGTATTATCTGAATGATGACTTTTGTTTGTTATATGAATTAAGAGCACTGTAGATCATTTGTTTCATACAGAACTGGTCAATTTCAGAATAATTCTATTGTTTTGGTAAAAGATCTCTTATAATGCTCACCAAGGCTGCATTTATTTGATTAAAATACAGTAAAATTGTGAAATATTATTACAATTTAAAAGATATATTTTATATTTAAATGTATTTTTAAATGTAATTTATTCCTGTGATGCAAAGCTGAATTTTCAGCATCATTATTTCAGTCTTCAGTGTCACATGATCCTTCAGAAATCATTCTGGTATTTATAACTAGTGCTTCAGTCACAATCAAGTATCATCAGTACCCTATTATTAATAATGGTTCCTATTAGTACCAATGTCAAAGACCGTTTTTGCAGCTGAATTAATGAATTTTTTTTGGAAATCATGATACATTTTTTAGGATTTTTTGATGACTAAAAGTTTTTATTTGAAATAGCAATCTTTTGTAACATTCTAAATGTCTTTAACTTTTTAATAAGTATCGCTTTTTATTTCTCCTCTTCCTACTACTTGTTTCACTTCTGTTTCAGTTTTTATAACCATTTCTTACTATGTGTAAGTAAGTTGTTGTTTTTTTAGCATGTGTGTTTGCTTGGCTCAGTGTTATTTTTTTTAAGATTACTGATAAACTAATGTAGTTTTTTTTTTCGTTTTTTTCTTTTTTTTTAAGTTTAGTTAAAGTTGGAGTAATGTTTGTCATTTTATTAGTTTTTTATGTCTGTATAGTTTTTTTTTATTAAGTTTTAGTTTTATTTAATTTGAGTTATTTTAGTACTTCAACAAACTACATGGAAATGAAAGAATATTGAATTTATCAATATATATATATATATATATATGTATATGTGTGTATGTATGTATGTGTGTGTATGGTTGTACACACACACATGTAGTTGTTTTTTTTGGTGTTTGGCTTAGTGTTATGTTAGAATCATTATTATACTCTTATACCTTTTGTTCTTTAATATATTGTTTTTAGCTTTATTTTTTTGTTTTCATTTCAATGTTAAATTTTGAAATTTTGTTGTATGCATTTGTCATTTTTATTTAATTTCTTTTTTTTTTAAATGTGTATATATAGTATTTATAAAGTTTTAGCTTTTAGTTTTTGATCTGTTTCAGTTGTTTTAATGCTACAATTGATTGCTTCTGTTGTCCTTATTTGTAAGTCGCTTTGGATAAAAGCGTCTGCTAAATGACTAAATATAACTATATAATATATAAATATAACTTTAATTAATAAATCATTAACAAACATTATATAAAGCTTAACAGATCATTAGTTAATATATAGGCCTTTTAAAATAGTTAGAAATATGAGATAATGTGCTAAACTTATTAAACATTATACCTAATAATTAACAGATCATGATGTCATGTGAATTAAAATGCTTATGTCATTAAACTTTCAATTCATATGATCATGCACTTAAAAAAATCTACAAATTATTTCGACAGATGGTTTACAATGATTAAAAGCTTCATTAGTTAATGCTAACAAATGTCATTAAACTTCAGTTCAAGTATTACTCAATGCCCTTTTTTACATTTACAAATGTTGGGAAAAAATTAGCTCAGTTTGTCATTTTAACCACTTATCAAACTATTCATGTTAACGTATTATTCATTGATTCACAATTACAGTCTGTAAAGGTCATATATTTGGTTTGCATTTGTTGTGTAGACTTCTATTTACACATCTTAACAAATTGATCATTTATTAATCACTTGTTCATGTTTTTGCAGTACCCAATCAAAAGTTGAGACTTTTCATCATTTGTAAATGTTCGTAAATGTTTAATCATTATTACCTTTATGAGCAGTCATCTCAATGGCAAAAAGTGTTTACACATATTTTTTTTTCTTTTTTTTTGATTTACACATCTTTACAAATCATTTATTAATTATGTGTTCATGTTTTTGCAGTACTCAATCTAAAGTTGAGACTATTCATGATTTATAAATGTTGTTTATGAATGTTTGTTAATCTTTTAGTATCTTTATAGGCATTGGACTTTTAGCTGCTGTAGCAACGTATGTGTAAAGGGTGGTTAGTTAAGTTTATCGGTAACACTAAAGTATTTACAAATCATTCGCAAACTAGTTAATTCATAGTTTATGAACTGTAGTTAAAACATTAATAGACCCTATACAAAAAATTTGTTCTTCATTCATTGTCACTGTAATTAACACAATTATTATTGTTTGCATTTTCATCAAATAAATGCAGCCTCGGTGAGCATGAAAGACTTTTTTCAAAAACATTAAAAAGTCTTTTAAACTTTTGACTGGCAATGTACATCTCAGCTATAGAAAAGGAGATCTGAAATATCATATGATCATAATGATCTCCATTATTTCAAGTGAAGAATAACAATGATTTTCCAAACCTGTATGCTGTCATTCCAAAATTAACATTTTGTCATATTTATTCATTTTCATGTCATTCTGAAACCCACCCCAATCTCACAGGAAAACATAACTATTTTATGAGGTGGACATTTCGTAATGTAATTTTTAGAGAAAAGCAGGAAGATCCACCCCATCACTAGGACGAAATCAAAATGAGACAAATGAGATAGAACTAATTAATTTAAATTAACCACCAATTACAAAATGTAAAATACTTACAAATTGTCACGAGATTGTGTCGTCTTTTTTTTTTTTTTTTTTTTTGGCTAACTTTCTTCCATGAGATGCTTCACAGAATATACATGCTGCATCATTCCTGTGCTGTATGCATCATTCATACAACATACTTGAAGGGTTAGTTCGCCTAAACATTTGTCATAATAGCCTATAAGACTTCGGTTCATCTTTAAAATACAACTAGAGATATGTTTATATTACAAGTTTTCTAAACAGATTTGATCACTTTATTTGATATTAATATACAGTGCTGCTTGAAAGTTTGTGAACCCTTTACAGTTTTCTATATTTCTGCATAAATATGACTCAAAACATCATTAGATTTTCACACAAGTCCTGAAAGTAGACAAAGAGAACCCAATCCAATGAATGAGACAATAATATTTTCCTTGTCATTTTTTTATTGAGAAAAATTATCCATTGTTACACATCTGTGCATTGCAAAAGTATGTGAATCTCTAGGATTAGCTGGTAATTTGAAGGTGAAATTAGAGTCCATCTGTTCAGAGGTGTTTTCAAACAGTGGGGTGACTATCAGGTGTCATTGCCTGCCCTTTTTTATTTAAAGAACAGGGATCTATCAAAGTCTGATCATGTTTGTGGAAGTGAATCATGGCATGAACAAAGGAGATCTCTGAGGACCTCAGAAAAAGAGTTGCTGTTGCTCATCAGGCTGGAAAAGGTTACAAAACCATCACTAAAGGGTTTGGACTCCACAAATCCACAGTCAGACAGATTGTGTACAAATGGAGGAAATTCAAGACCAACAAAGATCACTCCAAAAGCAAGACATGTAATAGTCTGCGAGGTTGCAAAGGACCCCAGGGTAACTTCTAAGCAACTAAAGGCCTTTCTCACATTGGCTAATGTTAATGTTCATGAGTTCATCATTAGGAGAACACTGAACAACCAAGGTGTGCATGACCGAGTTGCAAGAAGAAAGCCACAGCTCTCCAAAAAGTTTGCTAAAGATCATGTGAACAAGCCAGAGGACTATTGGAGACATGTTTTGTGGACAAATGAGACCAAAATAGAACTCTTTGGTTTAAATGAGAAGTGTTACGTTTAGAGAAAGGAAAACACTGCATTCCAGCATAAGAATCCTATCCCATCTGTGAAACATGGACGTGATCGTATCATGGTTTGGGCCTGTTTTGCTGCATCTGTGCCAGGACAGCTTGCCATCATTGATGGAACAATGAATTCTGAATTATACCAGCAAATTTTAAAGGAAAATACCAGGACATCTCAAGAGAAAGGGGGCAATGCAGCAAGACAACAACCCCAAGCACACAAGTCATTTTACCAAAGAATGGTTAAAGAAGAACAAAGTTAAAGTTTTGGAATGGCAGAGTCAAAGTCCAGACCTTAATCCATTCGAAATGTTGTGGAAGGAGCTGAGGAGCAGTTCATAGGAGGAAACCCACAAACATCACAGAGTTTAAGTGGTTCTGTACTTAAACTTTGTGAATGGGCTAAAAATCCAACAAGATGTTGTGCAGGACTGATCAGCAGTTACAAGAAACTTTACCTGCAGTTATTGCTGCAAAATGGGGTTAACACCAGATAATGAAAGCAAAGACTCACATACTTTTGCAACACACAGATAGGTAACAATGGATCATATTTATCAATAAATAAGTGATGAAGAAAATGTTTTTGTCTCATTTGTTTGATTGGGTTCTCTTTGTCTACTTTCAGGTCTTGTGTGAAAATCTGATGATGTTTTGGGTCATATTTATGCAGAAATATAGAAAATTGTAAAAGGTTCACAAACTTTCAAGCAGCACTGTATAAACACTGATGAACACACAAATATGGTAAACGCAAATGCTCAAACATGATTACATGACCTGCAAGAACCAGCGTGGTTTGTTTTTGCATCAAGCATGCACAATTAGCTTCTGTTCAGCTGTACTTTTCTGTTAGTCAAACGTCATACAGGTTTGAAACGACATTGTTGAATAAACAATGACAAAAAAAATTTTGAACATTTTTGGGTGAACTATTGCTTTGAGAACTGAAAAGTCCTATATGAAAGTTCACGTGAAAATGAAAGTTCCCACACAGAGGTTTGTGGATTCCAGGGTTTTCTGATTTTGAGAAGAGAAATACTTCTGTTACATTCTGGGAGGAAGTAAGAGTTTGGACAGAATCAGCAGGCAGAAAACTCCCTTTTTTCCAGCACAGGGAGTAACAGGTCAGGTGCTGTCTGTGCACGCTTACTTAAAGCTCAAACTGTTTATCAGACTCCATAGAAACAGCATAACACATAACAGACACAGCCTTTATCACTAAGTCAGAAATCATATCAGAATGTTCCTTCACTGCTTACTTTAAGCAAAGAGATACTGTGGAGCAGTACAGTATACAGTATATATATAGTAGATACACAGACAACCCTCAACAATGAAGGCTTGAGTCAACGAAAACTCAATATGTAATAGGGCTGCTCGATTATGACAAAAATCATAATCATGATTATTTTGGTCAATATTGTAATCACGATTATTTAACACGGTTATGAGTGGGCCATATGACCAAAACTTTATTTGAATGATGTATTGATGTATTTAAAAATATTATATATATATATATATATATATATATATATATATATATATATATACAGTGGGTACGGAAAGTATTCAGACCCCCTTCACTTTTTTCAGTTTTGTTATGTTGCAGCCTGATACTACAATTGTTTAAATTAATTTTTTTTCTCATTAATCTACACTCTGTACCTCATAATGATGAAGTGAAAACAGAATTTTAGAAATGTCTGTAAATTTATTAAAAAGAAAAACCTGAAATATCACATTTACATAAGTATTCAGACCCTTTGCAACAACACTTGAAATTTCGCTCAGGTGCCTCCCATGTCTCTTGATCATTGCAGAGATGTTTCTACACCTTGATTGGAGTCCGTCTGTGGTAAATTAAATTGATTGGACATGATTTGGAAAGGCACACACCTCTCTGTAAAAGGCCTCACAGCTGATAATGCATATCAGAGCGAAAACCAAGCCACGAGGTCAAAGGAACTGCCTGCAGAGCTCAGACACAGGATTGTATTGAGGTACAGATCTGAGGAAGGCTACAAAAAAAATTCTGCTGCACTGAAGGTTCCCAAGAGCACAGTGGCTTCCATAATTCTCAAATGGAAGAAGTTTGGCACAACCAGGACTCTTCCAAGAGCTGGTCCCCAGCCAAACTGAGCAATTGATGGAGAAGGGGCTTGTCTAGACTGGTGACCAAGAACCTGGTGGTCACTCTAGTTGAGCTCCATGATCATATATGCAGATGGGAGAAAACTACAGAAGGACAAACATCACTGCAACACTCCACCGATCTGGGCTTTATGGCAGTGTGGCCAAACTCAATCCTCTCCTCAATGAAGACACATGAAAACACACTTGGAATTTGCAATAAAGCACCTAAAGGACCCTCAGACTCTGAGAAACAAGATTACCTGGTCTGATGAACCTCAATTCTAAGCATCATGTTTGAAGGAAACCGGCTCTTCTCATCACCTGCAGAGTACCATCCCAAAAGTAAAGTGTGGTGGTAGCAGCCTCATGCTGTTGGGCTGTTTTTCAGCGGCAGGGACTGAGGAACTCATCAGAGTAGAAGAAAAGCTCAATGCACCAACATTTTGAGATAGCCTTAATGAAAACCCAGTCCAGGGCATTCAAAACCTCAGACTGGGCCGAAGGTTCACCTTCCAACATGACAATGACCCTAAGCACACAGCCAAGGCAACACAGGAGTGGCTTAGGGACAACTCTGTGAATGTCCTAGAGTGACCCAGCCAGAGCCCTGACTTGAACCCTATCGAACATCTCTGGAGAGACCTGAAAAAGGCTGTCAACAGACGGTTCCCATCCAACCTGACCGAGCTTGAGAGGATTTGCAAAGAAGAATGGCAGAAATTCCATCAATCCAGTTGTGCAAAGCTTGTTGCGTCATACCCAAAAAGACTCGAGGCTGTAATTGCTGCCAAAGGTGCTTCAACTAAGTACTGAGTAAAGGGTCTGAATACTTATGTAAATGTGATATTTCAGTTTTTTCTTTTTAATAAATTTACAAACATTTCTAAAATTCTGTTTTCACTTTGTCATTATAAAGGACAGAGTGTAGAGTAATGAGAAAAAAAAAGAATTTAAACAATTGTAGTATCAGACTGCAACATAACAAAATTGAAAAAAGTGAAGGGGGTCTGAATACTTTCACTGTATATATATATATATATATATATATATATATATATATATATATATATATATATAATTTTTTTTTCTGTAATTAAGGTTGCTATGACATTTTTAGAGACAGATTTTAGAGACCAGCGAATTGTCACAATTCTCAATACTCAACAGAGTACTAGGGTAACTCATATTAGTAAAAAACTAAACAAAAAATGTCCTCAAAATTATTGAAAAAAAATATTTAACTGTCAGTAATAAAAAAGCAAAGGACAAATACAGTAGAATAAAAAAGATACAAATGAAAGAATCTGTGCTTTTTTTATGCAAGTTTAAAGTATTCAGTTAACAGCTTACTACAGAAATTGGATAATCTAATGTAAAATAAAACAGCATAGTCTTAACTGTAAGAATTAAACTTCCTTTGTTTCTTATTAAAGCTACAAAAGGCATTCAGTCAAGAGCAGAGAGTGATTTTGTCTTTGTCTTTAGTTTTTTGATTAATATTAAGCATATAGTCGGCAACAATAATATAGCCCGCTGTCACTTTAAGAGCCGCACAAATTCAATTTACTGTTACACACCTATTTTCATTCTCGACTCTTTACATAACCGACAATGATTTTGACATTTTTGCGTGTATTTGAAAGTTTCACTTTATTTGTCTGTGTTCTGTTCCATCTCTGAGCGCACGCACAGAAATCCTCCTGAGGAACAGCGCAAGTTCTCTTTCGCTCTTTTAAAAACATGAATAAATCTAATCAACTTTAATAAACCAAGCACGTCCCATTTTGCAAAAGTCACGGTACATGATTTTAATGATTTGCATGTGAAATTGGGCTTTTCTGGAGGAGCGAAAGCGCACTGCTGGAAAGGGGGCGGAATGGGGCACAATAATCGTTTTATCTCGATTATTGTATTTTCATAATCGTTGGAGGCTGAAATCAAAACCAAAACTGTATTTCAATTAATTACACAGTGGTTTCTCAAACCTAACATGACCAGCTTCGTTAAATCTTAAATTTAGGCAACTGAGTTTAGAATATCAATATAATTACAGAATGGCAAAATATTCGAGAAGATTGAAACATTTTTGACCACTAGATACCATACTCCAAAAAAAACCCCGAGGACCATTAGGTCATGGTCCCACTGAGACATACAAATAAAAAAGAAAAGAAAAGAAAAGAAAAGAAAAAAAAACTGGTGTAGGATTTATTTTGCAACAATTTTGACTCAGAAATTGCTAGTACATTTTACACATGCTTACAAAGAAATAGCAAATAACATTGAATTAAATGAAATTTTGAAGTAAAATGATTGAAGAGGTATTTTTGTAAAACATACTCCAATAATATAATCCTGTAATAATCCAATAATAATGTCTGAAAATGCCATCAAAATTCCCTTGGTTATTTTTTATGAGGCTTGGTCTGAAGAAATTTGAAATTCATCTGAAATGCTTCTCATGTAAAACTGTTTCAGTTAAAAATCCAAAACTGTGATGGGATTTCTAGACCAATGTTTCCAAAGATATAAGTGCCCAGCCCTAAAACTGACCAGGGAAATACAGACTCTCCCTATTCAGTGCGCCATATTCGTTTGCCAAAAAAATATTTTGCCATAAGTTTTTATAGGCTATCATCAACTCCCAAACAGTTCTTTCAAATATATAGTTGGTTTCTTCTTTATTTACTGATAACCAGACATGTTAGTCACATCATAGTTTTGAGACAAACGAGTTTCCCTTCACAGTTTTCAGACTGAGGCTGAAAGCAGAACAAATGGAAAGGCCTTGAAACATGGGAAGTGAGTAACTGGGAAATGTCGAGTTGTAATTTGGAGTCGAGTTACTGAATCAGATTTTCTTACAGCTGTTGAGCAGCTCATTTTGCACCTCCTGTTTTCACATACTCACTCTTTTCTTGAACTGAAAGCACCGTGCACTCCCTCGTGTCCTGCGGCATGTAAAAAGAGCCTGCAAACGTGATTGCCTAATTCGGCCATGAATCATCAATTATGAACTTTTGTTAACACTGTTTTTCCATGCTTTTATTGAGGACGGTAAAAGACGTAGCAAAAAAAATGTAGACAATGTAATTATAATTAAATGTAATTGTCAGTATTTATTTGTCGTTGTGTGGCACATGACTATTTGAGGGTTTTTATTTGTAACATATATTTGTATTACATTTGTCATTAATAATCTGTTGGAGTCTTTTTCGTCTACTTTGGCTTTCTGCACCTGTTGTCCAAACTGAAGCCATCATGCAGACTGTGGCTCAGCTGTGATAAAAACGCCTGGCATAAACTGACAGGTGGATTTCTGTTGTATCTGTAACTTCAGCATAGGAAAGTAAGGGACTCTCTTTGTGGTAAAATAAGGAGTTTCTTTATACCACGTGCCTTTTTAGATTCAAGTAATCTAAGTTGGCACAAAAACAAAAACTAAAATCAGTTTTCAAGCAAAATATTTCACAGGAAAATGTTTGTACATATTATGTAAAGTACAGCTTTTATTCTGGGTGAGCAATTGCAAGCCGAAACTGGACCAATCAGTGACTTGTATGTGATGTAATAAAGCCACGCCCCCTGTATCTGTCGGACGTGTGTCCCCATGTCTTGGTGTTTCCTGTTTCCTGTCCTCGTTGTGTTAATTTGGTTCCAGGTGTGTCTTGTCATCCCCTCGTTATGTTAAGTATTTATGGAGTGTTCAGTTTAGTTTCCAGCATCCGGTATTGTACGTCTACCCCTCATGCTGTGTGTGTGTGTGTGTGTGTGTGTGTGTGTGTGTGTGTGTGTGTGTGTGTGTGTGTGTGTGTGTGTGTGTGTGTGTGTGTGTGTGTGTGTGTGTGTGTGTGTGTGTGTGTGTGTGTGTGTGTGTGTGTGTGTTCCTGCCTATTCCTTGTTTCTCGTTCCATGGATAAGTAAAGACTGTTAAGGTGAATCTCCTTTGTCTCCGCGCTCCTTCGTTCCCTCCACAGCAAACGAGCGTGACAGAATACCGAACCATTACTACAATACCATGGACATCCTATTCTCTAACGATGTGGAGTCGCTTCTCACAGTTTTCCAAGATGGCCATCCTATTGAGGATTATGTCAAGGAATTTCTTGACCTTTCCTATAGGGTATCATTGAATGAAAGAGCCTTGAAGACAATCTTCTGGGGCGAGTTGGATGATCTCATCTATCAACAGATGCCAGCATCTGATACCATCTGTTCCTTAGAGCGCTATATTGAATATGCACTGTGGCTAAGTGGTTCATCCTTTACTGTAGGTGAGGCCACTGACTACCCTGTGGATGTGTCCAGTCTACCCCGCCCGCGGTTCCTGTGGCAAGCCCGCCGGCGGTTCCGAAGTCAAGCCCACCGGTCGCGGCTTCCACCAGGCCTGAGCCTCGCACCAGTGTCGGCTCCAGCCCCAGAGCACCCTCCAGTGCCAGCTCCTCGTAAGCGCTTCCCAGTTCCTGAGTTAAGCCCACGGAGGGCTCCAGTTCCCGAGTTTAGCCCACGGAGGGCTCCTGTTCCTGAGATAAGCCCAGGATGGGCTGTTGTTCCCGAGTTAAGCCCAGGATGGGCTCTTGTTCCCGAGTTAAGCCCACGGAGGGCTCCTGTTCGTAAAATAAGCTCAGGATGGGCTGTTGTTCCCGAGTTAAGCCCACGGAGGGCTCCTGTTCCTGAGATAAGCCCAGGATGGGCTGTTGTTCCCGAGTTAAGCCCAGGATGGGCTCTTGTTCCCGAGTTAAGCCCACGGGGGGCTCCTGTTCCTGAGATAAGCTCAGGATGGGCTGTTGTTCCCGAGTTAAGCCCAGGATGGGCTCCCGTTCCCGAGTTAAGCCCAGGAAGGGCTCCCGATCCCCCGTTAAGCCCAGGGAGGTCTCCCGATCCCCCGTTAAGCCCAGGGAGGTCTCCCGATCCCCCGTTAAGCCCAGGGAGGTCTCCCGATCCCCCGTTAAGCCCAGGGAGGGCTCCTGATCCCCTGTTAAGCCCAGGGAGGGCTCAGTCCCCGAACTCTGCCCCTTGAGGCTTCCAGAGCGCCCACCCTCTCTCCCCGTTGGATGTTGTACAGTGCAGGACGCGCCTTTCGGGAGGGGGGAGTACTGTCAGACCTGTGTCCCCATGTCTTGTGTTCCCCTCCCTCTTGTGCCCATATTTGGTGTTTCCTGTTTCCTGTCCTCGTTGTGTTAATTTGGTTCCAGGTGTGTCTTGTCATCCCCTCGTTATGTTAAGTATTTATAGAGTGTTCAATTTAGTTTCCAGCGTCCGGTATTGTATGTCTACCCCTCGTGCTGCGTGTGTGTTCCTGCCTGTTCCTTGTTCCTCGTTCCATGGATAAATAAAGACTGTGTTAAGGTGAATGTCCTTTGTCGCCGCGCTCCTTCGTTCCCTCCACAGCAGCCGAGCGTGACAGTATCTCTGGCTCCAAATTAAAGACAAAATTGCCTGGATTTTGTTGCTAAATATTTATTATTTTTATAATTAATATTAAGCTTTTCATTTCAGTTCATGTAAAAAAAAAAATAGAATATTGTATTTATAAGATATAAAATATAATTTTAGTAACACTTTATTAGTATAGGAACCAATTCTCACTATTAACTAGTTGTTTATTAGCATACCTATTATTAACATATTGGCTGTTTATTAATATTTATAAAGCACATATTACGCATGGCCATATTCTACATCCATAATCCTACCCAATACCTAAACTTAACAACTACCTTACTAACAATTAACAAGCAGCAAATTAAGATTTTGAGGCAAAAATCATAGTTAATTGTTTGTTAATAATGAGAATTGGACCCTAAAAATAAAGTGACCATAATTTTTTTTTAAAACGTCTAAGCTTACATGTTTTCTTTAGTTGTGAACCTAGATCAATTCTGAATTAAATAAGTTCAGTTGATTTTCTTGCATTGATGTAGTCAGATATTGTCTTTCAGCTGCCTTCCCAAATGCTGTTTACTATTTCTTAAATAATTTGCTAAAAATATAGTTTTATGTTTCTAGCATTCTCCTTTCAGTGAAGCACTTTTTCAGTCTTATGGGGGTCATATATTCAATACATACTGTATATTTATGACTTATGACTTTTAAGTGTTATAAATGTCCATCAGTTAAGAATTTCAATGGGAGTAGTAAGGTCATTTTTCACATTATGCTGTATGAATACTTAAAATTCGGACATACTGCTCATTTCACACACTTTTCGTATACTGCTGTATACAGTATAGTAGGGAAGTATAACATAATTGTTCACAGAGAGTGTGAGGTCTGTTGCTGTGACACTATGAAACTAGAGAATTGTGATTGCACGTAAATATTTACACACTTATAGTTAAACCTGTGTAAAAGTGCTTTGTATTTTAAATAACAGAAAATGCAGTGAAAATATGCACCAGTGTGCAACCAGTTTGTGAATTTTCAAGCTCTGAACTGGCGAGCAATTCCAGCTGCAGTGGACGACCAGCCTTTTTGGGGGACTTGAATGAGTTAGTGACATTGTAAAGATGCAATATTCAATATATCACAGGTTTGGAATGACCAGCTTCTCTTGCTATGGCTGCTATTGGCCTTCATCTGGACAACCTGCTGTCGGAGGGTTTCAGTCACTTTAGAATGGCTCACCATCTTGCAAAGTCAGTGAAAACTGGAAAGTTAGGCTGCCAGTTAAATAGGGTTTGTCAGATAATTAAAGAAATTAGCACTCATAGTTAAACCTTTTTGTGCTTTTTATTTTAAATAACAGAAAATGCAGTGAAAATGTGCACCAGTGTGCAACCAATTTGTGAACTGGTTTCAACTTTTGTTTTTAACTTTACTGTATATACAGAGAAAATCTTAAAACAGGAATGATGAATTGCAAACTGCAAAAATACAGTTGAATCAAGTTTTAAACCTCAAATGTCCATGCATGGCCCTGTTTAATTCCATTTTAAGGACATTACTGTATTCATGTAATACTGTGATATTTATCCAGGAACATGTTTTCTGTAATTTCCCAATATTTTTGTGGAAATCAACATAACAGTATAACACAAATGCAATAGAGAGCATTTAACTTCAAAGTCAAAAGTGATTTGATTTGATTTGATTAAGTTAGAATGCTTGTACCTTTCTATCTAGCAGTTATGTGGTAAAATATAACACTTCAGGAGATGATTTTAATAGATGTCATATTTGTAAGAGCAGGATGTCTGATGGATTTAAAGGGTGAGGCTCTACAGTCATGATGTCATGCCTAGTCCTGCTTCGCCAGCATGTTAGTCAGTGCAGTTGTGTGTGTGTGTGTGTGTGTGCGTGTGCGTGTGTGTGTGTGATTCCAAGTGCAAACAAGTCTTTTCACACACACAGACAGACAGTCATGCACATTACACAGCCTATACTCATAAGCACATGATGCCAGTAAGACTCTTCATGGAAAAACATTAGAAGAAAAACACACAACAAGCCTGAGCCCCAATCCTGTGTCTTTAGAAATGCATTTCAATTATTATACAACCTTTAATCCTTTCATTCATGTACAGTTCACACACACATTCATGCTTACAACTAGTGTAAATGGATCAGACGTGAGATCACAAGTTTAGTGAATTCCTTGTGTTTGGTTTGTGACTTGTGAAGAGGAAACAGCTGTTTGTGTGTGTGTGTGTGTGTGTGTGTGTGTGTGTGTGTGTGTGTGTGTGTGTGTGTGTGTTTCCTGTACAGGTAAGAGTGCAGAGATCAGGACACTACGGTGGCCGAGAAGTGCAAAACAAATCACAATTCTGAAAACAAAATAACAAATTACAAACGCAAATACACACCTAAAAAACAAAATAACAATTCAGAAAACATTATAACAAGTCAGAAAACACAACGACAGATTCGACAACAAAATAACAAGTCAGAAAACACAACGACAAATCAGACAAACCGGAAGAGGTAGGAATAGTTTGAGACGGTTTGAGAATAGATTACTCACCGCTGACTGGACGAGACATCTGTCAATCAAGGTACAGGAAGAACAGTAGACTAGCGGTAGAAAGTTCGGAGATGTTTAGTTCAGTTTAAATGTATTGTATGAATTGCCCTTACTATGGAATAAAAAATATGCATGTACATTTACAACACTGTACTCTGTATTATATTACCTTTGAATCAGAATACAAAAAACTAGTTAACGCTAATGCGAGAGTGTTTCTAATACAGCGTCTATGGGAGTGACGGTAAATTTGACATAGTTCTCTCTTCTGACTGCCTTTATCAGTAGCTCTAATTTTTTTTTTCTTTCTTCTTTTCATAAGTCGTGAAAACACTATTGTAGGTTTTTCTTTTGCTATTTGAGCAAATGGGAATGCAAAAATATATATATATATTAAGAGTTGAACAGTCTTTTTATTAGGAAAATTAAATGAATTGAGTTATATCCAACAGCATTAAGACAGTTCAAAAGTAGAAAATGGACTTATTGAAAATGCAAATTGATTCTCTGCCAGGAGAAGGCGCTTTTGGAACGGTTTCCCTCGCAAAACACTACTTTAATAGCCAGTATTCAGGCATTATAATTTAGATTAGATGAAAATGACATCGATCATTTGAGAAACACCCCCTTTTTGGTCTGCAGAGACCTATACTTGGATTTGTCATTGTGTTTTCTGACTTGTTATTTTGTTTTCGGATTTGTCGTTGTGTTGTGTCTGAATTGTTAATTTGTTTTTTAGATTTGCATGTACGTTTGTAATTTGTTATTTTGTTTTCAGAATTGTGATTTGTTGTGCACTTCTCGGCCACCGTAGGAAACAGCTTCCTGAACTCCCATCTCTGAGTAATATCCAGAAGCTATTACTGGGTTTTTCTAGACAAGAATTTCCGTTACTTTAAAGTTGTCAATATGTTATAAAATTAATGCCATAATGATGTTTTTTATTATTATTATTGTATTATTTTTAGAAGAGAAAAGGGTTGCTGTGACAGATATATTTACATGTTTACTGAGTTGTTTAAGTCGTAAGTTGTAAGGAAAAAAACGTTTCTTCATACATTAAACTGGGTTAAAGCAGCTGGAGGGCGACTGCTGTGCGTCAGATGATCTGACACTGGATCAGTTCAGTCTGAGGGGAATAAAGGGGCTCATTATGCAGTGTTGATATGAAATGTATAACATTTAATGTTATTTGCCAGACAGCATGTTTTGAGGTTATTGTGGATACGTCAAATACAAATAGAACTCTAACAGAAGATAGATAGATAGATAGATAGATAGATAGATAGATAGATAGATAGACAGATAGATAGATAGATAGATAGATAGATAGATAGATAGATAGATAGATAGATAGATAGATAGATAGATAGATAAATAGACAGACAGACAGACAGACAGATAGATTCAGACTGTCATTTTGAAAGGTGAGAGTGCATGTTTGCCACTAGATGGCAGTAAATACTCAGAGATTCGTCACTGGTGTAAACATGAACCAGAAAGGCATATAGACTACATGACATTTTGTAGTATATACTGTACATAGTTTTTGTATGCATGTATTGATCTACAACATTTTTATTGCATGATGTGTATGCTCTGTGTTATATACTACTAAAAATAATTAATATTTTTTTTATATTTGTATAGCACGTGTCACACTCAATACACTTTTAAAAAGTGACAGAGATTTTTCCTTGAGAAAAGGCACTTTATAAATAAATCGTATATATCTTACTCTTTCTCTGAAACAGCTTTCATTTCCCGCTAACATCACTTAAGATCAGTTATTATAAAAAGTAAAAGTAAAACCACACAAAATAAATAAATAAATAAATAAATCATTGCTTGAAATAAAATAAATGTTTACTGTAATAACATAAAATATAAAAAAAAAAAAAAACTTTCAGCTAGTCATAATTTTTTAGCAAGCCAACATTTATGATTTTTATTTAGTTTAACTTTATGTTCTAAAATATTTAAAACTGAAATAAAATTAATAACTATATAGATGTCTTTATTTTAAAAAATGTTTTAAAAATGTATAAAAACATACAACAAAATTACATATTCATATTCATGTACATATTCAACATATTAATAAAAACTATAATAATATCTCAGTGCTGCAAAAATAATAAAAAATATTGGGATAAAATGAAGTCTCGTCCTACTTTTTTTTTTTTGTTGTTGAATATTCTGTTTCTCTCATAAATATGTTACATTACAGAAGTTAAATTGATTGCCCAATCAACTGCTCCAAATATTGTAATAATCCTTCTTATGATTTAAGCACACTTGCAAATGACTGTTAAGTTAAAATAATGTAATAAAAAACAAATGAATGAAGCCCTGTATGAATTTCACCTGACTGTTCACATTTAAGGCACAGTCAGATATGTATCTGGTTTTTTTATGTATTTTTGCTTTTTACATTATTTAAAAAAAAAAGGATCTGATATAAACTGCTGTCAGGTGATTGTAGTCCATGATACTGTGATGCGGTCAGTTTGACTAAATGTATCAGTTGTGTTGCTTTTAACGAAATCCTGAAACTGTTAATGAGTAAGACGCTCATAATTAGACCTGCTGTGCGTCTTTGCTTAACACAGGAAATTCAATCATGTACATGTATTCAGTAGTTCATCCTGTCTGCCTCTACAAAACACATCACTGTCTTTAGACTGAGACTAACCTTGGCAAGTTTCCATGAGGTGGTCAGTGTGGGCGGATTTGATTAAAGTACTGTATTTATAGCAGATCAGTATTGATCAAACCAGGTCTGCTGTGTGTGTGTGTGTGTGTGTGTGTGTGTGTGTGTGTGTGTGCTGTATAGCTGCAGTCTAATGGCAATTAAGTTAAAGATGCTGTACATTAAGTCCTGATAGTAAAGTTCAAATACAACCCGACAAACTGCAAACCTTCAGAAGTTGAATTTTGATCCATTTACAGTGGCGGCCAAAATTATTAGAACACTAGTATTTTCACCAGCTAAAAAATGGTTGTAAGTCAGTTATTTCTATCTTTTGCTGTAGTGTGTCAGTAGGAAATATCAGTTTACATTTACAAACGTTCATTTTGCCATTACTTGTAATAATCCAGTGAGTTTTTGTCACAGAGAGAGCTGATCTCATCATCATCATCAGTCTGTCTGGAATGACGTGAAGAAACAGAACAAACTGAGACAGACTAAATCCAGAAGAACTGTGGCAACGTCTCCAAGACACTTCAAGAAACCTATCTGCAAAGCTACAGTACTGTTAAATGTTTTAGGCACTCGTGTAAAAATGCTGTAAAATGAGGATACTGTCAAAAATAATGATAATAGAATGATGAATTATTTATCAATTAACTTCTATTAACTAAATGAATTCAACATTTGGTGTGAGCATCCTTTGTGTTTAAAGCAGCTTTTGCCCTCGGTGCACTTGCTCATAGTTTTCCAGGTAGCTTTGCAGGTAGGTTTCTTGAAGCATCTTGGAGACGTTGACACAGTTCTTCTGGATTTAGTCTCAGTTTGTTCTGTTTCTTCATGTCATTCCAGACAGACTGGATGATGATCAGATCAGATCTGACATACAGCAAAAGATAAGTAACTGACTTAAAACCATTTTGTAGCTGCTGAAAATACTAGTGTTCTAATCATTTTGGCCACCACTGTATTTGCACATCAGAGTTGGTGTTCTGATATAATGATATTAGTTAAAGGTGGAGGCCGTGTGATACAGTGATCTGTTAGAGACATGATCGCTTTAGATACCACACATGTCTGAGCTTCTGTTTATGAGAAGTGCTTCTGTTTATTTGATGTGCTCTGTGTATGAATGTTAAAAATATTTATATGTACTGTGAATAAAACCCTAAATTAAATCTGTTCACCATATACAGTCCAAGAAGACTTAAGATTAAACTGCTTGATCGATATAGATTTCTTTTACGTCTTAATCAACGTTTTGACACTCACTGTTGCCTGCATGGACTTTCAGTGTATTATTATATCAAATATTAAAAATATCTTCATTTTTGTTTTGAACATGAACTGAAGTCCTTTGGGTATGGAATGCGTAAATGATGACTCAGTTTTCATTTTTGAGTAGACTATTCCATAAGTTGATGGATAAATCAATCATGACACCTCTGAATTTAGTTTTGATTTATAATTTTTTTAACAATTTTAAAAATTTGCTAATAAGTTTCACAAATTATTACAAGGAAATGTCAGGAAATACATTATATTAGCATCTTATGTGATGTTTTCAAGTAAAAATATTTAAGAAATTTTCTATTAAAACGCTCTGCACATTTTGAATTTTGTATGTATCTCTTATCACTTCAGACGTTTGTTCTATTCGATCGTAAGTGCCCTGCAAAGTGGACGTCACAGGATATTCTGTCACAATTCCAGATCGAAGCGAGCATACATGTTCCATTTACAGGGCATTAAAGTGTGCGAGATGTGAATTTCAATTGTGTTTATTTACAGAGGTATATTATGTCACACTTCACACTTCTCTAGTAAGTTTCGTCTGTGTGTGAAGATGCTGCAGGCAGTAGCGTAGCTCAAATCCATGAATGAATGTTCCGAAGTGAAGTAAACGTCAATGGATTTCCCGTGCTTAGAGAGTAAGGAGCAACGAACACTAATAGGGACCATGTCAATCTGAACACAGTTCATGCATGGAGCGTTCTTCTAACGAGCTGATCATCTGAATCAGGTGTTAAACATCTGAGATATGCAAAATAGGAGGACTGGAACTGGGAACCACTGTATTAAAACATACTCCAATAATCTTTATTTACAACCTCAAATAATCATTTTTTACAGTGATAAAAAATAACATAAACCAAAGATTAATGACTATAACAAACAGTGCAGAGCTCATTTTCATTGTATGTTAATAACTTTTACACACAATTCCCATACAGCAATATACATATATATTGTTTGATATACATTGGTATATGAGGGAAGAAACTAAGTATATTTTTTATTTCAAAAATCTATTTGTTGAGCTTCACAACATATATTTGGCATATATTTCGAATATATTTGCATCAAAAAGTATATTTTTTGCCGTATGAGTTGTTATGGTTGCTTATTGCTTAATAGTAATTGTCTCTTGAATTTGGGTTTCATCTTCTCAGCAACCAAAAATTCACAGCACAAATCTTGTTTATCCTTGTTGCATGGGAATCTATATTTATTGTAGTTTGGATCATATTTATTTACCTTCCAATAATTGGAATTGCAGTGAACTTTAATGGCAGCTGTAGCTTTGCCATAAATGTAAGTCTCCTTCGGCTCACAGGAACTGTACTGGAATGCACTAACATGATCATTCTGTGTGGCACATCTGTGTGTGCGATTCAGCTCAGCTTGAGAGTCTGGATGAAGTTATCGTGTTGTCACACCAGTAGCTTGAATAAACAAACTCAAGGATCAGTCTGGAGCGGGATAATGTGCCCATCTCAGTGGGAGGTGTCTTTAAATGCTGATAAAGTGAGGAGGTAAAGGTCAGAGAGAGTATTGTGAGCCAAAGCTCCTGCCAAAGCACAAAAACTGCTCCATGTTGGACCTTTCTGCAAAATAATAATAAAAATATTTACAAATTAGCTTTATTGCAGGAGACCAGGAAAACCAACCCCGTTAAATAGTGATTGATATTCATTTATTTATTTTTTTATTTATAGTTTGATTTTCCTGGTTTCTCGCTATGAAACCAATAGAAATTTCCATTGGCTTTTGAATTCTTGCAGAAAACAAAAGTCAACAAAAGTTTATGATACTTGCATGTTTTATTCTTCATGAAAATCTTCATAAATGAACACAACTTTTATGAATTCTGAAGCCTAAAAACAGTCGGCATAACTGGATGATAAATTGGCCCTGGCTGATACATCAGTCAGTCATTAGTGTTAAATTAATTTTCTTAATAAAATTAGGCTTTCTGTCAGTTTTAAAATCTCATATTTGTGTGGCAACACAGATGAATGCTGCAAGTTCAAATATTTGGAGAAGCATGAGCTAAAAAGCTGTTTCTCAGCACCTTGTCACAATAGCCAGTGGCACAAAAAACAAAGAGTCTGTCATTACCTGAGGTTCTGGGTCAGAAAAAGGTCATTCAGCCTCATAGAGACTGCCTATCTGTTTACAAAACTGCAGTGAATGGAAAACTCTATATCCAGTTGAAAAGCCCTGTCTAATGTCCCTGTTGTCTAATGTGTCTCACTGAAAAACCAAAGTGATTTTCCATCATTCAGCAGTCTTAAGGTGCGGTCACATCGGTGAAATTTCAGCAAATGTGCACAGGCAAAAAAGAGCCATTGTTTATTGTTGAAAGTGCAGCAATACATTAATGCTAACTGGTCTCATGAGGAAAACGTACCTCTGGGAACTTTTTCGCAAGACGTGAAATACATACCAATAAGTACATATCACTGCAGTTTCCAACAGAAATGAACACTAGTGGCGGTAAAACAGCGAGCACTTGTAATCGTTTTCGTACACAGTTATGATTACAGCTCCATATGTTTCGCTTTCTGGATGTAACAATCTTGCTCTGTTGCTCAGCGGCACGGAATTGAACTTAGGATGCAGAATCCTTGGGTACGAATCCCGTCAAAAACATTCCTCACGATGAAAGAGCTGAAAGATGAGAGATCGAAAAACAAGCTAAAACGGCATGCTTGCGATTGCGTTTTTACATCACATTCGCTTTTGTTCATACTATCAGGTAGGTTTAGGTGTAGTGCAGATGGTGCGTTATTTTAAAACGTCACGGAGCATTAGACTTATAGCGTCACTCAATGGACATTTCAAGTCAGAACTGCGGTGACACCTACAAAACCAACGTCACATAAAACGTACCATATGTACGTTCATCTGTTCCGGGGAAAAAAATGAATACTCTTTTAGCACCACCCAGTGGACATTTCACATTGAATATGTCATGAAATGTACATGACGGTACGTATTTCGCCTTGTGAAAGTCGTGTTTTTTTCGTCTTGTGAAAAAGTTCCCAGAGGTACGTTTTTGTTCATGAGACCAGGTTGCATTAATCACTCAGAAGTTACGTTCAAACCAAGCAGTTTGCGGTTGATCAGCATAGCGCATTACTGTGACCAACTTCAACACAACATGACTTCCTATTTAGACACTTTTCAGCAACCCTCATTTAGCTTGTGTTCACCACAGAGCTTATTTTAGGCAGTTTAACCAAAAACCCATTCAAAAAGTCCATTGACTTCAGGATGATGGAACAAGAAGTAACTAAAATGCTAACTCACTTCCAAAAATACATCATCCCTGAAGTGCTCTGTTGAAATGGCTGGATTTCATACTGTGAAAATTCATCAAATGATCTGACCTCATTGTCTCTCTGTGCGAGTCTGTTGGGCTCTACCAAAACACTGAGCTTAATCTGATCACTCCATCCATCTGATGCTGTTTCTGATGTCTTGATCTTGTTTTCTCCCACCAGGCCAATGCTGCAGAGGAAGGAGTCGTTTTCTCTCCTCTCGACATCAGAGAAGTGGCTCTTCAGTGGGGTGAGTTCAGATGTTATGTTGTTGTTATTGTGGTTCATTCACAGGAAGAGTGCGTACACAACAATAAGTGTTCTTCCTCTGAGTTCTGAAATCAATTGATTTGCAGTGTTTTCTAACATAATAGTGAAGTGTCCAATCCTGATCCAAAATCATATTCAGAATGTGATCTGTCGAGTTTATGCCATGGCCAGGGTTGGGAAAAGGTTTATTAATGTATTTTTTAGTTTATTTGTGTTTCTCAGTGTTTTTGTCCATACAATGAAAGTGAGTGGGGTCTGCGCAAATTATCCTTGAAAATATGCTCTTTTCTATTCCACTAAAGAAAGAAATATGTACAAGTTTGAAAGTATAATAAATAATCATAACCGTTTTAGGGGAACTATGCGTTTAGCCTAAATGACATGTTTTCTTTTCATATTGTTAGAAAACAAATATGTCTGACTGAATGTAAAAAAAAATTACCCTGAAACCAATTTCAGGGGAGCAAATATTGCCCATTAATAAAACGGTTAAAGGATTAGTTTACTTCCAGAATTAAAAAAAATCTGATAATTTACTCACCCCTATGTCATCCATGTTTCTTCAGTTGCAAAGAAATTAAGGTTTTTGAGGAAAACATTCCAGGATTTTTCTCCATATAGTGGACTTCAATGGGGATCAACAGGTTGAAGGTCCAAATTGCAGTTTCAGTGCAGCTTCAAAGGGCTCTACATGATCCCAGCAGAGGAATAAGGGTCTTATCTAGCGAAACAATCTGTCATTTTCTAAAAAAAAAAAATGGTAACACTTTAGAATAAGGTTCATTAGTTAACAGTAGTTAACAACATTAGTTAACATGAACTAAGAATGAACAATACTACTACAGCATTTATTAATCTTAGTTAATGTTAATTTCAGCATTTACTAATGCATTTTTAAAATCACAAGTTGTGTTTGTTAACATTAGTTAATGCACTGTGAACTAACATGAACTAACAATGAATGATTGTATTTTTATTAACTAACGTTAACAAAGATGAATAAATACTGTCGTAAATGCATTGTTCATTGATTGTTCATGTTAGTTAATACATTAACTAATGTTAACAAATGACACCTTATTGTAAAGTGCTACCAAAATAATAAACATGTATATACTTTTTAACCACAAATGCTTGTCTTGCGATGCGCATGTGCGACTTCACGCATTGCATAATCACGTTTGTGTACTATGATTCAAAAAGTTAGGATAGGGCGAAAAACTCAAATTTTCTCCTCCAACTTCAAAATCGTCTGACATAGTTGTTTTACCTTTTTTGTAAAGGGCATTTGACTTTCTTTGCAAGTTCACTTTGTAAACACTGGATCGTTACTTCTGCCTTTCATCACCTATGACCTTTCCAACATGATTACGTAATGCGTGAGGTTGAGCTAGTGCAAGACGAGCATTTGTGGTTAAAAAGTATATAAATTTAATTTTTTTAGAAAATGACTGATCGCTTTGCTAGATAAGACCCTTATTCCTCAGTTGGGATCGTGTAGAGTGCTTTGAAGCTGCACTAAAACTGCAATTTGGACCTTCAACCCATTGGTTCCCACTGAAGTCCACTACGTATATGGAGAAAAATCCTGGAATATTATATGTGAGTCTGTAAGGTGGTAGAATATCTATCCTTTCATTTTCTCTTTCTCCATGGTGTCTTCTTTGTGTAGATCTGGATTTACTGAAGTCACTTCAACTAAGTTACTTTACAAACCAAATTTACCAGTGATCAACCTGGTGAAACAAATGTATGCCCTGGAATATGATAGAATACAAATACAGCAACAAAACACCAACATAACCAACTTTCCTCATTTCCATATTAGAACATTAACTTGCCTTCATAACCAGCAAAACATCCTGGGTAAAAAAAAACATAAGTCAGAAAGTTCATGCATTGTGACCAAATCAACCCATCAACAGCTAGACCAGCACCAAACAGGACACAACAGCATAAATCAACCAATGGACATGGAAATTCATACTGGCTTTTTCAGCAGTGTTGTGCTTTTTAAAAGTAGTTTTAGAAAGCTTTACCTCAATATATTTTTCAGTGTTTGACTGTTAGACTTCTCATAAATGTACAAAAAAAAATAATAGAAATTCTTGTCATGTCACAAAATCAAGGTTCAGGGGATGTCTGACAATTCAGACTCTTCAAAATCTCCTTTCCCTTGAGCTGCCACATAAACAGTCATTCAGAAATATGAGATAGTCCAAGATCCGAGCCATATCACTTGGACATTTTTGTGTATAACCACAAGGTCAGCTAATGTGATTCCAATGTGATGAAGACATTTTGGGTTTATGACTTAAAAAGATAACAGTATGGCTGATGATTACAGAGAAAGCAGTGATGCTGAGATTTTTCATTTTCATCTCCTTTAGAGTTTCATAAGTGATCTCAACATTATGCGTATAAGACCTTGATTAGCTGGTTCAGGTGTGTTTAATTGGGGTTAGAGCTGAACTCTGCAGGACAGTGACCCTCCAGGAACAGGTTTAAAACAAATTCTCAAAAAGGGGGAATAGAAGTAAAAATTCAGAGTAAAATCATTTGGATATGCTCTGAAAACTATTATATTTGATCTTTTGTCTTGATGAAGCATTGTTATGTGCTTTTTAGTGTTTCCTGCATACACAGCACTCAAGATCATTAATAACAGAGAAATAGCCAAATCATCAGTTTATACCAATGTTAGCATTATCTCTTTATTTGAATTTGTATATAGGTGAGTCTTTAATGAAAACAATACTTACAGATGAGAATGCGATACAAACTGGCATGCAGTCTCATTTTTAGCCTGCAAAGCAATTGTAAATGCTCTGCAGGAACAAACATTAATTCAGCCTGTGAAAGAGTCTCATTAGCCTTTGCTCCTTTGGCTTCTGGCAGCCTCTACATTTATTTCTCTCTCTCTCTCTCTCTCTCTCTCTCTCTCTCTCTCTCTCTCTCTCTCTCTCTCTCTCTCTGTTTCATGAGGTTTCCAGCCATGGTATTTTAGGGTGATACTGTTAGCTTCAATCTGTTGTTCTGCTCTGAACAGCTGGCGGTCACATTTCTGTCCCCTGTAGATGGATTCTGATGGTGCAGTCGGTAATATCCTCATGTATTAACTCTGGTACAGTAAATACTGCTGGATCTGTTTCTTTCGGTTGTTATTCTGTGTGTTCTCTGGCAGTGTTGAGGGTAACGCATTACATGTGACGTGAGTTACATAATCAGATTACTTTTTTACTAGTAACTAGTAAAGTAATGCATTACATTTTAATTTTTCAAGAAAATATCTGAGTTACTTTTTCAAATAAGTAACGCCAGTTACTTTGTTTTCCCATGTATTGACTGACAGCTCTCGTGTTGCCATGTTGAGAGAAATCGAGAGTAAGTGCAGAGGCGCTGTGTGTGCTGTGTGAACATGATGCTTACTATGGTTCTAGACTAAATGTCAACATGCATTTACTCACTAAAACGCACAAAAACAGATTCAGTATTCCTAGAAGTGAATAAAAACAGTAAAATGCAAACTCAGAATATGATGCAAACCTGCAATATTTAAACAAAATAATAACAAATAACATTAAATAATAATACAATAATATACATATCCTATGTGTTTAATCCCATTTTATTAAACATAACATTTGTGTTTCTTTTTTTTTTTTTTTTTGTGAAGAGTGTTGAACTTTCTTCAACTGCATCCCATTTTTCATGCAATCCAGAATGGCAGCAAAGCAGAAAGGTTTGTTTGAGCTGCGCCCTCTACTGTACAGGAATTTATATTTCTTTCATCCTGAGGCTTAATCATTTCACTTTTGGTGTGAAAGGGCTTCTACATTTGCCAATAATAGATCTTTTTTTTATATTAAAAACAAACAAGTAAGCCCCGCCCATATTTTAAAAAGTTACGCAAAATAAAGTAATGCATTACTTTCCATGAGAAGTAACTAAGTAAAGCAATTAGTTACATTTTTATGGAGTAACGTAATATTGTAATGCATTTTTTAAAAGTAACTTTCGTCAACACTGTTCACTGGACTAGCAAACTCGTTCAGCCATCCTACTTGATGCTGGTCTGTTTGCGCTTGATGAGAAAGTGACTGCAAAGGCGCATGTACTTAACAGAGAATGTTATTTTAGCTAAACTGCTCTTTTATCTTGCTGCAAGACTGACCAATAAAGAATTGCAGTAGTCCAGACTTGAAGCTGCGTGTCATATTGAGACAAGAAGTGTTTCCCAAAAGCACTGTGAGTCTAAGCTGATCATAGAGACCATTAGATAAATAGATGTGGCATTTCAATCCAGCTGTACAGTGATGCTGTGCTTGACTAATGGGTTGGCTGAGATCACAAGGAACTTGTCTTTACAAGGTTGAGCTGATAATGGTGTTTCTTCATTCAGGCCAAGGCAGGCTGAGATACAAGCTGAAATGGTGGGGTTGTCAATTTGCAATGAGAGGTAGACATGCGCTGCTGTGTAAAGAGATATCATCTATGTACCAGTGACACGAGAGGTTGTCTACCTTTATAACTGTGAGGTTGTGTAGAGAAGAGGAGAGTGCCTAACACTGAACCCTGAGGCATCCCAGTGACTCACCAGGAAGAGGATCCTCCCAAAACCACTGAAGAGTTTCAGTGACAGACAGTAGGGTTTTCTCCCTATACAAATAAAATTAGCTTGAAAGACAATATTAGTAACATTTTCGATTTGACTGCACTGACACTGTCATTGAACTTTGTGACACTGCTTTGAAACAATCTGTATTGAATAAAGCGCTACATAAATAAGTGTGACTTGTACTGTCAGTATTTACAATTAGAACTTAAAATAACCTTCACCAATTATTTTCCGTTTGGAAAAAAACCAAGAAAATCCTCCTGGTAATTGCAGCACTGTATTGACATTCATGTATTTTCATCACATAAACATAATCATTCAAACATGCCTTAAATGCAGCATCAGATGCACGGCGTGTTCCTTCAACAAGAAATGCTTAAAGGAAGACCGTTCGCTTCCAGGAAGTGTGTTTAGCAGGGATTTTCTGGCTTCCTGTTCTGTAAGTGTACACAAACCTCTTATACTGTGTCAGCATAGGTACAGCTTCACAAAGTAAAATTAATGTCTAGTAACAGATATTTTAGTCGTAAGTTATTAGATGTATAATTTTAACAACATACACTACACATACAAGTTTGGAATAATTAAGATTTTTAATGGTTTTAAAATAAGCCTCTAAAAATACAGTAAAATACAGTAATAGTGTGAAAAATGTATTCAAACTAAAACAACTGTTTACTATTGTAATATATTTGAAAATGAACAAGAGCGCAGCATGAAAAAGAAATCTTTTGTAACATTATAAATGACTTCATGGTCATTTTTGATTAATTTAATGTGTCCTTGCTGAATAAATGTATTGATTTATTATTATTATTATTTTTAATTTGCTTACCCCAATCTTTTGAATGGTAGTGTATCATGGTTTCCACAAAAATATGAAACGGCAATAACTATTTTCACCACTGATAATAATCAGAAATGTTTCTTGAGCAGCAAATCAGCATATTAGAATGATTTCTGAAGGATCATGTGACACTGAAGACTGGAGTAATGATGCTGAAAATTCAGCTTTGATCACAGCAATCAATTACATTTTAGATTCACATAATAGATTCACATAATTGATTGTAATAATATTTCACTGCTTTACTGTATTTTTGCTCAAATAAAAGCATCCTTGGTGAGCAGAAGAGACTTCTTTTAAAAACATTCAAAAAATCTTAACGATTCCAAACATTTTTGTAGTGAGTATATCAACAGTTAGGATTAACCCTGCTACAAAACTTTGTTATTCAGACAATAACTGTTTTAAAGAGAGACAAATGTACACTTTTAGTGTTAAAGCCCAGTTTTTTTTCTTTAAGAGAGTAACCAAAATGAAACGTGAATTCTGCTGGCTTTAATTGTGAGACCTTCATGACAGTCCGTTGCGAGGGTTTCAGTAGTGGATGAGGAGGGTGGAAAAGCGATTGTGTGCTATTCTTCCCTGTAACAGGATGCTGTTCCTCTCACTGAAGGGGTGTTTGACGCCACCCGGCCTCAGACTAACACAAGCAGAGATGTCGTCTGAAAGCTTGCGCCCTGCTTGGGCCCGATATAGCGCCGACACACTTCCCCCAGAACATCCTGTTTGCTGCTCTCCTGTGTACTGACACACACACACACACACACACACACATCTGCAGACACGCATGGCTGAGGATTAGACAGGTGACAGCGGTCCACTGCTGGAGACTGTAAAGGTGTTTTTGGGGTCTGAGGAATACTGCTGTGAAGCCCAATGATGGGGTGCTGCCTTTTCATCCATCAGAAAGTGAGCGAGCATGTAATTACTCACAGGCTGGTCTTTTAGAAGTAATGAATGTGGCTGGTATACCGCAGGTCATTTGTTCTTGGGAAATTTTGAATTTCATATTGATATATGGGATATTGTTCATTTCTTAAACTATAAAAAGAGTCACCTGATTACTGGGGCCGTTTTCATACTAAAACAAAAATAAAAAATAATTTTAAAAAATATACTGAAACTTTAACAAAATTTAAAATGAAAATGGAAAGAAAAAAGAAAAACTAAAACAAAACGAAACATTTGCTCTCCATTTCATCTTATTGCAGTTTAGGAGAAACATCTGTGAAATTAAAGAGATGTCATTTGTGATTTTTACTCCCTGCAGGGCAGATAAATGGTCTTCTGATGTTACGTAAGCCTGAGTATGTTTACTTCTTTGTGTTTCTCTCAAAATTGTTGTTATTTAATTGTTATTGATTGTTCTAAATGAGGGATAAAGTTGGTTTGGTTGGTTGGTTGAAGTTGGTCTACATGTGGAAGTGGTTGTGATTGTAGTTATGTAAGTGTTGCAGCTCTTACATTCGATTCGCCTAAATGTTATATTTCTAAATGCATTGTAACTTAATCTTTGTATTTCCTATGACCAGTCCAGAAGTTGTTTGTGAGGCATTAGGTGATGGATTTGGTTTGTTTATCGGGTGTTTATCTTCAGTTGCTTGATGACTTTCTTTGTCATTGAGTGGAATCAGTGGATGAAAGCAGCAATACTTTTCATGTCAATGTTCCTTCAGTGGGTTTGGTGAAGAAAACCAAGAGTTCATGTGTGTCAGAGTGGTTTTATATTGTCTTTTGTAGATCTGTTTTCTAGTTGAACTGAATTAAACTTTGCATCATCGATGCTGTTATTGAACTACATTGAAGCAACACTGACTGAACTGAGATGAATAATGGCACTGCTGTCTTTTACAGAGCTGATTTACAGCTGAGATTGAATTTGCTTCATAGTTGAAGAATTTTTCAGCATTAAAAGGCATAGTTCACCCTATATTGAAAATTTTCATCATTTACTCACACTCATGTTGTTCCAAACCTGTCTGAATTTCTTTATTCTGTTTAACTCAAAAGAAGATATCTGGAAGAATGTTGGTAACCAAACGGTTGACGGTAACCAATGAACTCCATAGTGTTTTTTTATTCCCTACTATAGAAGTCAGTGGCTACCAGCAACTGTTTGGTTACCAACATTCTTCCAGATATCTTCTTCTGTGTTCAACCTTTGTTCATTATGTTTATATGCAACATGATTTTTTTTCGCCTGTCAGTTCATTCAGACAGTCTGACCCTGATGATTGATTTGTTCCAATGAGAGCTAAAGCCAAAGGTGAAGACTTTCAAGTCAAATCAATTCAGCTTTATTTATACAGCGCTTTATATGACACATATTGTGTCAAAGCAACTCTACAGTTATAGACAAGAAAATAGTGATTCAATGATGCAAAAAAAATCCATATTGCTGTAAAGCATCTCTAAAAAGACAACGGTAAATAGTCATTATTGAGTATTACTACTGAAATCAATTCATTGCTGATTCATTTCAGTTCAGTATCAGTTATAGAATGAGTTTAATCAGTGAATATATATACTCAAGAAGATTTTTATGGATTCAATATTAATCCAGTATATGAATTCAAAATTCTTAAGTCATATGGACTATTTTTTGTGTGTTTTGATGGTTTTATATGTTGTGTAAACATTTGTGGTGCTTTTCCATCATTGTAATTACATTAAAAAGAGCAACCAGTACATTTTTTTAAAACAGTTATTAAAAAATAAAAAATAAAAAACCTTTGTGGAGTTGACAGAAGAAAGAAATTCATACAGTTATGAAGCAGCATGAGACTGAGTAAATGACTGAATTTAAAAAAAGTTCATTCTGAACATACCATACAGACACCTGAAATGACTGTAGTGTCTTTTTCATGCTTTTTATACCAAGAGAGCTGAATCTAATTTACTAGCACTAGTTCTTCAGCTGTACATTAGGTCGTTAAACATATACAGTGGGTGTTATTCATGGGTCATGAGCAGCACTAGAGCAACTTCCAGCCCTTCACCTGCTCTATTGTTCACACTCATGCATCAGGATGTAGATATTCACTCCACATGGTGCTAGTTGTCATGGAGAATAATCAGTAATGGAGAAACAATAACACATCTGGCCATACAGTTGACCAGTCAAAGATCTAATTAACCATCTACAACAACTATATATATATATATACACAAATATAAATATATTTGTGGAGTTGACAGAAGACACAGATATAAATATATTTGTGTATAGACACTACTCCAGTTTCTTCAGAAATGTTGCAATGTGAAATGTCATTTAGCAAAAAATTTTTTGCATATCCATTCATTACTTATTTTTAAAATCCCGACATTTGAACATTGTGAACCTATCTGAGCTTTTCTTGTGTTGTTGTGTGATATTTATCTATATGTAACAATTTCGAAATAATTAAATCATTTGGATCCCTATTACTGTTAGTAATAATGTAGCACTCAACTAATCATCATTTGTGTCTTTACAGAAGAAGAGGAAGCAGAGGAAGAGAGATGTGGATTCACTCAGTCTGTGCAGCTTGGACATCAATGTGAGTTACATTAATGTGTGTCTAGACCTACATTTCCCATAATGCACTGCGCTGTGAAAAAAAAAAAAAAATCTATCATAGAGTGCTTCAGGGATGATGTGCTTTTGTAGGCCAAAACCTGGAAACAAGTTTGTATTTTAGCACTTCTGGTTTCGTCGTCCTGAAGTCAATAGGGTTTTTTTTTTTTGGCTGAATTCCTGAAACAAGGGCTGTGGTTAACACAAGCAATGTTTTCACGTATTATTCTACAATATAAAATACATTAGTAATATGATTGAAAATATGAAAATGTTTATTAAATAAAGACTAAGAGACTATCAGAAGCTTAGTAATGGTGACGTTTAAGTCATGTGACCATGGTGTAGTTTATTTATTTATGGTGTAGTTTAGCTTTTTACTTCTGCCGACTGTATTTAGTCTTCAAAAAAAATGTGTAAGAATCATAACCTTTTGTTGTTCACAGAGCTTATTTTGTGCAATAATCCAAAAGCCAACAGAAGATTGGCCTAAAAAAATACGTCATCACTGCAGCTCTTTATAGACCCTTGGTTCCTGGAATTACTGACAATAATTATAATAAAATTGCATGAATAAGGGGTTAAAATACCTCAGACTGATTTAGATGAGCAGTTCTTTTATCTTCGCTGTGCAGCGAGATTTCTTTTTCAGTTTTTTTCTGCCTTTTTCTATTTTGGTCAATTTGAGATAATGAGCCAAAGGAGGCCAGTGCAACTGAAATGAAAAGCATTGATTACGAAAGCTCTTTATGTCGCTGAATGGTGTGTGTGAAGAGGAAAATTATTTACATTTTTTTAAAGGTCAGGCTTCTGCAGGCTGCAGGCTGGCTTGCTAATACACAGGAATAAAAGGCATGTAATTGAAAGGTATTAATAGAAGTGTATGATTGCATGTTTTTGCTTTTGTGGCCACTGCGAGTTGTGACTGCAGAGCTGCAGCCAGTGAGGAATACAACTGCTGAATGTCACTATCAGTGTTCTGACTCAAAATGACAGCGCACATCTCTCTGAAAACTGCTGTTTGAGGAGTGTTGTGATGGGGTTATACACACAAGAACTCGAGGGACTCTTTACATTCATGTACGCTCTTAGATATGGGGGGTTTTCACAGGGATGCTGTAGAAGAACCATTTTAGTTCTACAAAGAACCTTTCAGAACCTTAGGAACAACTGTTCATATTTTTGCTTTAATGTCTGTTAACTCACATTGTTATTTCTGAATGGACTATTCCTCTAAAATACTTTTTCTCTTATTTTTCTCCTATCATTCTTCTGGTTGGTTTATACAGGAGTTTTATGGGGCGGCACATCTGTCTCATGATCATATTGGAAACTGTCCAGGCATATCTCATGTTTAAGACCGATGGTTTAGAGCAGATGAACTTATAAAACTGACATGAGCCAGCGTTTATCTGAACTGTTTGTTAGATTCTCCATGCACATTTTTCTTTAAATGCCGGTTTTAATGCCAACATCTGTTTTACAGCAAATATACAGTAGGCCAACACTTTTTGACATACCTTACAGCATCAGAATTTATTTGCTCAGAGATGATAATTTAATAGAAATTCAGAAATCTGAACTGTCAATATGACAGTATAGGCAATATGAAAACGTGCCTCTATTAATATTTTTGCAAAACTCCAAAAATGTACCTATACATACAATTCACTGTAGATTTTATTGGAACAGAAGACTTTGTAGCACTAAAACATGAACTTTTCATCCTTTATTACACAAATTATGATAACAGGAGCAGATTATAGAAAGCTCTGTTCCAGAAAGCACTAGAATATCACAGAGTATTCCAGAAAATTTCTAGAATGTTCCCATCCATGCAAAAGCTACATATCTTTAAAAAAAAAAATAATAAAAATATGCAAAATTAGTACAAAAATGTTGAAGTTCTAAGACCTAAATATTTCCCCAAAATATTGATGCTACGTGAAAATAAATACTACAATAATAATTAACACCACAGAATTACAAGAAGATTTGCAGAAAATTTAAGTGAAACTAATTTTTGTTACATTGTGTTATCAATTAAAGGAGAAGTTCACTTCCAGAATGAAAATTTCCTGATAATTTACTCACCCTCAGGTCATCCAAGATGTTCATGTCTTTCTTTCTTCAGTCGAAAAGAAATTAAGGTTTCTGAGGAAAACATTCCAGGATTTTCCTCCATATAGTGGACTTTAATGGGACCCAATGGGTTGAAGGTCCAAATTGCAGTTTCAATGCAGCTTCAAAGGGCTCTACACAATCCCAGCCGAGGAATAAGGGTCTTATCTAGCGAAACAATCTGTCATTTTCTTAAAAAAAAAAAAAAAATTATATACTTTTTAAAAACAAATGCAGGAAATTTTCATTCTGGAAGTGAACTACTCCTTTAATAAATACCTATTTTCAGGCAGTTCCTTGCATAGTACTACTGTATGTTATATCCTCAAAACACTTTTTACCATAGTCCATGATTTGTGAACTAATAGATTTTGAGCTAGCTCTCTTTGTAAACTTGCTTGGTAGCTCACCTGGTACAGTATTGCACTTGAGGATCGCTCAGGTACAAGACTTATGAAATATGAGTCATGATAAAAGAGCTCAAAGATATGTAGAAGCAGGCATGGTTGCTTCAGTAAATGCGTTTTTATCACACATTAGCTTTTGTTAAAGCTGTCATTTAGGTTAAGGGTAGGGTCTAGTGTAGGTTGTATGTCATTGGCTATGCAATAAAGAATTAAACGTTTAGCGCCAGTCAATTAGCATTTCATTTCTGAGCTGGAGTGATACAACAGAATAATAAAACGTTTCCAGATTCATGTTCAACTTGTTCATTTCAGATAAAACTGAACACATTTTAAGCACCACTCACTGGACATTTCACTTTGAAAAAGAATTTTTGCAGAAAAGTTAAAGAGTGAATATGTCTTAAAATAGTAGATCACGTTTCTCTGAGCTCCATCTGTCAAAACATCCTCATTTTGATTCATAACAGAAGCAAATGCTCACATTCATATTTCTAATGACTCATCCCATTTTTTGTGATGCAGCGTCTGTTTGATTGATTTCAGAGCTGGAAGCTTTGAGGTTTCTGCAGAGGTCAAACACTGTATGAATTAGGGATGCACGATATATCGGCCACCATATCGGTATCGGCCGATAAATGTTATTTTTTCTGTTATCGTTATCGAACCGATAAGAAAATTTGACCGATATATTAAAGCCGATAAATAATGCATTATTTCCTGTAGAGGCACTTCAGATGCGCACTGTTCACCATGATGGTTTTTAATTTCTTGAAATATTATTGCAATCACTTCGAAAAGGAAAATACAGTGAAGTGCAACATGTGCAGGGCAAGTCCGTCATATTATAATGAGAACATTACTGTTAAATAATTAATGGAGTCTTTGTGCACGGTGTTTTAGCACATTGTTACGGGAAGAACGCATCCACAACGGAGCTACACATTCATGCACAGTTAAGTTCGCTTGTGCATTTGCAGCCTTTTGTGCAATTGTAGGTTGTAATATTGTGTTTATTTTATACATATATATCTGATTTATCTCATAGGCCTATAGAATTCGTTTGGTTAAACTAATAGAGCGTTAAGTGATCAGTGATCATCTTTAGCTCAGCGCATGCAGCTCAAACAACAGCGCACAACATTAATAACTATATGATTGGGACTATCATATATATAATATTATAATGAGAACATTATTATAAAACGTTGTGAATTCTTTGGTTTAATTTTTCGTGTTTCAGCGCGTTGTTGCGGGGAGAGCGCGTCCACAACAGAAGTTACACATTCTGGTTAGCATGTAGCTTAGTTCAAGCTCACTTGTGCATTTGCTTCTTTTTGTACATATACAAGTTGTAATATTATGTTTATGTTGTATAAATAGCTGATTAGTCTCATATATGATGCATTTCCTTGAGTTAAATAAGCTGCCAGCAAAGCGCTTCAGTTTACCAGTGTTCATTCAGCTCAAGTCTCAGTACACGCAGCTTGAACAGCAATGCACAACATTAAAAACAATGACTGGGACTATCATATATATAATATTATAATGAGAACACTATTATAATAAAATGTGAATTCGTTGGCTTAATTTGTCGTGTTTCAGCACGTTGTTGCAGGAAGAGCCAAGAGCACGTCACATCTTATTAGTGCATAACTTCAAGTTCAAGATCACTTGCACATTTGCGACTTGCGATTTGTTTATGTTGTATAAATAATAAGCGCTTCAGTTTACTGGTGTTCATTCAGCTCTTCAGCAGCACTAAAACTGCATGCTGCTATTTGAAACAGTGGTATTAATTTAAGATACTTCTTTTTCAAAATCATTGATATATTAATAATAATAACCACCACTTTTATTTTTATCTTATTATTTTCATCAACAGTATGGTTTAATTAAAATAATTTAATTGTCGGTATGGAGGCTATTCCGTTTAATTTATCCATGGCACATGATTTGTTTTTTGTTTGTTTGTTTTTTTTACATGTAACCGTTAAGTAATGTTGTCCAGTGACTTGTTTGCATTATTTAAGCATTGTTTTATTTATTTGTAAGGCTGCATTATGTTTGATTTATGTTGAAGTGTTTAATGCTTTTAATGGTGAGACTTTTTTGTAATCAGGCTCAAAAATTATATGGATTTAGATTTATCGGCCAACATATCGGTTATCGGCTTTCATTTCTAATCTATTATCAGTTATCGTATCAGCCAAAATTACCATATCGGTGCATCCATGGTATGAATGTAATAACAGTTATTCCAGCTGAATTGGACATAATTGCAGCTCTCCTGTGCTTTTATAGTTGAAGGGGTCTGATGGGTTTATATCTGCAGACATCAGAGAGACAACCCAGAATGCAATGCGTCTGAGAGGGGATGTCAGGCAAACAGCTCCAGTTATGACAAATTCCATACCTTCAGCTTGCGGTTGTTTTTAAGTGTATCGCGAGCGAGTCCAAACACTCCTGGAATCTGCTTTGAGGCATGTTTTTTTTTTTTCTTTCCCAGACTGCCTTTCAAGCACCAGAGCATGAGCTCTGAACAAAAGGAGCTGGTTTTCAGTGCGGTAGACTCTCTTGACAGCTCTGAGTGGGTTATTCTGGGAAGGTGTGTTTGTTACGAATGTGTCGTGATGTCAGAGTGGGGAATTCTGACATGGCTGGCCATTGTTTTCATGTTTGGGTGCACCTCCCTTACCCGTACATGTGACTCAATCCTTAAAATTAGTATTATTCATACTTGACAATTCATCACTCCAAACACTGACAGTTCGTAATATGAATTATGGGGTCTGGCCCACCTATTAAAGCTTGGACCCCCACAAAGGAAGTCAAAACAAAAGGGTTTGGCAGTCTTACAAGTAGGGTTGTAATTGCTAACTAAAGCAGAAATTAAAATAAAAAAAAAATACAAAATTAAATTAAAAAATTAAAAATTAAATTATTCATTAACTGAAATAAAATAATAATATATAAAGGGTTTTATAAATTAATAAAAACTGAAAACAAATTTGATATAATGTTCTTGCTTTTATCTGCTACACATTAAAGTTATTAATTTAATGTGAATCTATAAACTGTAAATTAACATACCAAGGTGGGTTGTAACAGTTGGTGGTATAAGTTATAACACTAATAGAAAACATAGACATCAGTTTTAATTCATTTTTTTATTTGTTCCAAATTATTTATTAATTTTTCAATTATTTTTTTAACATTTTATAAGTATTTAATACTATATACCACTTTGCCTTAGCACAAGCATTCTAAATAGGGCATGATTTAGTAATTGTTATTCTGTTATGATATATATACTTTATGTCCTGACACTGAGACTGAGGGGTGTCTGCATGTCAAAGCTGATTTTCATTCAGATCTCACTCAGGTTTGTCTGGGCTCTCAGTGACCGCGGGAGACTGGAGCCACGTGCCTGCCTGACATGTGTTAAGCTGAGCCAAAATCTGCCAGTGCTACACAATAGCTTGGCCGATATTGAAAGAGCCTGCGGTCACTGGTTCACTGCTACTGCTATTGTTTATTGTGCAGCCACTTGCGGTTCCTTTGGTGTGGAAAACAAGATATTGATCACTATCAAGGGCCCACTGGGGTGGTTTGACCACATGTATTGATATAGCTCACCGTGGGCGCTTATCTTTACTGGGTAATAGTGCTGTGAGAAAAGAGTCTGACACATACAGACAAAAAACACTTCAACATGTAGACTAGCCATTTCTTTTAAAAAGAAAGTATTTTAGTTTTCTCAGTCTTGTTTTCCCTGACCTTGTTTGTTCATTCATTTAGTCACACAGTTTTGCTAATCACATCGCTAGCAATTTTAGCTCGCTAGCTTTGTCAGCTGGTTTGAGTTCACTACAAAGCAAAAGAACACAATGTATGTAGTCCCTCCTGCTAAATCGCACACAGGTGGCTTTTTGCTGTCGTTTTTGCTTATTAAAGATACAAAACAACATATGTTGGCAAGAAAACATATCTTTAGATATGTCAGCTGATTTTGATTTTAACCAGGCACCCACTGTTTTTGCAGGTGAAAAAGCCTAATTTTGCTTGGGTTGGATGGGATTTCTTATTTAGATGTCAAAGGCTTCTTCATTTGCACACTATTTGTAAGTTTATTAATAATTATTAATAATAGTTTAATAAGCCCACCAGATAAACTTAACTGTGCACTCATCTTTATTGGTAACTTCCATGTGCTTAAAAATTCTGACTTAAATACTGTTCATTAAGTAGATTTGTCTAGCAAATATTTTTATGTTGACACTGGGAGTTTCTGAAACAGCACAGAATGTAAAGATCTCTCAAGGACCTCTGAAAAGTGTCAGTCAGTTATGATACTGTTGTAGTAATCATTAGTAAACTATTTATAAAAATGTTAAATCAGTCGTTTTTGCATTTGTTTTAATTTTATAATAACCCTGTTTGAAATTGGCATTTGGTGTCATAGATGTGGTACAATTAATTTGGACATTACAATTTTGAAAAATACTGTAATATTGTGAATGAAATGGGGAAGATATTCTATGAAAAGCAGCTTAAATTTTGGCTATTTGAGGCATGACAGCCCTTTTTCTGACATGCTTTTGTTGTAGGGCAGAGTCCTTTATATGAATAATTTAGTCTGTGTCACTGGTATTATGCCTAAATACTAAATAACTTGGAAACAGAAAAAAAGAGAAGAGTCTGAAGAAAAGCAGGCCAGTATTGAGAAGAGTCCCCCAGGGTTCTGTCTTGGGACCTCTCTTTATGTTCCTTACCCTCTTTTTATCACAATAGTTGTTGTAAATAAATTTCAGCAATTTCAATGAAATAGTACAGAAGTATAAGAATGATGTGCAAATAGCCACATAAGAGATAAAAGTATCTATTAGGGCTGCACGATATATCGCATGCGATAGTCATGCGCATCTCGTCAGTAAAGCCGGTTCTGTGATTACAAATAAATCTCTATCACCTGTTTTCAGATGGAGCAGCATTTAATACACAGAGCCATAGTTCACTGACACGTTCACTATCGCATGCGATGCATCTGCGATTTTGAGCGTGAATTGCGTAGCTTGTCAATGAACTACAGCTCTGTGTATTAAATGCCGCTCCATCTGAAAACAGGTGATATAGATTTATTTGTAATCACAGAACCGGCTTTACTGATGAGATGCGCATGACTATCGCGTGCGATATATCGTGCAGCCCTAGTATCTATTAAATTAATACCATTATTAAGATTGGTAACACTTTAGATTATAATTATTAATATTTGGCAGTCTTATTAATTAATATTTATTTATTTATTTAAAGCACATATGTGCTTTATAAGTACTAATAAACAACCAATATGATAGTAATATGTATGCTAATAAGCAACTGTATAATAATATTGAATACTGTTCCCTAATCTTAAGTGTTACCAAAAGATTTTTTTTTTTTTTTTTTTTAAGATTTCTGTAAGCTCACCCTATACTTCACCAAGATTTAGAAGCAATGAATCCAGTTTTTAGTCTTCATTTCCCACATTGCATAAATAGGTAGTTTCATTTTTAGCCTCCAATGTTTCTAATCTGGACAAAAATGTTTGTTGATAGTCTGTATTGACTGCTATTTCAGGACAGGTGGTTCAGGAGTCCAGCTCAGTGCTATCCTGCATCAACAGAAGACTTAAATTAACTGCCATTATGTGACTAGCCCTTTGAATCCAATAAACCTTCAGATCTATTCTGGAGGACAACTTAGAGATGGCCAGAGTCGAACTGCAGGGTTATATGATACTGGCTGCTAAACCATCTCAGAACGGTTAATAATCCAGTAGACTCGCCTACTCTTCCTGTTTACACCTTAACAGAGGCTTCCGTTTGCTTTGAGACAAAAAAGAGAAAGCTGTCACAAAGGAAGGAGGAAACATGGAACAATCTCTTCTGGCTTGTCCATCAGGAGAACCAGTGCCAGTTAAAGATAAAAGATATCTAAAAACGATTGTACATACACACTGGTAACCTGTAGACTTCCAGAAAAATGGTACAAAAGTTGTCACTTTTGTTCATCAAAACAAGAACGCAAAGGTGTTTTCACCATCTCTGGTGATCTGAAACAAAAGGAAATTTGATCTGTGTGTTTAAATTCATTGTCTCCACAGGTGAATGCACACTACTCCAGAAGTGACATTTACAGCACCCTTTGGAGGGCACTACAAAGCCGAACCCTTTCAACGAATGTTGATCTCCTCTGACACCCGACTGTGCCCTACTTTCTAAAAAACATTCCAATAATCATGTCCCAATCTCTGACTCCCTCTGGGCTACCGGTTTCTATAGGATTTAGCTCAGTTGAGATGTTTCCTTCTTGCCCATTTCCTCCATCATCTATTTTTCTGCACAACGGTCCATCAGTAAAATGTCACAGAAAATTATGCTCTTCTACCTGTCGCTATTAAACTCATTCTAAACCCAAAAGATGTCAACACTGAGAGAAAAAATATATATATATTTTTGTTCCTGTTGGGTGTTTTTTTTTTTTTTTACATGCATAATTTACATCCAGCATCTAGGGAATTGTAGTTAAAGAGCAAATTGGATGCATGTATCACTTTTAAAGATTTCCAATTAGGGTCAGATTAAAGGCCATGTTCAAACGTTCAGAGGTTTGTCGTCATCAGGTTGTGGTCATCTTTGCAAGGTCCTTCATGAAACAGGTATGGAGCGATGATAACTTGCCATTTGATCAGACGAAAACAACACACAGATAAAGTGCATTTTATGAAGAAGTTACATTACATCACATTCACAGATGACCTACTTCTGTGGTGTAATGGTTTTATATGAGGCTCAATAAAAATTACTTGAATTTGACATACTAACTTTGTCGAACAAAAACTAAACTGAAAAATAGCATAAAACCTTTAATCCTGAGTATTAGGATTTCATTGCTCGCCCTGCGCTATTTGTCTTAGACATAAATGATGGCTCAAGTCATCCTTTTTGAGCACAAGCAAGTCACCAGATTCATGCTTTTCACTTGGTGGACAGTAAAATGTGTGAAAAATTCTATAGACATTGAATGAGGGATCCGAGCCATATCTAGAGAACAGAATATCAGAAATTTGGGAGATTTAGGGGAGTTAGGGTTTAAATTGAACCAGGAGTAGGCCTTAATCTAGAATAGCTAATCATGGCTTAAAATATGGCTTTCTGAAACACAGATAAAGTATAGATTACTAACACCTGGATTATGAAGCCCTGAACTAAAATGAATACTAGATTAATTTAAAACTGAGAAGCAAATCCAAGGAAAACAATAGCAGTGGGAAAAAAAGACTGCAATAAAAAAAAAAGCTTTACTGAACAAGAGAAAACTTTTTTGAATAAAATAAAAATTGTGAAAGACAAAATAGTGTAATAGTGTAAATGAAATGAGGGACAATATTCTGGAAAGATATTCTATGAAGAGCAACTTAAATTTTGGCTATTTGGGGCATGACAGCACTTTTTCTGACATGCTTTTCTGACGGTCCTTTAATTTAATAATTTAGTTTGTGTGACTGGTATAATGCCTACAGCCTAAATAACTTAGAAACAGAAAAAAAGAGGAGAGTCTGATCAAAAGCAGGCTAATATTGAGATGAATCCCCCAGGGTTCAGTCTTGGGTCCTCTCTTTATGTGCCCTAACCCCCTTTTGTCACAATAGCTATTATAAATAATTATCTGCAATTTCACTGAAATAATACAGAACTATGAGAATGATGTGCATATAGCCAAAATAGTTTAAAAATAATAGTAATAATAATAATAATAATAATAATAATAAAACAAAATAAAACTTTAATGAACAAGAGAAAACTTTTTTGAATAAAAGAAAAAGGAATGCCTGGAAATCTGTTTTTCAAGTCAAGTCACCTTTATTTATATAGCGCTTTTAACAATACAGATTGTGTCAAAGCACTTAACAGTATCAAATTGGAGGATAGAGTGTCAGTAATGTATAATAAGATTAAACACTCAATTTTCAGTTAAAGGCATTTCATTATTGAATTCAGAGATGTCATTGTCTAGCTCAGTTTAGTTTAAATAGTATATATGAAATCAAATTGATGATAATCGTTAGAAATTAAGTGTCCCCAACTGAGCAAGCCGGAGGCGACAGCGGCAAGGAACCAAAACTCCCTCTGTGACAGAATGGAGAAAAAAAACCTTGGGAGAAACCAGGCTCAGTCGGGGGGCCAGTTCTCCTCTGGCCAGGATATTATTGTTTATTTTTTATTTTTTTTACTTATTGTTTTAATTAAATTTTAAATGTATTATATTTCTATTTTTATATTGTTGCAATTTCTAACAATAATAGTATTATGTAGTTAGGTATTTTACTATATTTTTAGTTATTTTGTTTTATTTTTAGTTTTATTGTATTTAAGTCGAGGTCTTCACTGGGGATATGTCCCCGGGGCTCATCCAGGTGTCCGGCCTCCGCCGACGATCAGGGTCGCAGACATCATCTCCCGGCGCCGATCCACCATCTGATCCGGACACGGACTAAGAAACAGAATAAGAAAGAAACAGACAAATATTAGCGTAGATGCCATTCTTCTTACGATGTAATGAGTACATCGTGTGTTATGAGGAGTGTTCCCGGTTCCGGCTGATCTAATTAATGCAGCCTAACAATCCTTTAACGGATTTGAATAATAGAAGTGCATTAGTGTGTTATGTGTAAGCCAGGTTAAAGAAATGTGTCTTTAATCTAGATTTAAACTGACAGAGTGTGTCTGCCTCCCGAACAGTGTTAGGTAGATTGTTCCAGAGTTTGGGTGCTAAATAGGAAAATGATCTGCCACCCGTAGTCGATTTTGATATTCTAGGTATTATCAAATGGCCAGAGTTTTGAGAACGCAGCGGACGTGGAGGACTATGATGTGATAAGAGCTCGCTCAAGTACTGAGGAGCTAAACCATTCAGGGCTTTATAAGTAATTAACAAGATTTTAAAATCTATCCGATGTTTGATAGGGAGCCAGTGCAGTGTTGACAGAACCAGGCTAATATGGTCATACTTCCTGGTTCTAGTAAGGACTCTAGCTGCTGCATTTTGGACCAACTGTAGTTTATTGATCAAGCGTGCAGAACAACCACCCAGTAAAGCATTACAATAGTCTAACCTTGAGGTCATAAACGCATGAATTAGCATTTCCGCATTTGACGTTGAGAGCATAGGTCGCAATTTAGATATGTTTTTGAAATGGAAAAACGCAGTTTTACAGATACTAGAAACATGGCTTTCAAATGAAAGATTGCTATCAAACAGCACACCTAGGTTCCTAACTGATGACGAAGAATTGACAGAGCAGCCGTCAAGTGTTAGATAGTGTTCTAGGTTATTACATGTGGGGTTTTTAGGTCCAATAATTAACACCTCTGTTTTTTTCAAAATTTAGCAGTAAGAAACTACTCGTCATCCAGTTTTTTATATCGACTATGCATTCCGTTAGTTTCTCAATTTGGTGTGTTTCACTGGGCCGTGAAGAAATATAGAGCTAAGTATCATCAGCATAACAGTGAAAGCTAACACCATGTCTCCTGATAATATCTCCCAAGGGTAACATGTAAAGCGTGAAAAGTAACGGCCCTAGTACTGAGCCTTGAGGTACTCCATACTGCACTTGTGATCGATATGATACCTCCTCATTTACTGCTACGAACTGATGGCGGTCAGATAAGTACGATTTGAACCATGCTAGGGCACTTCCACTAATGCCAACAAAGTTTTCTAGTCTATTCAAAAGAATGTTGTGGTCGATAGTGTCGAACGCAGCGCTAAGATCCAGTAGAACTAATAAAGAGATACAACCATGATCAGATGATAAAAGCAGGTCATTTGTAACTCTAATGAGAGCAGTCTCAGTACTATGATACGGTCTAAATCCTGACTGGAATTCCTCACAGATACCATTTTTCTCTAAGAAGGAATATGAATTTCTCTAATAAGTTTGTAATGAATTAATGCATAAATTCTTGCAATCAGTTGTTGTTGTCAGCAATATTTTTATTATTATTATTTATTTAAGCTATATATAATGTTGTTATAGAGAGAGAAAGACAGAGTGTAATGGTCAGAATTATTGGCACCCTAAATAAACATGATCAAAGAAAGCTGTGAAAATAAATCTGTATTGTTTATCCTTTTGATATTTCAGTCATTCATTCATTCATTCATTGAAAAAATAAATAAATAAAATAAATAAACTTTCAACAAAATCACATTATGATAATATTTTTTTTTCTCTAATACATATTGGCCACAATTATTTGTACCCCTATAAATTATTATGAGTAAAATCTCTGAAGAACTATATTCCCATTCATATTTACAATTTTTAGCACATCAGGGTGACTAGGAATATGAAATTATCCAGCCATGACTTCCTGTTTCACAGGAATGTAAATATGAGGAACACAATGGCCAAATTCCCTTTATCATCCATCAAAATGAGAAAAACCAAAGAATATAATTCTGATGTGCAGCAACAGATTGTTGACCTTCACAAGGTACAAAGTCAAGAAAATAGCATAAAATAGAAAGTAAAAAAGTATGAAAATAGCTAAAGCACTGAACATTTAAAACCTGACTGACTCTGCTAGAAATCTTATAATGGGCAAAATGAAGGTTCTGCCATAGCCATTCCAGTTCATTGATCTGAATCCAATTGAAAACTAAAGAATACTGGAAACACAATCTTAATCTGAGGTTAAACCTGCCTTAGTCCTAAAGTATCTCTAGTCTTCTTCCAGGAAAGCAGCCTATTAAACTCTGGACAAGACTAAGTCTAAGACTACTTAAAACCATGACAGAGAAAGCAGATTTCTGTTCATCTGTTTTGAAGTGCCATTTTAGTCTAGGGCTAGGTTTAATCTCTGTCCAGGAAACTGCCCATATAGGAGACCCTGTCAAAAGTAAACATGAGATGTTTTACTGTCATCTGCGTCATCTGCTAGGCCGGAAAACACATTGGAAATGGAGCAGAATGGTTTACTTGATCCGATGAAGCACAATAACAGAGTGATGACGACTGGCAGATGACTGAGTGTTGTGATATTGTCATTGTGTCAGGATCAGTCTGTGGAGTTCGCTGGAAGAAACTTTACTCAACCCATTCATCACACAAACTGCTGTTATAGTAAACTCAGGAAGTTCTTGGAGTCAGTGAAACACATGGAGGAGCAAAAACCACTTAAAAGATCATGAAGATTTCTCTTGAAGTTTTATGTCATGATATTTTATCTATATTGGGCCTGTTGTTCTGTAAGACGTCAGTAGTGGACAAAGTACACTCATCAAGTACTTAAGTAAATGTGCACATACCCTAATAAAATATTAAACCAGTAAAAATACACATTTTCAATTTTACTTAAATAAACAACCTGATCTCATGGCAATTCGTACATATTTTATGAGGTGGCTAATTCATACGAATTCGTACAACCTCACTCATATAAATTTGTATGTTACAAGTATTGTACAAATTCCCCAATTCTTATGAATTCGTATGAATGACCTACCTAAACCTAACCTACCGTGTGGGCGCTACACCCTCAGACGGTTCAGGAGATCTGGACAGTCTTCGAGAGAGCAGAGGTCGACCTCTTCGCCTCAGAAGACAATTCTCACTGCCTAACATTTTTCTCGATACAGCGAGATGCTCTGGCCCACGACTGGCCCAGAGCTCGCTTGTATGCGTTTCCCCCAATCGCCCTGATTCCTCAGGTCATCGGGAGGGTCAGGGAGACCAAGTGTTCCCTCCTCATGGTGGCCCCGCTCTGGAGAAACCAGGCTTGGTTTCCAGAGCTAATGCACCTCTCAATGGCAGCCCCGTGGCCCATTCCACTGAGGAGGGACCTTCTCTCGCAGGCGAAGGGCTTGATTTGGCATCCCCGGCCGGAGCTGTGGAGCCTTCATGTCTGGTGCCTCGACGGGAGTCTATTCGGCTCCCAGTGAGAGTAAGCAGTACCATTTTAGAGGTGAGAGCGCCGTCCAAGAGACGGCTCTACAGCCAAAAATGGTCAGTCTTCCTTCATTGGTGCTCTGCACAGCAATTGGACCCGGTTTCATGTGACGTGTCCTACGTGCTGACTTTTCTACAAGAGCTGCTGGATAATGGGTGCGCCCCCTCCACGCTCAAAGCATACAAGGCAGCCATCGCAGCGAATCATTCTCCCGAGGCTGGCCATTCAATAGGCAAAAAACGACTTGGTCGTTAAATTTCTGAAAGGCGCAAGGAGGCTGAATCCTCCTCGCCCTCAGACTGTGCCATCCTGGGACTTGTCGTTAGTCCTGCGGGCCTTGAGAGGCCCCTCTTTTGAGCCACTCAGCTCAGCCGACCTGCGGCCCTTATCGCTTAAAACGGCCCTTCTCCTTGCTCTGGTGTCGGTTAAGCAAGTAGGCGACTTGCAACCACTGTCAGTCAGCGCCTCATCTCTTGAGTTCGGACCTAATGACTGTAAGGTCATTCTGAAACCAAGGCACGGCTATGTTCCTAAGGTGCTCTCAACTTCTTTTAGAGCTCAAGTGATCTCCCTATTGGCACTCCCCGTTGCAGATGGTGAGCAGGGACCGAACACGCTCTGCCCTGTCAGGGCTCTGAGAGTGTACCTGGAACGCTCTAGGCTGTTTAGGCAGTCTGAGCAGCTGTTTGTTTGCTTTGGAGGCCGCCAGAAGGGACTGCCGGCTACAAAGCAGAGACTCTCTTGCTGGATCGTTGATGCGATAGCCTTGGCTTATGTATCAGAAGGTTTGGAATGCCCCATTGGTGTGAGAGCCCACTCCACAAGGGGAATGGCCTCCTCCTGGGCGTGGTCCAGTGGAATATCTATCAGTGAGATCTGTGCTGCTGCCGGCTGGTCGTCGCCGTCCACATTTGCCAGATTTTATAACTTAGACATCCCTGCCTTGCAGGCGCGAGTTTTATCTGTTTAAATGTCCCACTATCCCTCTTGGGTGAAGTGGTCATAAAAAGCTCTCAGCTATAGCTTGGGACGAAACATGCTCAAGTTTTAAGGGGTCCTTTTAGTGCCTCAAGACTGGGCTCACAGAGCAGGATGTCCTGTGTCTGCTCACAGTACGGCGTGATTGGATACATTCCCCATACATAACGTGAAATGGACGTTCGAAGAGGAACGCTCCGGTTACTGATGTAACCTCGGTTCCCTGAGATAAGGGAACAAGCATTATGTCACTTGCCACACTATAAGCTGCACGAATCGATGACTGTCGCTTCAGTCGAATGATCTGATGTATGGCGCTGCGAGCCGACTTAGATAGTGGTCGGCTCCGCCCTTTCTGGTGGGCTAAAGCGCCATTGGATTGTGCAGCTACACAAACGTGAACAAATAAGGCTTCAGTACAGAGTAAAATAGGAGTTTTCCCCATACATAACGCTCGTTGCAACACAACGGAAACAAACCACAACACAATGAAATTAGCACAACACAATGTAAACAAGCTGCAACACAATGAAATTAGCACAACACAATGGAAACAAGCCTCATCGCAACAGAAACAAGTTGCAACACAACGGAAACAAACCGCAACACAACAGAAACAAGTTGCAACACAACGGAAACAAACCACAACTCAACGAAATTAGCACAACACAACGTAAACAAACCACAACACAATGAAATTAGCACAACACAATGGAAACAAGCCGCAACACAATGAAATTAGCACAATACAATGGAAACAAGCCGCAACGCAACAGAAACAAGTTGCAACACAACGGAAACAAACCGCAACACAATGAAATTAGCACAACACAATGGAAACAAGCCACAACGCAACAGAAACAAGTTGCAACACAAAGGAAACAAACCACAACACAATGAAATTACCACAACACAATGGAAACAAGCCACAACACAATGAAATTAGCACAACACAATGGAAACAAGCTGCAACGCAACAGAAACAAGTTGCAACACAAAGGAAACAAACCACAACACAGTGAAATTAGCACAACACAACGGAAACAAACCACAACGCAATGAAATTAGCACAACACAACGTAAACAAACCACAACACAATGAAATTAGCACAACACAATGGAAACAAGCCGCAACACAATGGAATTAGCACAACACAATGGAAACAAGCCGCAACACAACGTCAACAAGTCGCAATACAATGAAATTAGCACAACACAGTTTCAGACGTTTTCAGATAAAAAAATATATAAAATACTGTGAAAGTCAATAGGACCTGAAATCGTTTAGTTACCATTTTCATTTTAAAGTAACACATCAACAATTATGACCAACAAATGATAGTTTCTGCAGGAAATGACAGTGATATGTGATTTCTGCACATCAGTGGTTTACACAGAATCTCCACCGCTTCCCTGCAATGACAGTCAGAAGGATGATGGCAAGGCGTTTATGAACCTTTTTTTCCTGTCAGCATGCTTTAGCCATTTCCTTTATGAAAATTTTAATAAGATTCCTCTCAGGAAGTAAAAGTACTAAAATATTAAACCCTCAGCCCGTGGTTTTGTCTTAGGTCTGCAAGAACTAGGTCACTTCATTAATGACTGTCGTGGCTACAGAAGCGTTTTGTTCTTTAGCATGTTCAGTCTACTGAGCATGTGTGAAAACTGTAGTTGACCCATTAGTTGCAAATGTCCAGAGGTCAGAAGCTGTGGGTCACCAGCAGCATTCAGGAGCCGTTTGGGGTTATTTGAGTGGCACCTCTTTGAGTGAACGTCAAAGGCGACTGTTTGTTTACCATCAGTGTTTTAGCTGGCGTTCATCTGAACGGTTGCTAACCCCTTGCTACACTTCCCCACGCCTGATAGCTGCACAATCACAGGAACCGCTCAGCCGGGACAGAACAAAACCCACCAAACTCGACCGCATTTCCTGCTGCTGCTCACTGAAACAGGGTTTTCAAACGTTTAGATTCCACAGACCCCTAAATATATAAAATCATCCACTTATGAGGGACCCACACCCTGAACATTAAAAATCAGATATATTTTCATGTATAAAGACCCAATTTATTCAATGGAAAATTAATAGTTATAAATATGTGTAAAATATTATTTGGAAAATATTTAGCTTGTTTTCCATTACATTGTTTTATTCTACTTATTATACTGTTCTGTTAGATGTATTATTTAAGTCTGTTTTTAATTATTTATTTTAATCTATTATTATTATTGATTGATTTTGATCATTTTTTTATTTATTTAGTTTAATCTCATTTTTATTATTTAGTTTAGCAATCTTACTCTTATTTTTATTTATTAAATGTCCTTATTTTCATTTATAATATATATTTTTTCTTTTTAATAGGGCTGTTCGATTATGGCAAAAATCACAATCACGATTATTTTGGTCAATATATTTACATTACATTTACATTTAGTTATTTAGCAGACGCTTTTATCCAAAGCGCCTTACAAATGAGGCCAATAGAAGCAATCAAAACCAACAAAAGAGCAACAACATGCAAGCGCTATGACAAGTCTCGGTTAGCCTAACGCAGTACACGTAGCAAGGTTTTTTTTTGTTTTGTTTTTTTTTGTTTTGTTTTTTTTTGTTTTGTTTTTTTTAAACAAGTAGATAGAATATAGAAAAGAAAGCTAGTGTTTTAGTTTTTTAAGAAAAGCTAGCAGTTAAAAAATAAATATGCAATTGATAGAGGGTCAAGTGTGTGTGTGTGTGTGTTTTTTTTTTTTAATAAAAAGAAGGGAGATAGATAAAATAAAATTAGAAAAGAGAATGTTAGAGTTAGAGGGTCAAATAAAGATGGAAGAGATGGGTTTTTAGCCGTTTCTTGAAGATGGCTAAGGATTCAGCTGCTCGGATTGAGTTGGGCAGGTCATTCCACCAAATGGGAACAGTTAATGACAAAGTCAGAGAAAGTGATTTTGTGCCTCTTTGGGATGGCACAATAATGCGGCGTTCACTTTCAGAACGCAAGTTTCTAGAGGGCACATAGGTCTGAAGTACTGAATTTAGGTAAAGGGGTGCAGAGCCAAAGGTGGTTTTGTATGCAAACATTAATGCCTTGAATTTTATGCGAGCCGCTATTGGTAGCCAGTGCAAATTGATGAACAGAGGTGTGATGTGCGTTCTTTTCGGCTCATTAAAGATTAATCTTGCAGCGGCATTTTGGATTAAGTGTAGAGGTTTGATGGAATTGGCTGGAAGACCTGCCAAGAGAGCATTGCAATAGTCAAGTCTGGACAGAACAAGAGCTTGAACAAGGAGTTGTGTTGCATGTTCCGAAAGAAAGGGCCTGATCTTCCTAATATTGTATAAAGCAAATCTGCAGGACCGAGCAGTTTTGAGTTGAGTTGAGTTGAGTTGAGCTTTTATTTTAGCAATGTGGTCTGTGAAATTCAGCTTATCATCAATCACATCTCCAAGGTTTCTGGCTGTTTTTGAAGGAGTAATGGTTGATGAGCCTAACTGGAAGGTGAAATTGTGATGAAGTGATGGGTTTTCTGAAACTACAAGCAGTTCTGTCTAAGCTAAGTTGAGTTGAAGGTGATGGTCCTTCATCCAGCAAGAAATGACTGTTATACATGCTGAGATGTGAGCAGCTATCGTCGGATCATCAGGATGGAATGAGAGGTAGAGTTGAGTGTCATCAGCATAGCAGTGATATGAAAAGCCATGTTTTCTGAATGACAGAACCTAGTGATGCCATGTAGACAGAGAAGAGAAGCGGTCCAAGGACTGAGCCCTGAGGCACCCCAGTAGCTAGATGTTGCGACATGGATACTTCACCTCTCCAAGATACCTTGAAGGATTTATCTGAGAGATAAGACTCAAACCACTGGAGTGCGGTTCCTGAGATGCCCTTTCTCAATAGGGTTGACAGGAGGATCTGGTGGTTGACCGTATCAAAAGCAGCGGATAGATCCAGCAAGATAAGTAATGAAGACTTGGAAGCCGCTCTTGCAAGTCTATATTGTAATCATGATTATTTAACATGATTATGAGTGGTCTATATGACCAAAACTTTATATGAGTGATTTATTTAATTGTGATGATTTTGGCTCACATTTAACAAAAACCCACCAATTCGCTATCTCAACAAATTAGAATACTTCATAAGACCAATAAAAAAAAAAATAAAAAAAAACATTTTTAGTGAATTGTTGGCCTTCTGGAAAGTATGTTCATTTACTGTATATGTACTCAATACTTGGTAGGGGCTCCTTTTGCTTTAATTACTGCCTCAATTCGGCGAGGCATGGAGGTGATCGGTTTGTGGCACTGCTGAGGTGGTATGGAAGCCCAGGTTTCTTTGACAGTGGCCTTCAGCTCACCTACATTTTTTGGTCTCTTGTTTCTCATTTTCCTCTTGACAATACCCCATAGATTCTCTATGGGGTTCACGTCTGGTGAGTTTGCTGGCCAGTCAAACACACCAACACCATGGTCATTTAATCAACTTTTGGTGCTTTTGGCAGTGTGGGCAGGTGCCAAATCCTGCTGGAAAATGAAATCAGCATCTTTAAAAAGCTGGAGAAGGAAGAAGGAAGGAAGCATGAAGTGCTCCAAAATTTCTTGGTAAACGGGTGCAGTGACTTTGGTTTTCAAAAAACACAATGGACCAACACCAGCAGATGACGCTGCACCCCAAATCATCACAGACTGTGGAAACTTACACTGGAAATCAAGCAACTTGGGCTATGAGCTTCTCCACCCTTCCTCCAGACTCTAGGACCCTGGTTTCCAAAAAAAATACAAAACTTGCTCTCTCATCTGAAAAGAGGACTTTGGACCACTGGGCAACAGTCCAGTTGTCTGTGGTTCAGGTGTGGCTTAACAAGAGGAATACGACAACTGTAGTCAAATTCTTTGACACGTCTGTGTGTGGTAGCTCTTGACACCTTGACCCCAGCCTCAGTCCATTCCTTGTGAAGTTCACCCAAATTCTTGAATCGATTTTGCTTGACAACCCTCATAAGGCTGCAGTTCTCTTGGTTGGTTGTGCATCTTTTTCTTCCACACTTTTTCCTTCCACTCAACTTTCTGTTAACATGCTTGGATACAGCACTCTGTGAACAGCCAGCTTCTTTGGCAATGAATGTTTGTGGCTTACCCTCCTTGTGAAGGTTGTCAATGATTGTCTTCTGGACAGGTGTCAGATCAGCAGTCTTCCCCATGATTGTGTAGCCTAGTGAACCAAACTGAGAGACCATTTTGAAGGCTCAGGAAACCTTTGCAGGTGTTTTGAGTTGATTAGCTGATTGGCATGTCACCATATTCTAATTTGTTGAGATAGTGAATTGGTGGGTTTTTGTTAAATGAGCCAAAATCATCACAATTAATTGAACCAAAGACTTAAACTATTTCAGTCTGTGTGCATTGAATTTATTTAATACTCAAGTTTCACAATTTGAGTTGAATTACTGAAATAAATGAACTTTTCCACTACATTCTAATTTATTGAGATGCACCTGTATATATAAAATATATATTTTTCAGTAAGGTTGCTATGACATCTACATTTTCTAGTTCTTTATTAAATCTACAAAAGTCCTTCAGTCAAGAGCAGTGAGTGATTTTGTCTTTGTCTTTTGTTGTTTGATTAATATTAAGCACACAGTCAGCAGCAGGAATATTAGCCCGCTGTCACTTTAAGAGCCGCACGGATCCAATTTACTGTTAGACACGTGTTTTCATTCTCATCTATTTACGTTCATTTATTACATAACGGATGAGGGTTTACGTGAATAAACACTAAGCGCTGCATTTTGACACATTTTTGCGTGTATCTGACCATTTAACCATGTTGTTTAAGCTAAAAGTTTACTTTTCATGTTCTATTCCATCTCTGAGCGCATACAGAAATCCTCCTGAGGAACAGTGTAAGTTCTCTTTCGCACTTTTAAAAAACATGAATAAATCTAATCAACTTTAATAAACCAAGCACGTCCCATTTTGCAAAAGTCATGTTACATGATTTTACTGATTTGCAAGTGAAATTGGGCTTTTCTGGAGGAGCGAAAGTGCACTGCTGGAAAGGGGGCGGAATGGGGCGCAATCCATTGCAGGTTGCCCTCAGGGGTCCTTAGACCAAAGGGATTTTGCTTAGACCCTAGTTTGACAAAACCTGCTTTAGGCTATTTAAAATTTAAAGTATGAAACCTTGCAATGACCTCATATAACAGCAAAAATTCAAGAACAGCTGTAATATTTGAACTGCATAATAACTGGACTTTATCAAATATGTTACTTACATGGTTTATAAATAGAAATCGTATATGTTTATACCATTGTTAGGTAACCTTTAACACATTTTTTCTTGCCTACTAGCACTGATATTCCCTCTGAAGAAATAAAAATCTATAACTGCATCCCAAATGACACAGTATGCACTTATACACTATGTACTTATACATTATGTTCTTACGCACTGTGTACTTATGCACTATGTACTCAACCATGTAGTGTATGAATTTTATAAGGTTATATTCTTCAGTTGACGCTAACTGAGGCGAATATAAATCCCAGTGGTTGACTGAGCTCCTCAGGCAGTAGTTTATGATGCGGTTTAAGTGAAAGCGTCCTCTCCGTGCGCGTTCACGCTGCGCGCCCCGCTGGAGTGGAACTTTACCTGCGCGCCCCCGCGTTCAGTCTCAGTCAGCGCAGTGTCTCCGCGAGCAGACGCAGGTCTCTCTCTCTGTCTGTGTCTCTGTGGAGGATATGCCGCTGTAGCCCGCAGAGCAGCGTCAGGATGGTGGCGAAGGATTACCCGGTTTACCTGCTGATCAAACGCGCTGACTGCAGCGGGGACGAGCCGATCAGCCGCGGCTGCGGTGTGGAGAGGAGAGAGCTGCAGGTGAGAGACATCTGACCAGAAAGAAGGTTAATTCTAATGATTAAAATAACAATAATATTTATTATTATCATTATTATTACCCTCACCATAATAATAATGAATATATAACACTATTCATGAGCAAGCATTTTTATTAAATCATTTTTTATTTTTTATTTTTTTATAATAAAACTTAGCCAGTAGTTTGCTACTTTGCATTGTTGTGGCTTCTAAATAGGTGTATTTCTTTACATATAGGGCTTTATGTGAGTTATTTTGATTATTGCTGTGGTGTATAGTCACCAGTGTTGGGCAGTTACTAGTAACTAGTTACAGTAATAATATTACTTTTTGCAGTAACTAGTAGTGTATCTAATTACTTATAAGATTTCAGTAATAATACGTGACCCTGGACCACAAAACCAGTCTTAAGTAGCACAGGTATATTTGTAACAATAGCCAACAATACATTGTGTGTCAAAATGATTGATTTTTCTTTTATGCCAAAAATCATTAGGATAAGTAAGTAAAGATCATGTTCCATGAAGATATTTTGTAAATTTTCTACCGTAAATATATCAAAATTTTATTTTTTGATAGTAATATGCTTTGCTAAGGACTTCATTTGGACAACTTTTAAAGGCGATTTTCTCAATTTTTTTGTTTTTTTTTTTTGTTTTTTTTTTGTTTGTTTTGTTTTTGTTTTTGCACCTTCAGATTCCAGATTTTCAAATAGTTGTCTCTCGGCCAAATATTGTCCTATCCTAACAAACCATGCATCAATGGAAAGCTTATTTATTCAGCTTTCAGCTTTTTTTTTGTGGTCATATTATAGTTATCATCCATAAAACAGCTAGTTACTTAGTTAATTTTGATGCCTCAACCCCGACTGATTTGAAGTCCAACAATTCAATAATTCCTAGATTTATTTTCATAAATTTCATGACTTGCACAGGCACATGAAGTCAGCAGGCAAGCTTGGAATATGGAAAAGCTTACATTCAGCGGATGGAAATATTGCCATTACATTGATTTTGTCAGGAGAAAAGATGATCTGAACACTGATGTGTAAGTTGTGGCATTATGGAAGTTGTGGCATACTTTACTCTGGTATTACATGGCTTGCCCACCCACATCCCGATAGAAACTGTATTACTATAATTAAAAATCTTGTTAGAAAACTAAACATTTTCTTATGAACTTATGTGATTTCTTTTGATAAAATACATCATGAAATTATAGCTACAATTATCTTCAAGCTACACAATTAATGAGATTAATACAACACGTTTACTTAAAAGTCACTATCAATCATTGAGTGTTTATAATAACTTTTGACTGCGATCCAATGTGGATTTTGGTTAAATGATGAGGCAGAAATATATTGCTAGTAACATTTTAGAAGAATTTTGTGGGGAAGAAAGAAAAGTAATGTAACTAGTAGTGTAACTAAGTACTGTTGCCAGAAAGTAGTAAGTAATGTAATAATATTACTTTTGAAAGGAGTAACTAGTAATGAGTAATAAATGACATTTTTTGAGTAACGAGCCCAAAACTGATTGTCACAAATAGGCTCAGGTGTTTTGTTGTTACCAGACTGACTTGTGCCTGATTTGTCTAAAATTCTGAAATCACTGTATTTATAAACGTATCTGCACTTTGATGAAAGTACCCTGAACAAGACTGATGTTTGAATCATGACCTATGACTTTATTCTCCGAGAAGCAGAAGTCAGTGTGGTGAAGTTTAGCAGATGTTTGTGGTGTTTGGCTTCTTCTGATGTGGTTTCTGCATCTGGAGGTCAGCGCTGGGTTTTCTGCATCATTTCTTCTCAGACTGCTAATGTTTTTGCTGTGTTGTGTGTCCAGATGCATCAGCAAAGTGTGTTTGAAAGGCTGCTGTGAGGCTGAGAAACTCCTCTACTGATGTTTTTATCTTTCTCTCCTGTTTGTAGTTTGGTTGTTTTTTTTAGTTAGACTTTGATTTTAGTGTGAAGTCAGCTAAACTCAGAGGGCTTTTTATTCAAAGTGTGTTTAAACCTCTATAGTGATCCAAAGAGCTAATGATAGTCTGGTTGACTGGACAAAAAAGACCAAAAGTCATGGTGTATGAAGTGTTATGTTTTTTGGGCACATACTATGATGATGATAAATAATAATAAACTTTGTGTTGCCCTGCTGACTTCACATGCAGAAGCACAGCACAATGCACTGTCCTTTTTGTTAACGGATCACTCAGTTTGTGTATTAATTTTTTTTTATTAAATAATTGGTGAATCAGACTAAACTGGAGTCTTTGGTCTGAATCATGGACTGAATCATTCAGACTCTCACTGAATCAGTGCAGGTGACTCATTTGCTCACTGAACCGCTGGTTATCACAACCTGAATCACGTCTAAAGCTGAGAACTGTTACTGCTTTATGGCTTATTTTTGTATTTACATTTAATTTGTTTGTCAACTGTTTTTTTAATTATATTTTACTGTTGTTTTTCTGCATGTTTTTTTTTTATGAGCAACACAAAAGCGCTACAGATTGTCGTGAAATTCATCTTTTTGGAATACAAACTAATGCTCTACTAATAAAATAAATCAGGTTGATGCTCTGCTAATAAAATAAATCAGGTTGAATTGGATTCATTAATCCCTTTATTTTAAAACGCTTATAGTATTCAGCCAATTTTGTCACCAGATATTATAAAAATAGTTCTTTTTTTTTTCTCCAAAAGCAAAGTTTAGATGCAGTTTTGGAATATGGAAATCATGATCTTTGCATGAGTTTTACAGATCAGTCACATCTCTGAACACATGGGATTGTCATTATGTTCCTCGTCAGGAGTGTCAGTCGCAGGTCTCTGGATCACTTCACACAGTGAACTGCGGTTAGTTTGAAGGACAGGGAGGTCTGTAAAACTATCAGTTGACATTCCCATTCATCACAGTGGCAGTTGCTCAGCTGGAAGCACATAGACTGGATGCTATGGCTTTTGCTTTGTAAATGCTCAGTAATAATATTATACATAAAGTGGCGGCCAAAATGATTAGAACACTAGTATTTCCACCAACTAAAAAATGGTTTTAAGTCAGTTATTTCTATCTTTTGCTGTAGTGTGTCAGTAGGAGATATCAGTTTACATTTCTAAACATTCATTTTGCCAGTAATTGTAATAATCCAGTGAGATTTTTATTTGTTCCACACAGAGATCTTATCTCATCATCATCATCAGTCTGTCTGGAATAACATGAAGAAACTGAACAAACTGAGACAGACTAAATCCAGAAGAACTGTGGCAACGTCTCCAAGACGCTTCAAGAAACCTACCTGCAAAGCTACAGTACTGTTAAAAGTTTTAGGCACTTGTGTAAAAATGCCGTAAAATGAGGATACTGTCAAAAATAATGTCATAAATAGATATTCTTTATCAATTAACTTTTATTTACTAAATTAAATCAACATTGTTCGGGTTTAAAGCAGCTTTTGCCCTCGGTGCACTCGGTGCATAGTTTTTCAGGTAGCTTTGCAGGTAGGTTTCTTGAAGTATCTTTTTTTGAAGCATCATTTTTCAGCTGGTGAAAATACTAGTGTTCTAATAATTTTGGCCACCACTGTATAAGCATTTAAAATTCACAGGAAATACATCAACACAGGGAAAGGTGAATGAGTAGGGTGACCACTTCTGCTTTCATGAGGTTAATATTGTTTCAGCTGTGAGGCTGAAATTAAATATCCTCACTGTCCTTCTAGCTTTCGTCTCTGGTATCGTTGTGGCTGTGATCTCTGTGCTTTTCAATAGCATGATTGACTGCAGAAAAGGTTGACTGCGAGCTGTTTTACTGATACGTCCATGATGCCATCGTTTTCAGCAACTTTGCACGCAATGTGTCTGACAGTAAATTCACACGCTTTAGCTGCTTTCATGCAACATGTGAAAATACAATGTAGTTTTTTCTTTCAATTTAAATTTTTTTTTTTGTCACCCACATAAATAAATCAGACATTGTAGATCAAATTCAAACAGTTAGGGCACACAGCAAAAACACTGTCTATTTATACACTCTAAAAAAATCCATAGAAAAAAATGTACTGGCAGAAAATGACCATTACCTTTTTTGTTTAGTATGCTTAATGTGCAAATGTAGCATATTGCATATTGGAAAACAAAGTTTAACAACAAAGTTTTTTTTTGTTTTGTTTTGTTTTTCTCATAGAAAGCCATTATACAGAAAATGCGTTTATCATTTAAAACTTTATAATGGTTTTCTATGGGAGAATGCTGAACTTGCAGTGGTTTTCATTTAATGTTATACACTAGAAAAAAAAATCCATATAAAAATAGATAATATTGTTGCCGAAAATTAACAGCATGTTGTCAAGTTAAGCTTAAAGACATTTCATTCAACCCTAAAGCACAACAAAATGTAATCTGTAATTCAATGTTTTTATGTCCCTGTTTTTAAGGACTTTTTTTGGAGTATATGTGGAATTAGATTTTACTTTTAATGTAATCAATATTGTTATGAATATTTTGTGTAAACTTATTGGAATTACAAATTATTTGCACATTTAAAATTCGACAGGTCAGTCTTTTCCCATATAATACGAGATACAATTTTTTTTTTCCCCCTGGCTTTTGGGAAACCTGGTTTTCACATCGTTCCACCCTGATCAGTGCGTGACTCAAACTTTCCCACAGCAGCGACTCCCTCTCGGCAGAACACATCAAAAGACGTGTGTACAACCATCAGTCGTCATGCTTTCATCTTAATTACGGGAGCTCCAGTTCAGACCTCTCTCATCAGAACACATCTGCAGCTTCTCTTTGATTGCTGTGTGCAGCTGCACAGACACTTTGACCTGAAACTGGAGCCCATTCCATGATAGACCCATCTGAACTTCTGGTACCCATGAGAACTGCTTTGAGCTGTATGGATGTAGTCATATTTGTTTTTTAACTCATTAGCTTCAGTTCAAACCTAGTGAGCTGCCTACCTAGAGAGGATACCTGAGAGACACTACCTCATCTGACCAACTTTTAATGGTGCGGTCAAATTTCACAGGCAAAAAAAAGTCACAGTAGTGTAGTATGAAGGAATCACAGCTCACACAGAAATAATTTTCCGATGATCAATGTGGCGAATTTGCATGACCAATTTGAAACTGATGATCTGTGTGGTAAACACTACACTAAGCGACAGTTTTACTTACAGCTTGTGCCGTCTTTTGGCGTTAAAATAGTAGTATCAGGATTTACTAAAGACGTGCAGTGAAGAATTAGCGTTGAAAAGGCGTGGACACCGTTATTTTTGCGCCTGACCTTATTATATTATATTATTATTATTATTATTATTATTATTATATGAATATACGTTTGTTGGAGTTTCTCTTTCAGACGCAAAATTTATGGGAGGAGGGTATTAAAATGAATCCCGCAACAAGATTTACTAACGCTTGCACTCGTCAAATTACTGGAATTTGTGCCATTATTTAACACCCAAAAGAAGCATGTCTTAAAGCAGGTGGTAATTTGCGCTGCTCTTGGTAGATTGCGCTGGTCATTATGGAAATGATCTGGCTGTGTCTGTGTTCTTTAATGTGTGCTTTGTCAGTAAATCACACGCAGAATTTTCCCCTCTCATCGGCGCTTTTACAGAATTGCGCTCTAACGCTAATTTGTCCTGTTTAGTAAATAATGCAAATTCCTATTAAAATGCTTAAATTTGTACTGTGAAAATTTGCAGAACAACTGTAAAAGCGTCTGAAAATTAAGACTGCATTTTTGTGCCATCAAGAAATCAATCTCAGAATTCATCATAATGAGCTCGGTAAAAAAAAAAAAAAAAAAATCAAAGTTAGTAAATTAAGCAAGAAAAATAATAACACATATTTCATTTAATACCAAAAAATAGCTTCCAAATATTTGTGTTAAGATGGTTCCTTAAGGCTCAGGTAAAGGTGCTGTCACATTTACCATTGTTCAGCAGTTTTTCTTTTTTTTTTCTTTTTTTTTGGGCAAATTCCATTGATTTTAATAGGAGTTCCCCATGCAGATTTTGCTCATGTTCAAGTTAAATTTGTAATGTTGTGATTACTTTTGGAGCTGGTTAATTTGGTTTGTAGTATTGGGCACTTTGTTCAATGTGTTTTTGAAATTAAGAAAATTATTTCCAGACTCAAGATGGATAAAAATGTGGGTGATCACTGTTGCTCAGTTGTTTATTGTTCAGTACATCTTGTGTAGCGTCTGTGTTTACAGGTGGGTTTTGATTGAATTTGTGAGTAGTTGGCTAACCTCGTGTAGTATTGGCCTAGAGTAAATAATTATAGAAAACTGTGATGTGATTATGAGTTTGTAAGGTCATGTTAGTTTGGCTAGTGTGAATGGCGGGTGTTTCTGTTAGGTGACTCACATACTGTAGGTTAACCACTCAGCAGCAGGGCAGCTTGGTGTTTTGTGTTATGTAAGCTCTATTTTGGGAATCCTGTGGGTTTGCTGTTGTTCTATAATCCATTAGCTAAACAGGAAATGGGTTTGGAGGTGTGAGATAGGAGACTCAAAGCATATGCTATGAGTCAGATGTCAACACTGCATACTACAGTCATTACTGATGAGCAGTAATGTGAACAATGTGGATACAGCTAACATTGAACATACTACTTCTCATCATATAGTTGCAGAATCTCTCATTTGATCAGAATTTACTGTTAATGTGCAATGTCATGAAATTTAGCACATTTTGGATTAATAAATCAAAAGTAGAACTGTACAGTTAATTAAATTCAAATCACAATATGGACTATTGTCTGTGATTATTAAAACATAAAATGACTGCTATTTAAATATGAAGAGAGTGGGTCTCAATAAATGCGTTGTTTTCAGCCTCTGCCGTCTCACTATATGAGAACATGAACATGTAAACTTCATCTCCAGAGCTGCTCTGAGAGTCACTTCACCAGCATTTCACCATTTCATTTGAGAAAAGCTTTTGTAAAATACAACACAGAAACTTTGGGACCTACTGTTGTTAAAATTTTAATAAATTAATATATTGGTAAAATTATATGAATTCAATTGATTCAACATGCTTTTTGCAATGGAAAAAAACACATAATGTGGGAGAAAATAAAAAAGAATTGCAAGACAAAATAAAACAAGGGCCTTATGTTAGTCTTAAAGAAATGAGTCCTTTCATGTCCTTATTAATCCCAATTTTATTTTCCAGTCTTTTTCTGAATACCCATTCTCAAAGGATCTGGTTGTAGTTTGGAGCAGTTTTATACACCAGCGTAATCCCTCAATGAACCATGATACATATCCATTGATCCCGTACAATTCAGGCCACATGCCTGGGAGGCACGTTCAGACCTACATAAGCAAATACTGAGCAATCATATTATAGTGCAGAGATGCACTGGTACAGAACGTTTGGCCAGTAGCCATATCTACAAATATGCATCTGGTCAAATAAGGCAGAATCATATTAGCGAACCTCAGAGAGTCAGAGGAGGTCATCCACATCTCCAACTCAAACTTTAGCTTCTGCAATTTGGATATTTTTGTACAGTGTATTATACATTCATGCTGTTTATTTTCACATATCAGTTTATAATACCTAGCATGAGACATATAAGTGTTTATATGGGTTTAGTTCATTATAGTTTAGGGACAAAAATGTCTTCAGAATGTTGATAGATCCGACAGAAGAAGTATACATAAATTTCATGTTTTCCTTTTCTTTTTTTATTTTTGCACATGGAACACCCTTCATTCTCAAGGTTCTCATTTATTTATGAAATATTTTGGCAGCTACCAATAAGTGTCTAGTACAGTTGTGAAAAGTGTGTACTGTAGTTTGTGTTGTATAACAAGTAATCAAAGTCTTTTTAAGTAAGCCTAATGTTAACCACAGTCTTATTTAACTCATGAATTGAAAACTGCCACACTAAAAATTCATTAGGAATTCCAGTGGGTATCTGTGGCTTAAAAATATACAGTCAAACCAAAATTTATTGTGACACCTTCAACATTTCTCACATTATCACAGTTTATTCGCTATAGTTTAGAAAATGGATATTAAAATATGACATGAACTCAGAGTTAAACTGTGTCAGAACAAATTCATCTTGATAATGTCAGATAACTTTGATAGAAAGGTATGTAACAAAACATGGTCAGGTCAAAATGTCAAATCAAATTTGTGGTCTCAAATTTTTATCAATTTTACTGGTAGTCCACTGTAGGAAGAATTTTTGGCTATAATATGTCACAGTTTACTTTATTTTGCTATCCTCACTTACATAAATGAACTATAGTGTCCTGCACCCACTAGTAAAAAAAATATATCAAAAATCATATCTGGTGTCTAAATAATTTTTGGTTTGACCGTATGTATTTATCTAAAGCAATAGATTTCTATGGTGTGTCCTTGTGTGCGTGCGTGCATGTGTGTGTGTGTGTTCTCCAGACTCCAGTATGACTGTCCTATCATATAATAAGGCTGACTGCTGATTATGTTGATGAACAGACAGTGAACAGACATTGAGAGCTTTGATATGATAACAGTGTGCTTGTCTTCATGTTTTGCATGTGCAGCCTCATTTCAGTCCTGATTCTTGATAACTGTCTAGTTGCCTTGGTGTTGTAAGAGTTGAGATTGTAAGTAATGGACACTGGACTAAAACTACAAATTTTGAGACATTTTTATTCAGACAGTTACACATTTTCCAAATAACAATACATTTATGCTGATGAAGACTCACATGGAAAATATTTGTTAGAGGGGTCATTTCATTTTAAGTGGTCAAAATTTAGTAAAAATTAGGTTGCTTGAATGTATTGCAAAACCACCAGTTTGCATCACGGCCCACAACAGATTTTGGTTATATAGATGATTATGGAATATGTCAGCTCTGCAGGGTCACAGCTAAAACACATTACAACTGTTGAGGGACAAGATAAGAAGTTAAAATTGTTCTATGACAGAATTCTGCTGTAAAATAATTGTACAATGCAACATCCATTGGACCACTCGAGATGGATTGTAAATCATGACATGCAAACTCTTTTGTAAGAGTTTTCATAGCTAGAAGCAACTATTGAATCAGAGACATCTATGACTAATAAGGCAAAGACTTCCAGAAACCTTTTAATCATAGTCTTAGTTGAGTATGCGTCACAGTATGCTTCAGGCAGATTTGGTGGGAGTCACTCAGACAGACTAAAGCCTCGAGGAAGCTGCAGGTGTGAGGTGTTGATCTGTTGTGTTTGTGATCTTCAGGAGCCCAGCACCAAGCGGGTGAAGCCCCTGTCTCGAGTGACATCGCTGGTGAGTCTCATCCCTCCAGTCAAAGCGGCTCCGCTCAAACGCATCGGACAGACGCTGCAGGTACAGTCCTGACTGCAGGATCTGCTCATTTAACCTGTGTTAACTTATTATCCATTCTGCTCTGATGGTGTAATGCTTATAAGTTGTGTTCAAATAATTAAAGTAAACAATCAATTTAAGAAATGACAAGAAATAGAACAAAAACAACAGCATGATACTGCATGATTACATTAAACGTACTGTAAATACTGCTTTGATGCTGTTATCAAAGTTTGCTGTACCAGTTCTTTTTTTAGAAACAACTTGGGGCCAGTTTTATTAACAGCTTGCATCGGCGCAAACCGTCTTTTGGTGTTAAAATAGTACTGTCAGGATTTACAAGACGCGCAGTGACGAATTAGCGCTGAAAAGGTGTGGACAGTTATTTTTGTGCCTGACCTTGTTAAATATGCATTTGTAGGAGTTTCCCTTTCAGACGCAAAATTTATGGGAGGAGAGTATTCAAATGAATCACACAACGAGATTTACTAACCTTTGCACTCGTCAAAGTACTGGTATTTACGCCATTATTTAATGGCCAAAAAAGCATGTCTTAAACTATTTTGCACTTGAAATGGCTGCAATTATTGTTGCTAGGAGAGGCACCGCAGAGAACAGAGAGCGTTTGGTAGAAGGGAGAGGATTTTATCCACACGTATTAATTTATTTGGAATGCAAGAAGAACACATTATCCGAACATATAGTTTGCCAAGCCATGTTATTTTTAATTTGCTTCAGGAAATAAAAGACGACTTGGAACCCTCAACTAGGAGTCACACAATACCACCTCTATCAAAACTTCTTGCAACTCTTCATTTTTTGCCCTCCAGTTCTTTTCAATGTACTGTGGCTTCTTTATTCTTTATTTGCGACTATGCTAATTTGCACTGCGGTTGGTATATTGCGTTGGTCGATATGTAAATGAGATGTTGCGCCTGTGTTCTTTAATTTGCGCGTTGTTAGTAAATCATCCGTAGAAATTTCCACGCCCATCAGCGCTGTTTTGGAATTGCACTCTCGTGCTAATTTGCCCTGCTTAGTAAAACTGGCCCTTAGTGTTCATTAGAGAGCTAAATAACCCTGTGAAGCCTGATATATGAAATGATAGTTGGAAAAATCTATTGTTTTTTTTAATGGAAGAGTTTATTGAACAGTTTTTCCGGTTCTCTTCAGCGCTCCATCAGCTTCCGCAGTGACTGCAGACCGGAGATCATGGCACCGCGGCCGTGGGGCAGGCAGATCGCGCCGGCCATCACCAAACGCCGCGACAGCAAGCTGTGGAGCGAGACATTCGATGTGGGCCTGGGACATATGCTGTCCTCCAAAGAGATCAAGAGACAAGAGGTGACTTCACCACAGTGCAAACCCACGCTCACATCTGGTTGGTCGGTTGACCTTCTGAAATGAAATGGGAAATGAAAACTTGTGGTCAGGCCAGTCTCATATTCAGCTGAAATCTAAAATCTGTTTATCTTTGGTGCATAATTTATCCCACACACCACAAATCGGTGAGAATATTGTATAGTCTTATGGGGATAGTTTGACTTTTGACTTGGACCAATTACTACAGAGTAATGCATGTATAAACTTGACTTATAATTTGGTAAATTCTGTTCATCAAAATGTCTGCAAGATGCATCCTATGTGATTTTTTTTTTTTTTTTCCCCTCTGCAAAGATTGTATATGTCACTGAAGTTCCTCTTTCTTTGTTATTTCATTCCTGTCATCTGTTCGTCAGGCCATCTTTGAGCTGTCTCAGGGAGAACAGGACTTGATTGAGGACTTGAAGCTGGCTAAGAAGGTATAGTCAGCCTTTTGGAAAATCTTTAAGTCGGTGTTTACTATGAACCGAGCCGCTTTGAGAAAGACAACATCAGAAAAAAGTGCTTCACTCTGAAACATGCAGCACATCAGACTAAATCACAGCCTTTTGCAATCTGAAAATTGCACTGAGTCATATTGCACTTTCAATTTTATTTCTGTAGACTTATTTTATTTATTTATTTTACATTTCTTTATTTAAATAATTATTAGCTTTTAATCAACTCACAAAGCTCCTCCAGTTCCCTCACAAACCCCCGTTTGGAAAACTTTGTTCCAGCAAATGATTTTATGTAGGGATGCACCGAAATGAAAATTCTTGGCCGAAACAGAACAAAATGAAACACTGGGCCGAAGGCTGAACACAGTTTTATACGTGTTTTTCCCTATGTATTTTACCAATTTTTTTCACCATTGTATAAATTAAATAGCCAAAATGTCCTTTTTTACTGTTTTGTCTTGCTTTTCAAAGAAGAAATCTATTACAAAACAACAATTTCATAATATTTATTTAACTCTGAACATTTTTAACATTTTAGCTGAAATTATACCAATAAAGCACAATTTAACTTGTAATGATTTTTTCTCGGACAGTTTTGAATGCTTCCACACTGCCGACATGTTTGCTGCATTATAAAGAGTGCTCGCCTCTCACTCTACGCTGGTTGCTATTTGATTGCGTCACTAAAAATATCATTGTTCGGTACAATATATTATGTGTTTTTGCTTATTTTGCCAGACACCGAAAGAGCTTTTCCAGCCAAATAATTTTGGTTGCCAAACATTCGTTGCATCCCTAATTTTATGTGCTGTCTTTTTCTGTTCTAATTCTTATTATCATGTTTTTCAGGCAGATTTCCAAATATTTCCTCAGTTCTGCCTGAGTAGGTTTGAATGTCTTCTCTCTTATGTGTGATTTCATCTCAGGCATATCATGACCCCATGCTGAAACTGTCTATTATGACCGAACATGAGCTCAATCAGATCTTCGGCACGCTGGACTCACTCATTCCACTGCATGAAGGTGAGCATGAGGTGAATGTGTTCTCATCAGTGTGTGTTTCAGTGTGACACAATTTCCGCTACAAGTATTTGTTTATCCAAAGCGAAAATGAACAGCTGTGCTTTGGGACACAACAACATCAAATCAGAACACAAAGTAATGGAAATTGTACCATAAGCCAGTCATGATACCACTTGACTGCTTAAGCAAATGGAAATGGAATATGATTTTTAGTTCAAGTATGATAAGTTGATTTTATTACGTAAGATGAGAGCACAGAAGATCACAATAAAAACATCCCAGAGCAACTAAATCAGTTCAGCACCCTGTTGTTTCTTCACCACGAGGTGTAAAGTTGCTTTCCAAAACCTTCACCATCTCTGTTCTTCTCTGGTGGAATGAGCCGAACTGCTGAAACCATCACAACTTTAACCACACCACAACCCTAAACATTGCACTTGCCCTTGCATCTCATCTGCTCTAGCTTATCTCCTAATCTAGCTTTCTAATAAATGTGGAATTATATACTGCAAATATAATTGGCTCTGTGACTAATTGCTCATGCTCCTCTGTTGTAGGTCATTTTGTATTAAGGCATCTGCTAAATGCGTAATTGTAGACTAATTCACATAAATTACCTCATATAGAGACTGTCTCCCTTCCCAAAACAATATTTTGATTGAAATATGAAAACATTTGATATAGACCAGTCCTTTGTCAACATCACAGGTTGCATGATCACACACTGAAGTGGTGACAAAAGACCTGAGCTGTTTCTCTAATCTTGTAGATTTGCTGAGTCGACTACGAGAGGCCAGAAAGCCGGACGGCTCGACAGATCATGTGGGCCATATTCTAGTAGACTGGGTAAGATCATCTCTTTGCTATGCTATATATTCATTCAGCTGTATGAAATTCCCTCCATCTGGCGAACAGAGATTGATTTTAGAACACATAATGTTTTAATTTCTTGTGTGTCTCCTAGAAATGAGGTGCATGTTTTTTGTGCAAGTTTGTTGTGTTTGGAACAGCCTGAAAGTCTGGTAGTGTGTGATCATCAGTTGTTCAGTGTCTGATGCCCAGCTTTTCTCTGTAACCATTTATGGCAAGTGTATGATGCTTAGTGTTTAAAAATCTGTTCCGATTTAGTCTGACCTTTCCCGATCCCTCCCCCTCTCTCTCTCTCTCTCTCTCTCTCTCTCTCTCTCTCTCTCTCTCTCTCCCACTTCGCTTCCTCTCAGCTTTAAAACTGTGCTATCATAATAAAGGCAAAAATGACAAAAAAAATAAATAAATAAAAATCCTATTCAGATTTGAAAAGTCATATAAATTCTATTGTGTTTGGGGTTGTCTCACTTGCCAATACATTTGGGTGAAATCTCCTGAAAAGTGTGCAGGTCTGTCAGAAACAATCATTAAGAATCAAAAACTCAGTGATGAACTGCCATAAATATTTTAAACGCCGAAAGAAATGCTGTACAAGGAATCAAATTTTGAATCATTGGCTGTATCTGAAATTGCCTCTTATACCCTTACATAGTGCATTACTTGAGGCAAAAACCATTTGTAGTGGTGACCAAAATTATTCTGGATATCCCATAATGCACCACAATAATGAGAGTACAACTCAAAAGCTACAGTATACTTACACTGTCCACACCGGCAGTCTACAATGAACACATCAAAGTGAAAATTACAAATACATTGGTCCTGACAAGCAGAGCTGGGTAGTAACTGATTACATGTAATCTGTATTACGTAATCAGATTCCAAAAATTAAGTAATTGTAATTAAATTAAATTACATTTTAAAATACTCGTAATCAGACTACACTTACTTTTTACTGATTACATGATTACATATTATTCACATAATGTATTATAAATAATTTAAGAATAAATTATTCATAATTTATTGATTCTCCCTAATTCCTCTTTTCCATCTTTTAAATTTTCCTTTCTAAAATAGCCTACCACTTATATACATTCAGAAAGTCTTCCAGTTTTGTGGAAGACACAGCATTTGAGCACTTGATTTACAGAAATCATTTTAGGTTTAAGAAGTATTTCAACATTGCATCAACTACTGATGAACACATTAATTTTTATTTGAATTATCACTCAGTTGGTTATCTTACCATCTATTACTTTTGTTTGTCTTTCAAATACATTAAAATGCACATATTCACAAATTCACCAACTTTTTTATTGTCTTATTTAAATCAATGTGAAAAATGAGACAAGTCAAAAGTAATCTAAAAATAGATTCTATTACCTAAACTGTGTAATGTAACGGATTATGTTACAAACTACAATTTTTGTCATGTAATTTGGAATCAGTAACAGATTACAATTTTGTATGTAATCTACCCAGCTCTGCTGACAAGTGCATGGAGCATCCAGTGTTGGTGTTGTTTTTATTTAAAGGGATAACTGACCCAGAAATGAAAATTCTGTTATCATCTACTCATCTGTACATCATTCCAAACCCATCAGACTTTCCTTCCTCTTAGAAAAGCAAATTAAGATAAAAGATATCTTCAAAATATCACTGTAGAACATTAGCCAGACAAGACAGTGGTCCTCTAGGAGCAGGACTGGACACTGATGACGTCTCTTTCTTTCTCATTGTAGCTCCCTTGTCTTGAAATCTACAACGGCTACTGCAGTAATCAGGTAGCAGCCAAAGCATTGCTGGACCATAAGAAACAGGACCATCGGGTGCACGACTTCCTCCAGCGCTGTCTGGAGTCGCCCTTCAGTCGCAAACTGGACCTCTGGAACTTCCTGGACATCCCTCGCAGTCGACTGGTCAAATACCCACTGCTGCTGCGAGAGATCCTCAAACACACGCCGAACGACCACCCCGACCGCCAGCACCTCGACGAAGCTGTGAGTAACTCTCATGGTCCTTCACTAGACTTAAAGGGATAGTTCACCCCAAAATGAAAATTCTGTCATTAATTACTCACCCTCATGTTGTTCCAAACCCGTAAGACCTTCGTTCATTTTTGGAACACAAATTAAGATATTTTTGATGAAATCAGAGAGCTCTCTGACCTTTCATAGACAGCAACGCAACTGAAATGTTCCCAGGTCCAGAAACGTAGTAAGGACATCAGTAAAACAGTCCTTGTGACATCAGTGACTCAACTTAAATTTTGTGAAGCTACGAGAATACTTTTTGTGTGCAAAGAAAACAAAAACAATGACTTTATTCAACAATTCTTCTCCCCGAGGTACCGTCTTCCGCCATTTTCCCCTAAGCGTAAACAACGCTGATTATGCCGATTATGTTCTTAGGGAACTGTCCAAAATGGCAGAAGACGTAACTCGGGGGAGAAGAATTGTTGAATAAATTGTTATTTTTGTTTTTTTTGCACACAAAAAGTATTCTCGTCGCTTGATGTCACATGGACAGTTTTACCGATGCATTTACTACGTTTCTGGACCTGGAAACATTACAGTTGCGTTGCTGTCTATGAAGGGTCAGATGGCTCTTCGATTTCATCAAAAATATCTTAATTTGTGTTCCAAAAATGAACGAAGGTCTTACGGGTTTGTAACAACATGAGGGTGAGTAATTAATGACAGAATTTTCATTTTTGGGTGAACTAACCCTTTAACTCTAAATTAAAAGAAAATATCGATATTATCGTGGTCACATGACAATATGAAACGATAGGTCTTCCAGACAAAAAGTGTAGTTTTTAAAATATATTTTAACTTCTTCTAACATAAAAATATTGCTTTATGCTTTGACACAGTATCTGTCAAACGAACTAAAACGGAAAGCACAAAGTGAACTCATTTATTTCATGAGTTTAGCGCGTGTTTGGGAACGCAACGTCCACCAGTTAGGCTTCATTTTTGCATGATTACAACATTTCATTAGATTTGTAGTGAGACGTGTTTTTGTAAGCCTGTTTTCAATGAAGCTGGCGTTTTCCTTCAAAATAAAAGCTTAAAAGTGCAGTATGAACTGCTGACAGCTAGTTTAAATGCAGTCCAAATTCAAATGAACTCTTTCAAGTGTAGAAATTAGGAAAGAAGTATTGCAATTTCCCAACTGTAGTGTAAAGCAAAAATAATATACCCTTGAAAATATGCATTTTCATTTATTTTAAAGTGCAATTGTTTTACAGTATATGGCTATCACTGTCATTGTTGTTGTTGTTGTTATTATATTCTAATTTGTTTGGTTTCCTAAAACACCAGTGTGAATGTGATTTAGACTGAGACAGTGTATCATAAATAAAAAGAGGGTTGAGTCCCCTTTAAAGTTCAGGTACAAGTCAATTCACTGACCTTTTTCTGACTTTTCTGAAGTTTTCTTAGTTAAGACCATGAGTTGGAGCTCTTAATTTTGAACTCTCAAAGTGCATTAGATAGAATAATTTAACTTTAAAATGTGCAAAATTTAAATTTTTTTCCAATTCTTCATTTGTTTTTTTTTTTTAAATATCACAATAAATATCGTATCGTGGACTTCACATTGCGATATTATCGTATTGTGAGATTTTGATATCGTTACATCCCTGTACAGTTTATTTGCTAAATGCATTCTGGAGCCAAACTGAGTCCTTAATTCTGCTCTTTGTCTTTCATAGATTAACATGATCCAGAGCATCGTGGCTGATATTAACACTCAGACGGGCGAGTCGGAGTGCCGTTACTATAAAGAGCGCTTGCTGTATCTGGAAAGCGGTCAGAGGGATCTGCTGATCGACAGCTCGCGGATCCTCTGCTGCCACGGAGAGCTCAAGAACAACAGAGGAGCCGTAAGAACTGTTTTTGAGTCTAGCCATTTATCAGTCATTGGAGAAACACCAAAAACTGTGTCCTCACATTCCTGAAGAACTAGTCACTGGATTTTCCAGAGTAGTGGACTCAAGTATTACAAAAATTGTATTTGGTTTGACACACTCAGTGAGTATGTGTGAAATAGCCTGTACGTAATGCTTTTTGATTTGGTCTATTTCAAATCTGCCTCTAAATGGCAAGGAAAATCAAACAGAACTGTGGCTGGTTGTTGCTTCAGTCGATCAGTGGGTCTCTTCCACTGCAAGTGAGTGATTCTTAGCTAGAAGTTACAATGTGAACTTAGTCAAAGGTTTCATATGTAGGCTGTGACACAAAAACAAGAAGTTGCTGAAGTTTATTGCAGATCCAGCAGAGTGAGAATGAACACAAAACTCAAAATTTAACATATACTGCCCATAATGTACTGTAAATGTATGCTCTCATTACGATACATAATTAATTCAGTGGGTGTTCACTTATCATCTCTGAAATAAAATTGCGTTTTCGTGTGTTTTTAGTCAAATTTTTATTTAATTCTGATTAAATAAAAAAAAAAAATTGAAATTTTACTGGTGATTTTACTTCCAGTTCAAGAGCCCATCTTTTTTTGATGGCAAACCAAAATAAGAAAATGTGTAGAGTGGTGCATTTCTATAATTTAAGCCTCCATGCTTTTTAATGTCAATGCTTCATATTTCATTAAATATAATTTGAAGTTTTAATTCATTTTTGATCGGCATAACTAAATTAAAGAACTGCAGACTGGACAAATATGTATTACAGTTTGACTATATGATATTTTTCAGGATCCAACAATAACCAAACATCAGTCTAAACTTTTTGGATGTGTTTTTATCTGGATATTTTTTAAAACAAGAAAACTATTGAGTTATCTGTTGATTTTAAAAAAATAAATAAAATTGCTAGTTTTATCACCAGATTCTTGAAAAATCTTCGTGGGGCTTCTCAAAAAGCAAAGCTTTGACCTGACTGTGGGACAGTAGCAACACTTGATCCTAAATAACTGAAGAATTAAGCAGAATAATGTAAATGTAAAATAATAGGAACAAATACTTACATTTGCAGTTAAACCAGTATTTCCTCTCATGCTTTCTATATTCTATATTTCAAAACAAAAATAAGTTTATACACTACATGGGCTTATTAGGGTCATTTCCCTACCTCGAGAAGTCATTTCACTGTTACAATGACAAATTATGCAGCTAAAAAAACTCAAGTTAATGAATAAATTTGCTTCAAGCATTATTAAGGAACTGTACTCAGTAATGAATCAAGATCTCTGTGTCTCTCTCTGTTTCTGCAGAAGCTGCATGTGTTCCTGTTTCAGGACGTGTTGGTGATCACGCGGGCCATCACTCAGAATGAGCAGCTGTGGTATCAGCTTTACCGGCAGCCCATCCCCGTCAGAGACCTGGAGTGGGAAGACCTTCAGGACGGAGAGATCCGATTGGGAGGATCCATCAGAGGAGCCTTCAGCAACAATGAGCGGAGTGAGTCTGAACTCATCAGGGCTTGGGGCAACAATATTAACAAGTCACAAACATAGCCCAGAAATTTAAATTTGAAATCTAGGGGGGCACAAAAGTTGAGAGAAAATGAAGAAAACTTTCAAAACTTCCTTTACTTTCTCACAGTACATTTACTTTTTATGAATGAACGAATGCAAACAATCATTCAATCAATAAATTAATCAATAAATGCCTTTATATTTTAGGAAGAGGGTCCTTCATAAGGGATAGTCATATACTGTAAATAGGTCATAATTTTGGCATTTATTTTGATTAAAAAATACAGTGCCTTTATTTATATAGCACTTTATACAATACAGATTGTTTCAAAACAGCTTTACAGTGGAAAAACAGCATAATAGTGATTAATTGACACAAGCAGAATTCAGTTCTGCTGGAAAACAGCTCTAAAAAGACTATGTATATTGTGAAATTTTATTACAGTTTCAAAGAACTGTTTTCTAATTAAATATATTTTAAATAATGTAAATTATTTCTGTGATGACAAAGCTGATTTTTCTCACATATGATATACAGATTTGTTGAATACTTTTTAATCAATTATTATTGGTGCAATTTTAATTAATTATTAATAATGGCTCTTAGCAGTGTGGGAAACAGCTATTGCTACTTAATATTTTTGTGGAAACTGTGATTCTGGATTCTTTGAATAATAAAAAGTTCAAAAGAACAGCATTCATTTGAAATCAAAATCTTTTGTATTATAAATTAGTGCTGTCAAAATTAGCGCGTTAATGTAGGCGATTAATTTTTCAGTTTAACGCATTATAAGTATTTAACACCATTAACACAGGGGTGGGGCTAGTGTTGAATTTTTTTAATCGATTGACAGCACTATTATAATGCGTATTTAATTATTATTATTATTATTATTATTATTACTTTTTCTAACTTGCACTACCATTCATATGTTTGGGGTATCAGTTTCCACAAAAATATTAAGCAGCAATAAACACTGTTTTAAACACTGATAATAATCACAAAGGTTTCTTGAGCAGCAAATCAGCATATTTTCTTAGCGATAGATGATATTCTCACTAAGTGAAAATAGCTTTAGATTCTATTTACACTGTGTTAAAATAGCAGGATTTTCTGCTATTTATACTAGTTACTGCAAAAAGTGGCAATTATCTGCACTTCAGTATTGTAGTACATTATAAAATCGTACGCAATAATAACGTAATGAGACTAAATTATCATTTTAATTAAAATTATTAAATGGATGCCACCTTATTGGGACAATAAAGCCCTCCCTACCCGATACTTTGTTTTCAACTTTTTGATTATTTCCTTAATTTTTATTGAAAATAAATGCCTTTCCGATGTGAAATGAGATTTGAAAAGGGAGAAAAAAAGTTTGGCAAAAGGCGGGTTTGAACTCAGGTCGATCGTGTCAAAAAGCACACTCTTTACCATCTACACCACCTAGAACTGATATTTGATGAGCATCTTTTGTAGTGTTGACTACCCCAATCACACATTGGTGGGTGGAGTTAGTGTAAATAGCCTCTGCCAACAAGGTGGGCTATTTGCACTTAGTGTAAATAGACACTCCATAAAAAAAAAAAATAAAAAAAATACGGAATTATTCCAAACTTTTGAGCAGTAGTGTATCTGGAGTCCATGGCATCAAAAATCCCTGCCTTAATTATATGCACAGGTCCAAACTATAGATGCCTAACCACCTGCTCTAAACATGTCCATCTCTGTTTGTCTCCATCCAGCCAAGAACTTTTTCCGGGTGGCGTTTCACAGCGGAGGACAGCTGCAGACGCACTGCTTCCAGGCCAGCGACGCCTTCAATAAACAGCAGTGGCTCAACTGCATTCGACAGGCCAAAGAAGCTGTGGTCTCTGCCGAATCTGACCCACAGTTCCCTTCAGTGCAGACAGCGCCTCAGGACGGAGAGAGGCCTAGCGACTGCTCGGACTGTAGCATGATGGATACCACTGACGCTAGCAGCCAATGCCCACAGATGCGCCTGACAGACCTAACCCTCACCCCTGAGAAAGTCTGACCATGTGCCACTCTGCCATCCTGTTCAGTATTGTGTTACAGAAATGCCACAGTTTAAAGGAAGCACTTCTCTGAGACTGACGCTGCTGCTGTCGATGGTTCTTAACTTATGTGTTATTCTTGTGCCTTTCTTTCACTGTGCTGTTGTTTGTGGCAGTCCACTCTTTCAGAAACTGACATTGAGGAGAGTCCACCGTTTCACTTTAATCACACTGCAACTGAAATGCACTACTGTCTGCGCAAGAAAACAGTAAAAGGTGAATTATTGTTCAGGTGTTTAATGTTCGTTCAGTAATCACTAATAACAAATGACCAGTCGAATGTTTTCACTATAGTCACGAGTAAAGGGCGACCATAATATTTCTGAATAAGGAACATATATGACATATAAATCTCATACAGCAAGTCAATGCAGAGCCAGATTCAGTGATGAATATTGAAACTATAGTCACGTATTGAAGAATCCACAAACAAATTCTGTGAAGCACTTTGAAAGGAGCTCGATTCTGAATTTTATCGCTTTGGAGGATTGACAGCTGATTGACATTGTGGCGGAAATATCAGTTTTATACATACATTCTTCTGTAGCAGTTTGTTGGAAACACTGTAGCGCAAATGCCAACTAAACGAAAGTCTCGTGCCATGCAGATCAGCTAAATCTCTGTCACAGTGTTTTTGTGTGCGCCGAAACTGACAACTTCTGCTGTAAAGAGAACAATCTTTGCCAAAACGTGTTTGCTGGTTTTTAGTGTGTTCAGGTTTACTCGCTAGGCCATGTTTTGTATTGTCAGATGTGCAGCGTTCAGTTTATAAAAGTCTTTTATTCTGTTTCTTTTACATTTTCTTTTATTTCTTGTTTTTTTTTTTCTCTCGCAAGTATTGTATTGAAATGTATGATATAAGATGTTTATTTATAGATTGTTTTTCACCTTTGTTTTTCTATTTTGGTTGCTGTTGGATTAAAAGGAAAAAGTTTGATTGGATTTAAGAGAGAGTTTATGTTCTAGAAAACAGAAATGATGAGAAAAGAAAGCGTACAGGGCCATATGGAAGAGTTTGAAGGTAAATTAGGGTGGAAATACATGGGAGAGATTGACTGATGGACAGTGTGTAATAAAATGAAGAAAATCAAATAAACATTTTAAAAACATTAAATATTTGTCTCTTTTACATAGTGTTATGGATTGTTAAAATGAGGCTGTTGTTTTTTTAACAGTAAGATTTTTAATGTTTTTTTTTTTTTTTAAAGAAGTCTCTTCTGCTCACCAATCCTGCATTTATTTTATCCAAAGTACAGCAAAAAGAGTAAAATTTAGAAAATTTTACTATTTAAAATAATTGTTTTCTATTTGTATATATTTTAAAATGTAATTTATTCCTGTGATTTCAAAGCTGAATTTTTAGCATCATTACTCCAGACACATGATCCTTCAGAAATCATTCTAATATTCTGATTTGCTGCTAAAAAAAAAAAAAACATTTATTATTATGTTTACAACAGTGGAGTATAATTTTTTCAGGTTTCTTTGATGAATAAGAAGAACGGCATTTATCTAATATAGAAATCTTTTGTAACATCATAAATGTCTTTATCATCACTTTTGATCAATTTAAAGCATCCTTGCTAAATAAAAGTATTAATTTCTATAATTTCTTCCCTCTCCCCCAATAATATATATACTGACTCCAAGCTTTTGAATTAAGTGTATAATGTTACAAAAGCTTTTTATTTCAGATAAATGCTGATCTTTGGATCTTTTTATTAATCAAAATTCATCTATTCATCAAAATCCTGAAAAAAAAAAATATTGATAATAATAATAATATATACACATATACATATACATATATATATATATATATATATATATATATATATTATTTATTTATTTATTTATTTTTTTTTTTTTTTTTTGACCAGCAAATCGGCATGTTAGAATGATTTCTGAAAGACCATGTGACACTGAAGACTGTAATGATGCTGAAAATTCAGATTTGATCACAGGAATAAATTATATTTTAAAATATATTCAAATAGAAAACAGTTATTTTATATAGTAAAAACATTTCAAAATTTTACTGTTTTTGCTGTACTTTGGATCAAATAAATGCAGGCTTGGTGAGCAGAAGAGACTTCTTTATTCGTGAGGGTAGTAATACGCTCACCTCTGAATTGCTTTGCTTTAGGTTTAGGAAATGTTTTGATGCAGGCGTGTGAAGTTTAAGTTCAGCTTTGAATGTTTACCATCTTTACACAGTGGAAAATCATGTTGAGGGACTGCTGAGTCCCTCTAGTGTTCCTCTGGTGCAGTGTATCACATCTTCATAATGAGGACCACAGGGAGCCAAATGTCAAAAACATTCAGCTCTACTATTGTCTATATGACAATCAATATACTACCTTTCAAAGTAGACCACTTACTTGAATGGTAGTATTTTACCATGCTTTTCTTACACATTTGACTGCGTACACTACTGTTCAAAGGTTTGGAGTAATATTATTTTCATATTTTTTTAAAGTATCTTATGCTCACAAAACTGCATTTTTACAATAAAAATTACAGTAAAAACAGTAAAATTGTGAAATATTATTACAATTTAAAATAGCTGTTTAATATTTGAATATATTTAAAAAATTAATTTATTTCTGTGATCAAAGCTGTATTTTCAGCATCATTACTCCAGTCTTCAGTGTCACATGATCCTTCAGAAATCATTCTAATATGCTGGTTTTCTGCTCAAGAAACATTGCTGATTATTATCAGTGTTGCTTTTGATCACTTTAATGCATGCTTGCTGAATAAAAGTAAATTTTAATGAAAGTATAATGAATAAATTTTAATGTCAGTCCAGATTAGTGAGAGCAGAACCTCTTGAGATTGAACTCCTTCAGGAAGATTATTACTATTGATGATGCAATAACAGGTCTGGCATAAGGCTGGAGCTCCTCGTTGTGCGATATTCCCTGAAGAACACACTTATCTCAGGTGCCTTTTTGTCTGGCATCCCCCCTGACAGTAACACGGCCCCTGGGTGAGGCCCCTCTTCACATGAAGATATGTGTCATGTGTGCATATGGATAATTACGCACACCTGGATGAGTCTGGAGAACAATAACACATGACAGATGAAAGACAGCATAGCAGTTCTCTAACACCATCTGCCTTATTTACAGAGAACACTAAAATATAAGATTTTGTCTAATGGACATATTCATAATTCATTTTACTGTTTTTAAGCCTGACTTTCTTACTAGGGAAATTTTCAGCAGACATAATTCCACCCATTTCCAGAAGGCCCTTTTTGAACTATTTTGAGCATGAAGGTTTCTAAAAACAATAAAGTTAGATAAGCTGTCATTGCTTAATGAATGTGACAATAATGAGACATATATTTCTTCTTCTCCTTCTTCTTTTTCTTCTTCTTCTTCTTCGTCGTCTTCTAATCATCATCATCATCATCATTATTATTATTATTCCCCATATTATTGTATCCCATACTTTCTTATCTGGCAAAACATAATCATGATTTGGAGATGTGCTTTTATTTTACTACTTTTGTAAGTGATCAGCCTTAAAGGAACAGTTCATCCAAAAAAATAAATAAATAAAAAAATAAATGAATGAATTAAAAATAACAATAATAAATAAAAATCTGAAAATGTACACACCCTCAGGCCATCCAAGATCAGGGTGAGTTTGTTTCTTCATCAGATTTGGAAAAATGTAGGATCCCATTACTTGCTCACCAATGGATGATCTGCAGTAAATGGGTGCCATAAGAATGAGAGTCTAAACAGCTGATTAATAATACATCACAATAATCCACAAGTAATCCACACCACTCCAGTCCATCAATTAACATCTTGTAATGTGAAAATCTGCATGTTTGTGAGAAGTCTGGCCAAAATACCACCAGTCCATAATTCATAGAAATGCTTTCTCCAGTGATGTAACGTTGAATGCAAGTCCATTCAGATGAAGAAACAAACTCTTCTGCTGCGCTGATCAACAGGATGCTTGATTTGAAAGTGACTTCTGTTTGGGCAGTGCTCCATAAATTACTACGCAATCCAACTTTTTCCTAATGAGCCTACTGCATTTTAAATTATGGGAGGCACTTCCGGTTTGGGGAAGTTCCACTCAAAAAGACTGCAACAAATCATTTCAAATCATAAGAATGTGCTACAAATAATCCTTATCTATCATTTTGAATGAATGGTCTGTAAATTGTAATTCATTTTCTATTTTCAGAAGTCAGGAGAATACGTTACGTTTGGTATATTAATGTGATGTGATATAACAACGATATCTGTTGAAGAGCTCTTTTCAGCCCGCTGCATTATTTTCCTGATTATTTTCATGTTTTCAATTTAATTTTGCATATAAACCATGAATAATTCCCTGGAACGCACTAAGAATCTTTAATTTTTTTTCTCCCCAAATCCTCTTGTCTCTTTCAAGGTTTCCCTTACAATTTTTTTTTTTTTTTTTTGTAGTAAAACCATGGTTAATTTTCGTAAAGGTTGTTTTCACACGGATCCTGTAAAATGTAATTGTTACAAAATATAGACAATGGGTCTATTAGACATTTATTACTATAATATTTAACACATCCGTAATATTGCTGCTGCGGATAGAAGGATCTTGAGGAGCTATTTATCCCAGATAGCACATGTACATCTGCAAGATATCTGTTAAAGATAGCTTGATCTGGAAAGCATCTGTGTACAGACACTGTAAGATGTCAGTTTTACATACATTTTAAATCATAAACATCTTAAAGACATTTAATAAATGTCTATTTGACATCTGATATGGAAACGTCCTTTTGACGTATTGCAGATGAGCAAACACTCTAAAAAATATGTCTTGCAGGTGTAAATGCAGACATCACGTCTCCTTGATGTACATGTGCTCTCAGGGATGGTATGTTGAAAGTAATTTGTTAATGCTTTTACACTTTTAAATTTCCTTTTAATGATCGATGGTTGAAGAGTGAGTAAAATAATGTCACCTCATTGTACCCAGTTTTTGAAAATGGTTATTGCGTTCATAAAGCGAACCTTTTGCTGATTGTTTACAGTGTAAACGGAAGTTACTCTCATAACTTGCGCAAAGCATCATGGGGCATAGGAAAAAGGTGTATAGACAGTGGACCTTTTTGCCTGCAAAAAAAAAAAAACGTAAGGGAACTGCCTAGCAATGCACTAACAATGCAACAGCTTAAATTAAATACTGGGAAACTGTCAAGCCGATTTTAACTTCGTGACAATGAGTTTTGCAAGTACCACTCACATTTTGTTCAGACTATGTTTTATGTAATATGCACATTGATAGGGTCATTCCTGTTATACAGTGACTTTTCTGTCTTTATGATTTACTTACTCATATTTTCTCTAAAATGAGTCACATATTTATAAGAAATGGCATAAATAGTTGTGAAAAAATGAGATGCGCGTCAGATCCGTCATGTGCAGCAGCAGCAGGTCTTAAAGTCACAGCAGCAACAAAGTCACAGGTATCAAATCAAAGAACAAAGGTAACAGAGATAATTGTAGCTATAATATGCATTAGTCTATATTTAATTTATAATTTATGCAGTTAAGACTGTAAAGTGTTTGATAACTTTATTTCTGTATATTACCTACACTCTAAAGAAAAAAGTTTTGATATATTTACGGTAGGAAATTTACAAAATATCTTCATGGAACATGATCTTTACTTAATATCCTAATGATTTTTGCCATAAAAGAAAAATCGATCATTTTGACCCATACAATGTATTTTTGGCTATTGCTACAAATATACCCGTGCTACTTATGACTGGTTTTGTGGTCCAGGATCACATACTGTATATGTTTTTGTATTATTTACCATCCTGTTGGCAAAAATGGGTACAAAAAAGTACCTGTTCTTAATAATCAAGACATATTCTATTCATCAATAATTGTTTTGTTATTGTTTCAAGAATAAAAAATACTACTATGGCATAAGGGACATATCCTATCCAAGAAAAGCTCATTAAGTCAAGTCAAGTCACTATTATTTGTATAGCGCTTTTTACAATGCAAATTGTGTCAAGCAGCTTTACATCAGCTTGATATAAAGCTGGGTGGCTTTATATCAGCTTTACAGTATTTAGACAGGGAAATAGTTTGTCAAAATAGTGTCATTCTCCTCTGGCCAGACAAAATCAGCAGTTTAAATCTAGGCTGCAGCAGAGTCAGATTGTGCAAAGGACTCATCTGGTTCCTGTGGTCTTGTCCCGATGGCCGTCTAGGAGACAGGGTCTTCACTGGGGATCAGTCTCTGGGGCTCATCTAGTTGTCCTGGTCTCCGCTGACGTTCAGGGCTGTAGAGGTCATCTCTAGGTGCTGATCCACCATCTGATCTAGATACGGACTGGATCCGGGTGGCTGCAGTGACCATCTGATCTGGATACAGTCTGGATCTGGGTGGCTACGTTGACCTCGGAATAAGAAAGAAACAGACTAATATTAACGTAGATGCCATTCTTCTAACGATGTAACAAGTACATCGGGTGTTTTGGGAAGTGTTCCCGGTTCTGGTTGACCTAATTAATGCAGCCTAACAATCCTTTAACGGATTTTAATTATAGATGCGATAGTATATATATATATATATATATATATATATATATATATATGCGATAGTGTATGTGTAAGCCAGGTTAAAAAGATGGGTCTTTAATCTAGATTTAAACCGACAGAGTGTGTCTACTTCCTGAACAGTGTTAGGTAGATTGTTCCAGAGTTTGGGCACTAAATAGGAAAACGATGTCCCGCCCGCAGTTGATTTTGATATTCTAGGTATTATCAAATGGCCAGAGTTTTGAGATCGCAGCAGACATGAAGGACTAAAATACGATAAGAGCTCACTCAAATACTGAGGTGCCAAACCATTCAGGGCCTTATAGGTAATTAGCAAGATCTTAAAATGTATACGATGTTTAATAGGGAGTCAGTGCAGTGTTGACAGAACTGGGCTAATGTGGTCATACTTCCTGGTTCTAGTAAGAACTCTAGCTGCTGCATTTTGAACCAGCTGGAGTTTGTTTATTAAACGTGCAGAGCAACCACCCAATAAAGCATTACAATAATCTAGCCTCGAGGTCATGAACGCATGAATTAATTTTTCTGCATTTGACATTGAGAGCCTAGGTCGTAATTTAGATATATTTTTAAGATGGAAAAATGCAGTTTTACAAATGCTAGAAACATGTTTTTCGAAGGAAAGATTGCTATCAAAAAGTACGCCTAGGTTCCTAACTGATGACAAAGAATTTACAGAGCAGCCATCAAGTATTAGACAGTGATCTAGATTATTACATCCAAAAGTTTTTGGTCCAATAATTAACACCTCTGTTTTTTCAGAATTTAGCAGTAAGAAATTGCTAGTCATCCAGTTTTTGATATCAACTATACATTCCGTTAGTTTTGCAAATTGGTAAGTTTCATCTGGTCGCAAAAAAATATAGAGCTGGGTATCATCAGCATAACAGTGAAAGCTAACACCATGTTTCCTAATGATATCTCCCAAGGATAACATGTAAAGCGTGAAAAGAAAGGGACCAAGTACTGAGCCTTGAGGTACTCCATACTGCACTTTTGATTGGTATGATACCTCTTCATTTACTGCCACAAATTGATGGCAGTCAGATAAGTACGATTTGATCCATGCCAGTGCACTTCCTCTAATGCCAACATAATTTTCTAGTCTATTTAAAAGAATGTTGTGGTCGATAGTGTCAAACGCGGCACTAAGATCCAGTAGCACTAATAGAGAGATACAACCACGATCAGATGATAAAAGTAGGTCATTTGTAACTCTAATGAGAGCAGTCTCAGTACTATGATATGGTCTAAAACCTGACTGGAAATCCTCACATGTCATTTTTCTCTAAGAAGGAACATAGTTGTGATAATACTACCTTTTCTAATATATTTTTTAAGTAATTTTCATTATTAAAATTGTTTATCATACATTTACATTATTAACATTTTGTGATAACTATGTATATGGTGTAACATGGTGGAATACTTTCACAGCCGATGTCTGAACAATCTACCCATAATTTTTTTTTTGAGTCCCTGAGGTTGACCAAGTAGAATGCTAAAAACATGAAATGTACCTGTTTTTTTTGTTTGTTTTTTTTGTTTTTTGTTTTGTTTTATATATTGTTTTATTATGAAGCCAAAATGTTACTGGATACCAGGAATGACCCAATATACACTGTGTATATGTGCTATTGTTTGAATATCGTTATTATTTGTGACCCTGGACCACAAAACCAGTCATAAGTAGCACAGGTATATTTGTAGCAATAGCCAAAAATACATTGTATGGGTCAAAATTATCAAATTTTCTTTTATGCCAAAAATCATTAGGATATGAAGTAGAGATCATGTTTCATGAAGATATTTTGTCAATTTCCTACTGTAAATATATCAAAACTTAATATTTGATTAGTAATATGCATTGCTAAGAACTTCACCTGGAGAACTTTAAAGGTGATTTTCTCAGTATTTCCTCCAGATTTTCAAATAGTTGTATCTCGGCCAAATATTGTTCTATCCTAACAAACCATACATCAATGGAAAGGTTTTTATTTTTTTAAATTCAGCTTTCAGACGATGTATAAATCTCAATTTCAAAATACTGACCCTTATGACTGGTTTTGTGATCCAGGGTCACATTTGTCTGGGTGATGTCCTGAGCATGGACCCCTGCAGGCGGCGCCTGAGTAAAGCGGCTGATCGGCGTTATGATGGAGGCCGCTGGGGGCGCTGCTGCGGGCCGCTCGCAGTCACACACTGCGGGTAAGAGTGGGCATGTACATGTGTGTGTGTTTATGCGCGGTGCGAGGCGCCTTCAGCACACACAAACCTCGCGCTGCCTGCATGTCTGGAGCTCATGAGTAAAGCAGCCATGGAGCACCGAGGAGGGAAATCCAGCGACAAAGAGAAAGACAATCCCGCTGCGCTTTCATGGAGCCAAAATGGCGCTACGGAGGAAGAATATGGATGTCCGGACGGAGATGAAGAGAGACGGGTCAAGAGCGTCTCCTGGGCCGCGAAACCCACCGAGGAGCAGCCGCGGCTCAACTTCCACATCCCCCGGAAGAGCAGAGAAAAGAGAGGTGCGCTGGTCCGCTTTCTTTGTCTTTCTTTCCATTACTCGGACTAAAGACACTGTGTCTCAAATTATAGCGAGCTCTGAACATAGAAAACAGTAGTGTGCATAACAGGAGCGTGTTGCTCGCGTCTGTGGTTCCCAGTAATGCTGTCTAGATGGGCAGCTCAGTAATTCATGACAGGATAAATAAATGGAGATCCGGTGCAACAAACCAAAATACAAGAGATGCTATAAAACCTCTGCGTGTGTCCCTCAGGTAACAGGTTGATCTGCCGCACCCGTATGTCACCTGGGGTAACGTGGGGAACACTACATTTCATTCAGAGACTTTTAACTCTATTTTATGATGTAAAAACGACATTCAGATGTGAATTATTATGAGTAATTAAAAACGTAACTTAAAAGAGCCTAGGAGTAACCAGTTTGCTTTAGAGAATTCATTCGAATTTGTATTCAGAGATTCAAAACCTCAATTTCAAATATCCTGTTTATAATCAGGGCTCACAAAATTTCAAAATCCCTGGTAGCCCTTCGGACAGGTACTCTTCAGATTTTGGTAGCCCGAAAATTAATTTAACTAGCCCCCCCCCCCCCCAAAAAAAAGACATTTTTTAAAAATATAGAAAATAAGATTGGAGTCTAAATGTCAATCAAAAATATTTCCAATACACAAATATTAAGGAATTTTATTTCACTATTTACAGGGTATCTGCAGAATTTTTAAAAATAAATTTAAGGCAATTTATGACGGCTTAATATAGCGGTTTCTCTCAGGGACACTCCGTTAGCGGCTGAACACAAAGCAGCACCGTCCGCGCTCATAAACGCTGCTTTATCAGGCATTATAGATAAGATTAAATAAAAATACCAACGACACATTTCTGAGGACAGTCGGTTCCCTTCAGATACATTCACATAAAGACATCTGCGCCGCCTTTTGACTTGAAACGTGCAGCGCTCATATTTATTCAATTGCATCATTGCCGTTTGAAGTTTAATCCAGCTGTATCGCCATTCTTGTCTTTCCGTCCCCAACTGTAAGACCTTTTGAAATTATAGTTGAGACATTTCTTATACCATTTAACGTATTTAAAACTTTTTACGGCCTTAAGTTTGAAACAACTAAATTGAAGAGTTTTTAAGGACCCGCGGGAGCCCTGTATTTAAGGTAGCCCGTCGGGGAGGGCGGGGATACATTTTAGTAGCCCGACTGGAAAACACAATAGCCCCGGGACGACGGGCTAGCGATTTTGCGAGCCCTGATAATGAATTCTGTGTAAACATTCCAAAGGTTCCATTCAAACCGTTGAATATTCTGTTCAAACATTCTAAACTTCCATTCATGCATTTGAAGAATCTTTTTAAACAAGGTTTTATTCAAACACTCAAAGAGTCATTTAAAGAGTGTAGGAATCAGTATTGTGAGCCATTTAATTGGTGCCTATTTCTAATTAACAGTTCTATTGACTTCTGCATAAACACTAAATAATCTGTCCGCAACATATTATATAGTTATTTATATAACTTTTATATTGTGTTGTACTGTAGACTATATTTTGTATATATATATATATATATGTATATATGATGTGTGTGTGTGTGTTTATATATTAAATTAATTTAATACTAAAAATATATATTTTTAGTAATTTTTTTTGAATGTGCCAAAAAATATTTGTAACTTAAAGTTACTACATTTACATGTGCGATTGTACACTGATTATTCTTAAAAACAGCATGAAACCAAAATAGATTGAAGGTTTTTTTTTTTCGCTTTGTTTTTAAACTCGTGCCAATTTTTTGTAATAAGGCAAAACACTACAGGCGAAAATGTTGTTTTTTCATCCACTGTTCAGTTTTGAGATTTTGGGGTATTTGGCTTTGCAGACTAGTGCAAAAACAACATCCAAAATACACTTATAAGTGTTTATTTTATTGCACTATATCATTTTGCATAACGTTATGTAGATTTCAGTCACAATACATATTTTTAAAGGGTGTGTTTTTAGAATTTGAACCTGGAAATATTTAGATTTCTGGCCTGCAAATTAGTGCAAACTATGCAAATTAGTGCATATTTAATGAGATAATGCATCATTTGCATTTTTAAACAGAAGACTTATAATACAAAAATGTTTGCAATTCTTATTGTAATCAATCATCCTGGGAAGTATGGTTATACATATTTGTTAAATGTTTACCGTGAGGAGTTTTGCCTTAAGGATTACAACACTTTTTAAAGCTTTTTTAATTAATTATGTTCAGATAGATAATTTCTAGTAAACAATCCAACATTCTAGAAAAATAAGAACGGTCCAGATTGATTTCATGGTGACTTTAACAGCCTGACAGTTTGTAAAGGTATAGTCTATTAAATCTGTGGATTTACTGGCCAGTTTTCAGCCATTCGTTAGCAGTTGTTAGCCTCATTAACATGGGGATCACTGGGGATTTGTAGGGAGTTGGTGGGCGTCTATCAGCAGCAACTGAATTCACCGAATTCATGCTTTAAAATACTACAAATCATCTTGTGTTCTGTTTGAAAATGAGTCGGTTAGTGGGACGGGTACTCATGGTTATGACCCTGACCACTGAATATCTGAAGCAAACTTTTCATTCAGCAAACACACATTATCCTGCTCATCACAAATGAGATGGTACATGATGATTGTCAATAATAGTAATTGCACCGATCAGGAAATTAGAGGAAGATACTGATCAATGATATATTAACAGTATGATTCTGGGAACCAGTACCAACACAGTGAGCTCATGTAACAGCCATGCCTAAAAAAATAAGACGCATGCTTCCTTTACAAGCTCCAAAACTGCTTCAGTGAGAAATTATTAGTATCTATGGTTTGTTTGCCATTTGACTGTTTTGAGTCTCATTACAAATGACCCTAAATGTGGAACTCAGCCGTTCAGTTCTAAGTCTGTAAAAAAACAAGAATGTGCTGAATGTTTTTATATGTTCATGTAGCTTGTAATGTGCTCTGGTGATCTGACCACCCTTATTTAGAGGTTTCGGTAAACATCTGTATAACCAAAATTTGTGTGGCATGACACAAAAAAGAGTAAAAGTAAAATAAAAAGAGTGTCATTCACCCTGTGATATTATCTGGATATAAACTATCAGAATCAGAATCAGAAAGAGCTTTATTGCCAAGTATGCTTGTGCATACAAGGAATTTGTTTTTGTGTCATAAACTTCCAGTACACAGAGACAACAACAGCACACAGACAATAAAAATATAATGAGAATAAAAAAAAAATTACACATGTAAATATAAATAGACAAAAATTTGAAAAATAAATTGAGAGATAAATAAGTGGTATGTACAGTTGTGCTATAGATGATAAAATGGAATAGAATAGAATGAATGCAGGGATGTGGTAAGATGGAGGTGGTAACAAATATTAGGTTATTGCACATTGTTATTGTATAATGGGGGGAACATTTAACTGTTCATTAAATAGATTGCCTGGGGGAAGAAACTGTTCTTGTGCCTGGCTGTCCTGGTATTCGGTGCTCTGTAGCGCCGACCAGATGGCAAGAGTTCCAAGAGGGGATGGCTTGGATGTGAGGGATGCAGAGTGATTTTCTGAGCTCTTTTCCTCACTCTGGATGTATACAGTTCTTGAAGGGTGGGCAGGGGAGCACCAATAATCCTTTCGGCAGTCCGAATCATTCTCTGTAATCTTCTGGTGTCTGATTTTGTAGCTGAGCCAGACAGTTATTGATGTGCACAGAACAGACTCGATGACGGCTGAGTAGAACCGTTTCAGCAGCTCCTGTGGCAGGTTAAACTTCCTCAGCTGGCGAAGGAAGTACAACTTTGTTGTACTTCCTTCGCCATTTTCCAGACTATTTTCCATAGTCTGATTTCTAGGGTTCAGACGAACAGTGTGAGAGGTTGTAATTGTGTTCTAATGGTTTTGTTCTCTGTTCACAGCTCTGTTTCAGTGTGTGTCTACGGGCTCCAGAGAGTTTTCCGACATTCTGCAGATCCTCACCTCCAGCTACAAGGACTCTTCTTCCACAGGGACGTTTGTGTACTCCAAACCTCGCCTCATCCACAATGAGCCGCTGGAGAAAGACGTGAGTGTTTGACTCTTTTACTACGGTGTATTTTTTACTTCATGTTATTGACTATGGTGTTTGCAAACATGAATTCCTTTTGTCAAATGGCTGCAAATGTATTTAAGCATCATTATAAGTGAGGTTGAACACCTATATGGAGGAATATTCATGTAGCTGGATCATTTGTCACAGAATGTGCAGCACTGAGTATAACAGCTAATAGCAGACACTAAACATGATAGGCTTTCAGTGTTTCAGAAGAAATTACAGCCTGTTGTAAGTGGTGTTTTTGTTCGACGCTCAAGGTCAGTGCACACAATCTTATCAAGAGACCGGAATTGCTACTCAAGACGCAGCAGTAATTATTTTTTAGGCCAGTAGTTCAAATTATCACTTGCCCTGCTGTTGCTGCCAGCATAACTTTTTTTTTTTGCAGTTTCTATGCACATATTTTTAAGCATTGTGGTAGAAACGGAATATACTTTTGTTTTTTATGAAACATTCGATTTTCTTTGCCAGACAATTATTCAGCAAGTTGTATTGCTTTCATTATTTTGGACCATGTAGCCTTGTATTCTAGGGCGCTATGATTTCTGCGATGCGGAAAATGTGGTTGGAATCACAGAATCCAGTCATACAAACGGAATTTACTGTATAAAACGGAATGTCATGGAATTTAAATTCATGTTTATAAATTAGATTAAATTCATGTTTTATGCCTTCATTTGATAACCAGAAAAATGTAAATACACAACACAAATTTCTGAGGGAAAAAAAAAAAACATTTCATGAGGCTATTCTAAGAATACATTTGAATAAATTATGCATTTTTTTATGCATTGAAATAATTAGACATGCTAAAACCGAGAATTTGGTAGCAATAAAACATAAGGTGAGAAAAAACAAAACATTTCATAGGGCCCTAAACATGTAATTTTTGTTAGACTTTTAACAAATTGATTATAATTGTATGAGTTTCATGATTTTAATTAATTAGACATGCTTTTTGATTAATAAAATTTAAATGAACCATTAAAAAGGAGTCCAGGAAAATTAAAACACAAAAAAAACGGAATCTAGAAAAATTAAAATGGAAAAAAACGGAATTTGGAAAAAAATAAAAAATAAAACGGAATTTGGGAAAAAATAAAATGGATTTCATATAAATAAGTTATTATGACTCTAAAATTTCACATACCAGTTACCAATTTCACAATTCTCAATTCCAATTTCAATATCAACGAAAAACTACTAGACTAACTAATATAAAGTTAATATAAAGATATACAACTTTCTTCCATGGATGACAACAGGAAATGTATTGAAGAATATAGCTGGCTGCTCTGTTTAAAGCAATTACAGTGAAAGGAAACTGGAGCTTTCAAACTTCAAAATAGTCAAAAATAGTCCATATGTGAGCTTTATTCTTTCAACAAGAGCAAGTACATTCTCCTTGTGTTGTGTGGTAGAAATCAACAAATCATGAGTTTTGAACAACATAAGGGTGAGCAAATTATAACAGGATTTCCATTTGGGTGAAATAATCCTTTAAAAACACACATTGAAAATAATAAAAGTGTGAAGCACATCTCGGTCAGAATCACAATGCATTTTATTGGCCAAATGCGCGCGCACACACACACACAGGCTCAAAGAATTTGTTATATTTTCTGGGAGCTCTGAATACTTGCATACACGTGGATTAAGTACTGTATGTAAACTTAAATATGAATATGTATTTAGATAAGTAGACATCATAACACATTACACTGTAAAAGTAAGAAATTACATTGACTTTATCATCCCATTGTGTGTCTCGTCAGACTGTTGTCGGCACAAATCCAAGATATCTCATTCTTCATTCCTTCTGAATAAGTATTTTTGTGCAGTCAACTGAGATTCAAGCATGGCTTTAATGTTGTGTGTGAGGGTGTGTGTAGTTATATATCTGTGGTTATGAGACAATTATACTTTCAGCTTTGTCTGGATCTTTGTGCATCAAGTACAAATGTAATATTGTGATGTTTTGAATGTGCAGTTCATGGAGAAGCGAAGGGAGCTCAAGCAGGATGGGCGCACAGAGAAAGAGCTGTCTGAGACTTTCTGCTTCCTGCTTTGTGATGCTCAAAAGGTAAACAGCTTCCTTTGTTCAGCCATTCATTTGTTCAGTGCTTTCAGAGTATCACGCAGTGACGTTCAGCTAAACAGATGATGGTTTGTCATTCTTTGGTCGCTCTCTGATGTGGTTTCTCTCTTGTATTTGGGTTGATGTGTGTGTTTTGTGTGCTGGTTGTAGGTCTCAGTGGTGTGTGAGAGAGGACTGTCTGTTGGCAGCAGCTGGATGAGTATGTTGGGGAATCCATCTAAAGGTGAAATAACCTTCATAACACATCTAGACGTCCTAACACTAATTCTTGTGTTTCGGTAGGTCATATTTTGCTAGGAGTCACAGGGAATAAAATGAGAACTACACTTTGAGTTGTCAAAAGTAGGGTTGTAACGATATACCGGTATGACGATATACCACGATTAGGGGTGCACGATAAATATCGGGCGATAATTAATGCGCATCTTGTCAGTAAAGCCGGTTCTCTAATCAGCGGTAAATTCCAGCATGTGCGTGATTTCACATTGAGCAGCATTTACTACACAGAGCCGTTGTTCACTGACAAGCTGCGCAAATCCATGTTCATTATCAGCGTGGTTTTGCGCAGCTTGTCAAGCTTGCGCAGCTTGTCAAGCTTGCGCAGCTTGTCAGTGAACAATAGCTGTGCTGTGATTTCGGCTATACTTGCATGTTAAGTTAGAGAAGCAACATAATATCTGTTTTAACTGAAAGCGCTGTTCCTCTCATCCGTGCGCTGAACAGAGCAGACGCGGAGGGGGAGAGAGAGAGAGAGAGAGGTGTGCGCGCAGCAGGAAAGAGAGAGCTCGTGCGGCAGTACCGGCGAGTCTCAGAAACTAAATAAGGTTTGAGCAAACCCTATAAAGATTGCTCGCTAGGCGCTTTTTGAAAAAAAATAAATAAATAAAAATAAATGATGATAATTTTGCTAAAGTGGTCTGAAAAGTCGCTAAATTGGCAACACTGTCAGCATCTCCATCCATTTCCATTTCTCCAACTATAGGGTTAGGCCACAGGTTAAACAGAAAATGCGCGCTGCATTAATCGCGCGTTAATAAAATTAGTGCCGTTAAAATGAATTTGCGTTAACGCGTTAATTTTGACAGCACTAGTATATATACATATTCATGGTTTGTAATATATATAATGTAACGCCATCCAGCTTTATATCAAGCTGATGTAAAGCTGCTTTGACACAATTTGCATTGTTAAAAGCGCTATACAAATAATAGTGACTTGACTTGAAATGTAAATATATATTACATATATTTCTTAAATATATACATTTGTGTTTTTATATATACACATAAATATGCACAGTACATTGGTATTATGTAAACAAACTTTTATTCTGGATGTGATTAATTGCGATTTATCGATTTGACAGCACTAATTAGAACAAATTAATTTTTTTAAATGTTTTTTTTACTACTACTACTATTATTATTATTATTATTATTATTATTATTATTGAGTAGTAATTAGCAATTAATAATAAATACTAAAAGTGTTTTATTTTGTTGTACAATACTATTACTAGATTTATTCTTATTTCTTTATTTTCTGATTGTTAATTAAAAAAAAAAAGTGAACTAAAAAAAACTGAAAATGTAACCAAAAAACAAACATTTAATTTGCAGTTAAGGCAGTTTTTATGTCAACTTTAACTATAATTATAAACTTCTCAAAAATTAATATTTATAATGATGTTTCTTCTCTAATTTATTGTTGAAATGTAAATGATTAAATACTAGGTGTGTTAAAAAACATTCTTTTATTGGGTGATTTATTCACACATTCATTAAATAATGAAGACAGGTAATTAAAGAGAAAATACAATGAATGTGTAATATAGTGCATATATTTAGCAAAATGCTTCTCTCTAGAGTTATTTGTTTTTCTAGCTGGCTAATGAATTTTGGACATTAAATGGCTTTCCTAAGTCAGATTTTCATGATATGTCACCTTTAATAATAAATACTAAAAGTGTTTTATTTTACTGTATAGTACTATTACTAGATTAATATATATATATTTTTTTTCTGGTAGTTAATTTTTTAAAAATGTAATGTTACATGGCATATTGTTTAAAAAAATATTTTATTGACATGTTTCCATGGTTGAAACACTGATTGAGTGATTACATGAGATCCTCATTTATGTTTATTTTGTGCTGTAACTAGTAGTAAAGAAGCTCTTCTGTTTGAACTAAGGCGTCTATATAGCGATCAGTCACACCACATCAAAATGCATTTATTGTTTGAGTTTCAGAAGTAAATAGGCCATACCTGTGTGAGCTCACTGTTTAATTAATCATTGAACATGTTCCAGCCTCTCCATTGTACTAGGATATTACGTCCACATATATTCCTTTTAATTGGGTTTTGCTATCAATATTAGAAATCCTTTGAAGTAGTAATCATGAGGAGCATTTTTTTTTTGAAGATTGGGCTGGTTGTGGGTGCACCACCAATGGAAAGAAATCAAGAGGATAATAAAATAATTGTGGCGAGAGATTGGTAATGAACTGCCAGAAATGAATGAGGTCACTGGTTATGAACTGTATGTAATGGAGAGCTGCCTTTGAGATTGTTTGATGTTCTGCAGAAAACTCGGCTTTGTTGTCTTGACCAGTGAACTTCAGAGATTCCATTGAGTAATGTTTATGTTGATATTGCAGGAGTTTACCTGTGTCAGTTTTCGGATTTACTTCAAACGAGCCCCATCGAGCCTGGATCTACAGGAAACATCGTCATATTTAAAGTTATAAAGGTACAGAAGCAGCTTGAATGATGTAATTTATAAATGAAACATTAGTGTTGTTGAGTCTGAGAAGTTTCCAATCTTTTGTCCTCCAGGGTAAAGTGAAGAGCGTACATGACTGTATGTCCATAAGTATGGATCCTACACCTAAATTTGACAGTCACTTCTCCAAGAACTCAACCAGAGTGACGTCTTTACAGTCATACAGGGCATTCGAGTACACTCAGGTAAAATAAGAGTCATCTAAATAACTCCTATAGGAATAAAAATATTTGATCGAATGATCATGATCACATGTATTTCCTGTAAGATGGCTGCTTTCTTCACAGCAATACTTCTACGAGTATGTGGATTTCGAGGTTTCGTCCAGGCCGAGACACGTGTGTCCATATGCTGTGGTCTCTTTTTACTTTAAAGGCAAAGAGGCTTCAACAGTGGCCCCCAAACCGCTGCCTCCTCTCAGGTATCTGACTGCTCTCCTTTACTCTCAGCATTGAAACAAGGACTAGGAGATTTAAAGGCTGAGCCATAAACATTATGAACTTTAATATGCACTGATCTCATATATATTCTTCACTCTGAATGTCAGGCTTTTAGGGCCCTATGAAATCCGTTTTATTTTTTTCCCAAATTCCGTTTAAATTTTTCTGAATTCCGAATTTTTCTAGACTTTGTTTTAATGGTTGAATTAAATTTTATTAATCAAAAGCATGTCTGATTAATTAAAATCATGGAACTTACAATATTAAACAGCTATTTTTTAAACATTTAATAAAAATTGCATTTTTAAGGCCCTGTGAAATGTTTTATTTTTCCTCAAATTCAGTTTTATTTTTACCAAATTCTGTTTTCCATTCATTTTCTGGATTACATTTGAATGGTTTCATTAAATATTAATAATTAAAATCATCTCTAATTAGTTTATAAAAAAAAAAAAAAAGTAATTTATTATTATTTTATTTATTTCTTTTTTTGCCCACAGGTACTGTGATGTGTATTTACAGTTTTCTGCTAAATAAATTTTGGCAAAATAATTTTTCTGTTAAATATCCATTTAAAAATAATATTTTAAGAATCATTTTATTAGTAGTAAGTAATATTTCTGTCATGGTTTCTTTAAGTTAAACCAAACTTTTATTTGGACGGGTTGTTGTAAAGAGCCTTTAAGTTTGCTCATAAACTGATTCTTAGAGCCGTTCTAGAGATTGTATTCATGTGTTCATGTGCTTATATATTGAGGTGACAGAGGCTGAAAACCGCTTCAGTATGTGTGTAGTAAACGAAACTTCACATCTGCGCCATTCATTCAAACTGAGACATGCAGAACATGCAGGATTCATATTTAAATGTTGTTTTTGCCGCTTAATATTCACAGACACTAGTCCATATCATGTTTAGGTTTAAGTGTACTACTTTTAATTTATTCATTCCAAATTTGGCAAATTCTGAGACATTCCATGTTATACAGTAAATTCCATTTTTATGACTGGATTCCGTGATTCCGTCTGCATTTTCCGCATTGCAGAAATCATAGGTCCCTAGTCTTAGTGTAATAGACTTTCTTTTCCTACTCTGAATGTACATCTCAGTGCAATACAACCCTTTATTTTTTCTTCTTCTTCTGAATGCAAGTCCTAGTGCAATACACTCTTATTGTGCAATATAATTCTGTATTTTTTATGTTGAAAGTAAGTCTTAGTGCAATTCAGCTCTTTATTGTGCAAGTATGTAGGGCTGTGACGGTCTCCGTGACAACCGCGTCACTGCGATGGTCGGTTGTCACCGCGGTTGTCTATTGCCACCGGCCGTAGTGCACGTGACGTCACACACTCTATAACAAGCATAATACAAAATTTTGTATACAAATGTAATAATATAACAGTTGCCAATTGTTTTATTTAGACTATAAGTCTATGCTAATTCACAAATTACCTCAAATGCCATACACGGCGTTTCCTTTAGATTGGCAAGTTTGAGCGCAGGAAAATATAGTTTATTCTGCATTCAGCAAATTTATTTCGTGTTGAGCGATGGACCTTGTTGGGAAACCAAATACTACATTGTTGATCTGGAACCATTTCCATTCATGTCACCCATCCGCGATTGTACAAGTGTCTTCAAGTTCACGTGATCATAAACGCTCGGCTGGTCAGGTTTGTATTGGTGAGGCTTTCTCCAAACTAGCCAAATACAAACGAGACAGCGATAAATGTAAGATGCTACCAAGAAATGTGGCAGCATGCGCCGCGATTACTATTCCAAACAGAGAGTGCGTGCAGACGAAGACTGAACCCGCCCGCTTGCTTGGTGGCGGAACAGAACCATGTCTAATCCGGACGTGACAGGTGTTATGCTGCGTCGCAACACAACAGGTTGAGTGTCTACACAGGACATTTGAACTTTGTGTCAGTACGTCATTAACAGGACGAAGCAGTTTACTGTGGGAATTTGTCGTGTCATGTCGCACAGCATCCAATGTACACAGCATCACTGATTATAATGGGTATTTTGTCGTGTCTTGCCGCACCTTGCCGGTTGACAGGGTGTATTTAACTTTTTTTTTTATTTAAGGCTACTTTGCTATTTGACTTATTTGTTTGATATTTATTTTAGTGTTTTGCAGGCTGCGAGTTCACTGATGGAAGTGCTAAAATAGACACGCACTTTTGTTAATAGCCTCATTTGTTTGTTGCAAATGATATATATATATATAATATATAATTTTGAATTTGAATATTATATATATAATTTTTATTATACAATTTTTATGTATAAATATAGGCTAATTAATATCATACCACTGCGCCACCGGCGGTAGTTGGTCCATTACCATCGCGGTGGTAAAAATCTGCCACCGTCACAGCCCTACAAGTATGTAACACAGAGTTATGTTTGTAGTTCATGTTTTGTTGTATGTGCACTGTGATATATGTAAATTATGCTGAGGGGAAGCTATCCTAATTTCATTGTATGTGTGTATAATAAGGCATTCATCATTAAAATTGTCTTATTGTTCCTCAGGTCCAACAGTCAGCCACCAGGAACAAGCAAAGGTGGGCATCACTTTAGCATTTTTTTGGTTATTAAAAGAACAGTTCATCAGTGTTTTCTGTGGAACTCAAAAGTGTTTTTTATAATTAATTCTCAAATCTCTTTTCTATACTGCGACAGTATGTACTGCCTGGCAAACTCCAAACAGGACAAAAGAGCACCATAAATGTAGTTCCTAGTAGTTTTATGTATTTGGGGAGTCATGATCACAATAAACTGCCGTTGTATTGAAAATAAACTCTTCAAATTCACCTTTCGTAGAATATCAGGAAAAAAATAACAATACTTGTTTGGAATGACAGGAGGTCAAATAAATATGACAGAATTTTATTAATTTGCTTGTGTTGTTGTGATAGGTAGGCGCTGTTACACGGTTTGGCGGGGACATTTTGTGAACGGAGGGAAAGACGTGTATCAGGCCAGCCTTCGATCGCTCTCTCAACCTTTCCTGCCTTACAAACTGTGAGTCAGCGGCAGTCACCATGTGTATATTAAATGACACTGGGCATGTGGAATCATTGTGATAATGAACAATGGCTGTTGTTGTTTCAGGCCAGAGAAGATTGAAATTGGTAAAGTCATGAGTCTGCAGAAGGTCAAGCAGAAAATCCCGTCTGCCCTCTTCTCCTGGAGCCTCTACACAGGCAGCCATGAAGGTTTGAGCACTAATTTAATAGCCTATACTTTAATTGCATCACAGATTCTAAGTAGTTGTCAACCGATATATCGGCAGAGCCGATATCATCAACCGATATTTGCTGAAAAGTTTTTCTGTTTGGCTGCTGAGTGTTGGAAGCGGGACTTTTATTTTGATGGAACTGAAAACACAGCAGATGAGTGCAGACACCGCTCTCATTCTTCATTAATCTTCATTAGTTTACTCTTTGATTAGCAGTTCTTTCTAATAATTAAAAGGCAAATGGTAGAAAACTCTTTTCATATACTGTCGACATTCAGCAAACAGAGCTGGGTAACTGATTACATGTAATCTGGATTATGTAGTCACATTCCAAAAATTAAGTACCTTTAATTGGATTGAATTATATTTTAAAATACTTGTAGTCAGACTAGATTTACTTTATTGATTACATGAGTATATATCATTCACACAATAGCAATAAATTATTCATAATTTACTTAATTTTCCTAATTCTTTAAATTTTTTAAATTTTCCTTTCTAAATTAGCCTATCACTTATATGCATTTAGAAAGTCTTCCAGTTTTGTGGACATTCACAAAGAGATCAGTCAATAGTCAGGTGAATATAATTACACAGAAAATTGAGAGGCCACACAGCATTTGACCACTTGATTTATAAAAATCATTTCAGGTTTAAGTAGTGTTTTCTCAACATGCCAACATTGCGTGAACTACTGATGAACACATTAATTTTTATTTGAATTATCACTCTGTAGGTTATTTAACCATGGCTCTTTTCTTTAAAATTATTAAAATGCACAAATTCACATTATTTCTTATTTACATGTAATGCAGGCATTCCTAAACGTTTTTGTCATCTGAACCTCTTCCACCTAATATATTTACTTGAAGTACCCCTGAGATTTTAAAATAAATATTTTTATCACATTTGCATGTTCATGGTTCTCTGATATTTGTTAATGGTCACATGACATGAAGGCAACCAAATAATATATGTGTTTTAGCAAGTGTTTTATTTTGATTGATGTTAAATTAAATTAATTATTAGCTTTTTATTAAACTCACGAACCCCTGTTTGGGAAACCTTGACGTACTGTAATGTTTAATGCACTTCATGTTGTTAATTACAATGAATGGAATATGTTTTCTTACTCTTTGTATATTTATATCAATATGGTACAAGATTATCCTATTTTAATCAACGTGATAAATGAGTTAGATCAAAAGTAATCTAAAAGTAGTCTGATTATATTACCTCAGATGTGTAATATAATGGATTGTTACTGACTACAATTTTTGTCATGTAATTTGGAATCAATAACGGATTATAATTTGTAAGTAATCTACCCATCTCTGTCCGCAAATATGCATTTTAAACAAGTCTTTGAATATCTAATAAACATTTCATTCCACAAACCTCGCAAACTCTAAAAGATAGAGAAAGAGAGCTCCTGTTAGTCTGTAAATATATCGCTTGACAACTAGTCATGACACTACTGTCGGACCTAGGCAGACAAATTTTCAGTATACAGTATTGTATATTGTGATCTGTAGGTTTGTGTGTTTTTGTAGGTTTATGTTGTTTTTTTCTTTATTGTTGTTTTCCATATTAATGTTGGGATGTTAATGCTGCATTGCCTGTCCTTACAGAGAAAAGATGATGTGATGTAAATGAAGTAGGGATGCACCGAAATGAAAATTCTTGGCCGAAGCCGAGCAAAATGAAACACTGAGCCGAACACAGTTTTACGCATTTTTTCCCTCATTTAGGCCTATTTTACCATTTTTTCCCACCATTGCATAAATTAAATAGCCAAAATGTGCTTTTTACTGTTTTGTCCTGCTTTTGAAATAAAAAAAATTAAAAAAATCAATTACAAAACAACAATTTAAAAATATTTACTTAACACTGAACATTTTTTAACATTCTATCAGACATTATACCAACAGAGCACAATTTAACTTAAAATTAATAAGTTACTAAAATAATATTTTTTTGGCCATTTTTGAGACCCACTTCTTGAATCAGGCATGTATTTTTTACTGTACAAATAAATGCAGCCTTGCTGAACAGAAGAGACTTCTTTTAAAACATTAGAATGTATTACAAATCCCAATTTGAACACTATTGTGAATGTTATAATAAATGTATAGAGTTGTAGGGTAATTATTATTATTATTATCATTATTATTGTCTTATTTTTTATTTTATTTTACAGAACAACAGTAAAATTACAATACTAACATTTATGAATGTTGATGGAGTTGTTGCTTTTTCTTAGACTTTATTTTGGCAGAAACCCGCAGGAAGATCTTAGTGCTTCTTTTTGTTGACAATAGCATGCAGATATTTAAATGATTCTCATTACGAATTTGGGAAGATGTTTGTCGCACTTATCACATTGTCACGTGTCTTAAAAAAAATATATAAAAATGTTACTGAGCAAATGACGAGTAACAGTGTTTTAGCGCAGATTTTTCTCGCGCTTTGGATTTTGAACCCTGGTGCCATGAGCTCGTGCAGCACTGTTTGAATACATGCAATTCGTGTGTGTATTAGAAAACATAACATTCTGCAGTTTATTTACTAATGGTTTGAGGCCATTTCGCGATTACAATCATCACAGTAACCAGCATCAACCACCCCTTCCTCTTCTCATCGGAGACATGAGATGCAGCGCTAAGCAGTCGCTTACTGTTGGTGCTTCGTGCTTGTATTGATTTTTGTGTCTTTCTCTGACAGTTTTAAATACTTTCACACTGCAGACGTGTTTGCTGCATTAGTGCGCGCCTCTATTTGATCGCGTCACGGCATTGTTCGGTACAATTTATTCTGTCTTTTTGCTTATTCTGCCGAACACCGAAAGAGGTTTTTTTGCTATTCTCGGCCGAACAATTTCTGTTGCCAAACATTCGGTGCATCCCTAAAATAAAGGCTCTGGTTTGTTTTTGTAGTGTCTAAAAGTGGCATGTTCTGCAGTCTGTTTGACGTGGTGGAGAAAGACAAAGCTTCTCCGAAGAGTTTGACTGCATTGCTGCAGAAACTGGAGGAAGAGGGTCTGGTGAGCATCAGTCCTGATTCATATTTCTGCAGCTGTTTTTACTTGAGCTGATTGTTGTCCTGTCACTGCAGGTGCTGGTGAATATGGTGAAGGACAGAGGTTTCCTCTTCTTGCTTTCTGCCAGTCAAATGGCCAACTCAACCGGTATGAACTAATGAGGGTGAACTGCTAATGTAAAAAAAACTGATCTTTGAAATATCTGAATGAAATTGACTTTATTTTGCTTTTACAGAGCGACGAGGAGGTTGGAAAATGTCCTCTATACAAGCACTTTTTATTTACCGTGAGAAGCGTGACTGGTTGAAGAACTGTGAGTATTTGGAGAGATGCACGTGGTTAAATTTATGCGTTTCCTCTTAAAGCCAGAAACATATTTTATGTAAGTATGCAAACAGAGACGTGAATGCTTGGTTAAAACATTGCAAACACTTGTCTCACACTTAACGGTTCTTGTGGTAAAGATAAACTTCAATACTCTTGGAGGCGATAGTATTGCCTTCAAATGTCTGTGCTATTAAACAGATGTTATCCTTCATGTAGATATTAGTAAACGCACAGTTTATCTTACTTCAGCGAACTTGGTCAACAAGGTTCTCTTCAGACTAATGTTGTCACAGTACCAAAATTCGATAGACGTACCAATACTAATGAGATTTAAAGATTCTCGATCTTTTATCATCTTTTATAAGATGATAAAAGTACACCTTTTAACTTAGTTTAACTTTTTTCTTTAATTAATAGTACTATTAAAATGTATTAAAAATTAATATAATAATATATAATATATTAATATATAATATTATTAAAAATTAATATAAATTATAGTAAGTTAAAACAATAACACTAAAAGCCTGAAAGTGTAATGCATTGTAAATGTATTCAAAATGTATATTGTAATGCATTATATCTTTTCATAAATAAATGTAACAAAGCTAAAATTCATTATAATATTTGAAGGTTTGTTTTTCATGTGTTTTAATGCATTATGCTTTCTAAAGGTGTGACAATGAATAGATAAGTATTATAATGTGTTATAACTGTGGTTGCAGGTATTCATTATATCATACAATGCATTATAAGGTGCATTACAAGGCATAATCAATGTAGGGCCCTTTGATTTCCGCGATGCAGAAAACGCGGATGGAATCGCGGAATCTAGCCATAAAAATGGAATTTACTGTATAACGCGAAATGTCACGGAATTTGGCAAATTTTGTATGAATACATCAAAAATAGATCAGTACACTTGAATCAAAATGCAGTATAGACTAGTGTCTATGAATATTAAGCCGCAAAAAGACTATTTAAATATGAATCCTGCATTTTCTGTCTCTGTGTGAATAAATGGCGCAGATGCGCAGTTTCGTTTACTACACACATACTGAAGCGAGTGACGCTCACGGTGATTTCAGCCTTTGCCTCCTCAATATATGAGTACATGAACACATGAATATAATCTCTAGAACTGCTCTGAGAGTCACTTCATGAGCATTTTACCATTTCTTTTGAGTAAAACTATCATCATATCACATACAAACAGAAGCCTAAAGGTCTTCACAGCAATCCATCAAAATAAAAGTTTGGTTTAACTTGAAGAAACGTGACAGAACAATAGTACTTAATGTAATAATTTTATTATTAGTAGTATTATCATCATTAAAACATTATTTTTAAAGGGATATTTACAAGAAAAATTATTTACCAGTATTTATTTAGCAGAAAAACTTAGATACACAATGCAGTATTTCAGGAAAAAAAGAACTAAAATTATTATTATTATTATTAATAATAATAATAATAATAATCTGTCAATTAGAGATGCTTTTGGTTATTAATATTTGGTAAAAAATATTTTGTTAAAAAAATACTTGGTAAAAATAAAACTGAATTTGAGAAAAAAAAAAACATTTCATAGGACCTTAAAAATGTAATGCGTGATTTTGCTTCTCAGTATTATTTCTGTTTATTTTTTATTTTTCAAAATTGATTTTTAAAATTTGACTTAAGCTTAACTGACAGTGGCATTCAGAACACAACAATGTACAGTATCAAGCTTGAATTATCTGTTTTCGTATTTGCATAGAGTATGTTTCACTGATCAGATCTTATTTTTGATCTTAATTTGTGACCCTGGACCACAAAACCAGTCTTTATGTAGCACGGGTATATTTGTAGCAATAGTCAGCAATACATTGTATGGGTCAAAATTATCGATTTTTCTTTTATGCCAAAAATCATTAGAATATTAAGTGAAGATCATGTTCCATGAAGATATTTTGTAAATTCCCAACCATAAATATATTAAAACTTAATTTTTGATTAGTAATATGCATTGCTAAGAAATTCATTTGGACAAATTTAAAGGCGATTTTCTCAGTATTTAGATTTTTTTGCACCCTCAGGTTCTAGATTTTCAAATAGCTGTATCTTAGCCAAATATTGTCCTATCCTAACAATACACCATACACCAATGGAAAGCTTATTTATTCAGCTTTCAAATTATTTCAATCTCAAAAAATAAATCTCGATTTCAAAAAATTTACCCTTATGACTGGTTTTGTGGTCCAGGGTCACATTTTATGTATTAATGAAACTGTCTTTGTGTTTGTAAAGCATCAAATCCCTCTGAGAGCTGCAGACCGGTGTCATCAGAGCATCACAGTCCCATCATGCCCCAGCACGACTCGTTCATCTCCGCTCTTCACTACGCTCTGAACAAGGCTCGCAGTGAGCCTCCTGCTGACCTCAGCGCCTCCATAGAGCAGCAGGTTTGCGACTACCTCACTAACCTCCGTGAAGGCAAACCCCTGCAGCGCATCCGGACTGACTACGACCCCAAACTGGACGTCAAGGAAAAGCTCTTTCCTGCGCCCAGAAAGAAGACGAACTGGGAGAGCTTCATGCGGCCCTACATCTACAAACCGGCCGTGTTTACGATGCTTCTGGAGAGCGTGAAGAAGAAGGTGGAGGAGCTCCGGGGTCAGACTGAGAAAGCAGCCCCTCATAATGACCCTGAGAAAGTCAAAAAGCTGCTGAAGCTCATTCAGCTGAGCAAGAAGAGCTCGAAGGGAAAGGCGGGAGATCCAGAGGCGGCGGAGGACACCTGCACGCTGAAGAGGAAAGTGGATCTCGACGCTCATGAGGGAAGCTCTAAACGCCAGAGGAATCAGCCCAACGAAGAATTAAGAGAAGGTGAGGAGAATGAAGATTAGGGCTGCATGATGAATCGTGTTTTAAACGTGATCACAATTTCTGTTTCTCTCAGTTTATTATGCATAATTGTCTGCAGTGTTTGCCTGCTGGTTGTTTATCATGAAAACATTTCATTTTAACTTGGCATTTGCATTGTCTTGCATTGGTATCAAGCCTTCAGAAGCTTTCATGGTTGTGGTTGCCAGATTGTATGTAATTTGAAGTTAGTGGTCTCTATTGAGATATTCTGCTCAATTAAATGTGTAAAGGGCTGCATTTGTAAGTGCCAAATTTTAAGACACCGTGTCAAGTTGATTGAGCTTGTAAAAGTTGAAATTCTATTTCAGTTCAATCAGAAGACCCTGGAGGCGGGGCAAGATATGCAAGCTTTTGTTTACAGTGGCAAGTTGGCATGGCAACTGTTTTATTTGAGAGCAACATGGAAGAGGCATTCTGTGTTGCATTTTTTTTTAAAACCATTCTTGAGCACTTAGCGTTTTTAGAGACGCATTCTGTGTGAACGGCCCCTAATACAGCCAGTCGAGTTTTCTTTGATGCAGTTGTTTGCTGTGACTAAATCTAAGCAAACCATGCAAATTGACTTTCTCCTCAATTTTTCTTATGTAAAATTGCAGTAATTCTGATAAAACATAAAAGAATGTAATGACAATAACCATGATTAATAAACATGATTATATTTTTGAACAAAACAACTGTGATTAACTGTTATCATGCAGCCCTAATGAAGATAAACTTTTAAAAATAGACAGGAGATGAAGATGTAGCTTAGTTTCCCAATGCACTGGGTCTTGTTTGCACTGAAAATTCACTTTTGAGGATGAGTTTGAATAACAGGTGTTTACAGGTTGCTGTCTGTCGTTAATCTAATTTCCTCTCTTCATCAGCGGACGAGTCACAGTCCTCTTCATCTCTGGCTAATATGCTGAGCAGCGTCGGTCTTCAGGACACAGACCTGAGGAAGGACAAGACTCAGGGAGTGCTGAAGATCATGGAGATCCTGGACAGCTTCGGAAAGACCAGTCTCGACACAGACCTGCGCAGAGACAAGAAGCAGGGGGCGCTAGAAGTCTTAAGAATGATAGACACCCTGACCAGAGGCGCCGCAGAGTCGCCTGAAGACACTGCGATGAAGGACACCACGGACATCTCTGACACGGCTCTGTTTGACAGCATGTCCAGACTCGGCCTTCCCACTGACCGCGACATCGACCTGAGGAAGAGGTTTGCAGACGATGAACCCGAGAGAACCGACTGTCTTGAGGTAGATCAGTGTGCTCAAACTACTCAACATTTACACCTTCACAAGCTCTACATTCAGTAGGGCTGCCCCCTGAGTAGTCGACTAAAATTTTATTTGTTAGAGAAAAATGTGGTCCGTGTTTGTGACGGACAGATGGTTAACAGCTGGTTCTTGTGGTAATTACATTATATAGGGCAGGAAATATAAACGTTTGCCATTCATCCACCTCAAATATGGCTTATCATTTGACACTGAAATATGTACACTGCCATTCAAAAATTTGGGATCAGTAAGATTTTTTTTTTTTTGGCTTTTTAAAGTAGTTTAAAGAAAACTGTAATTTTGTGAAATATTTAAATATTAATAACAGTTTAAAATATTTTCTATTTTAATATACTGTAAAATATAATTTATTCTTGTGAAGCAAAGCTGAATTTTCAGCATCATTATTTCAGTCTTCAGTGTCACATGATCCTTCAGAAACCATTCTAATATGCTGATTTATAATCAATGTCGGAAACTGTTGTGCTGCTTAATATTTTTTGGGACCTATGATGGTTTTTTCAGGATTCTTTGATGAATAAAAAGTTAAAAAGAACAGTGTTTATTCAAAATAGACATTTTGTGTTACAATATACACTACTATTCAAAAGTTTGGGGTCAGTACATTCTTCTTTTTTCTTTTTTTTTCTTTTTTTTTTTAAGAAATATTAATACTTTTATTCAGCAAGGATGTGTTAAATGGATAAAAAGTGATAGTGAAGACTTACAGTATATTGTTAGAAAAGATTTCTATTTTAAATAAATGCTGTTCTTTTTAACTTTTTATTCATCAAAGAATTAAAGAAAAAAGTATCACAGGTTCCGAAAAATATTAAGCAGCACAACAGTTTCAACACTGATAATAAATCAGCATATTAGAATGATTTCTGAAGGATCATGTGACACTGAAGACTGGAGTAATGACTGATGAAAATTCAGCACTGCGTCAAAGAAATAAATTACATTTTAAAGTATAATAAAATAGGAAACCAATCTTAGAAATTGCAATAGTATTTCACAATATTACAGTTTTTTTTCTGTATTTTTGATCAAATAGATACAGCCTTGATGAGCATAGGAGACTCCATTAAAAAACATTAAAAATTTTACTGATCCCAAACTTTTGAACAGCAGTGTAAGCTGTTAGCATGCAGAGCATGGCATTTATTACCTGATAACAGTGGAAACAACTTAAAATACGCTGTCATTTTTGCTCATACAGATAAGAGTAATACATCATTCGAAACTGTCAAGGGTCTACTTTTATTTGTGTACACTCCCAATATTAACAAAACACTGTGCTTTTGTAAAATAAAGAAAACAAACAGGATATGTTTCAGTCTATGTGAACTGGAGTGGGTCACAAAAATGAACAAAACTCCATGTATATGCTACTTCCTTTACAGACATGAGAAATATATCTATAGGAAGCTTGAAATGTTTACTTGTAAACAAACCAATTCAAATTGAAAACAAATAGGGTAAACGTACCTATTAAGCTCACATACCATTAAGCACACTTCCAATTTTGAGCTCAGATTATAAAAAGAAAAAATTATTTATTATCCTACTTGATGTCTTAACCAATTGATATGTTTGTTACTATATACCTTCTATAATTTCAAGTCAATCAGACCATTGCACACTGAGATATGGGTCTCCATGTGTTCACACTGTCTGGCGGCCATTTTGAAAGCTGTCTAAAAACTTTCACCAAAAGAGAAGCCCCTTAAATGTGCGTTTTTTTTAGATGTTTAAGCCTTTATATTGGGTAAGTTTCACTACTTACTGTAAAATTAAGAGATTAATATTCACACTTTTGCATATTATAACCTAGAACTTGGATGTGGGAAATAATTACAGTTAGATCCAAAAAATAGTTTTAGCAACATAGTGCAGATGCTACAGAACACAGTTAGCTGACTAGCTGTATAAGATTGTGTGCTACGCTAATATATTACTTCACAGGCATTACTGGCTTGTACTTTTATATCCATAATATTATAAATTGACAGTTTATTGCTGGTCTGTGGTTTTACAGTGCTGTAATTTTTAAAGATTTCATATTATTTTAAGGTGAGCTTAAAGGGTGCACTACTATGAAAATCACACAGCTTCAGTGTGACATCAATAAGAAAATGTAGAATTTCATACAGTGCCCTCCAAAAGTATTGGAACAGTTAAGACAAAATTGCTCTGTTGGCTGTGGGGTCAAGACATTTACAAATATGATTAAAAGATGAATATGAGACAAAACTACAGAATGTCACATTTTATTATTGGGTGATTCAACACAGATGTTTTACCAGCTAAGAAGTTCAGCATTTTTAGAGTTTCATCCCCCTATCTGATGTGAGCATAAGTATTGGAACAGTTGCCTCACAGGTCTTTCTAAGTGATCAGCTGTGTCCTGTTGCATTAATTCTTCAGTTATTAAAAGAAGGGAATGTGTCATATCATTTATATCCATTACTTCTGCATTCTGAATCTTGCATTCGATGATGACACACTCAAACCAGGATGAAGATGAGGGAGCTGACTTTGAGAGAAAAGCAAGCAATTTGGATGCTAAAAGAAAAGAGGAAGTCAATTAGAGCTATAGCAAAAACAAAGGGCATGGAGAAATCAAGAGTTTGGAAACCACCAGCGACACCAGCAACCAACAACTACCTGATCGGCTGAGAAAACAACAGTAGTTGATGACAGACAAATCATAAAAGCTGTGAAAATGAACCCTAAAAGGCGTGTCTGTAAAATCACCAACAACTTCCAGAAAGCTGGGGTGATGCTCTGACAATCTACTGTCCTCAGGAGACTTTGACATGGAATTACAGATGCTACACAGCAAGATGCAAACCTCTGACCAGCACCAAAAATAGAAAGGCAAGATTAGAGTTTGCAAAAAAGCACAAAGGTGAGCCAGAAGAGTTTTGGAACTGTTTATGGACCGATGAGACAAAGGTGAACCTTTATCTAAGTGATGGGAAAGCAAAAATGTGCAGAAAAAAAGGGAACTGCAAAAGATCCCAAGCATACAGCCTCATCTGTAAAGCATGGTGGAGGTGGTGTCATGGCATGGGCATGTATGGCTGTCTCTGGAACAGGCCCTCTCAACTTTACTGATGACTTAATGTATGATGACAGTAGCAAAATGAATTTGGAAGGGTACAAAACCATCTTGCCTACCAATATTCAAGAAAATGCCATCAGATTCATTGGGAAGTGCTTCATACTGCATCAGGACAATGACCCAAAACACCCTGCCAGTTCAGTCAAGGAATTTATAAGGGCAAAGAAATGAAAAGTCTTAGATTGCACAAGTCAATCTCCAGATTTAAATCCGATTGAACATGAATTTCACCAGCTGAAGAGAAGAGTAAAGGCAGAAACTCCCCAAAACAAGCAACAATTAGAATTGGCTGCATTAAAGGCTGGGAAAAGTATTTCAAAGGATGAGACCAAGAGTCTGGTCATGTCTATGGGTCACAGACTCACTGCTGTGATTGTGAGCAAGGGATCTGCAACTAAATAATAGCTTTTAATCTTTTATATCTGCCTTATGTTCAACTGTCCCAATACTTATGCTCACATCAATGAGTGGGATGAACTCTAAAAGTGCTGTTCTTTTTATTTGGTAAAACACATATGTGTTGAAACGGCTAATAATAAAATGTGACATTCTGTAGTTTTGTCTCATATTCATCTTTTAATCATATTTCCAAATGTCTTGACTCCACAGCCAACAGAGCAATTTTGTCTTTACTTATGGAGGGGACTGTAGATATTGTTAATAATAGTTGTTCATATTAAAATGAAGTTGTTCATATCAAAAAATGTATGAACTTAATACATGACCTAGACTATTTATTTAGCAAAATCCTGTCATCTTAATAAATATTACATGACATTTATTAAAAATTGTTGCTGCTCCAATTAAGCTCAGTGTGCTCTCTTTAAGCTCTTCCACATTGAACGTCTATGTAAATTCTTCATAAACAGACTTTACATATAAACTGATGGTTGTCACTTTAAGTTAATCGATTTTCTATGGATTCTGTCAACTCAAATCTGCAGACTGGCTCTGACCTTTGGCAACTAGCATCAACTTCTCCAGACTGTAAATCGGGGCAAAAATCGTGTAGTGTATTCCAGCCTTAAGAGACTATAGATAAGTTGACGTCCATTTAAAAAGAGGCTTCATAATGAGGCTAGTTTCTGTGTTCATCCCCATGAATTAAATGTTTTATTGGTTTGTTTTATTTGATTTTTGAATGTGTTACTTAGCTGAACGTGGACTAGTATCCTGCCGTGGAAAGGCAAAAGACTAACTTCAATTTTGGTCGAAAATTAGTTATTGATATTTTTGGGACATTCAAGTCATCCTTTATCATGTGCATAAGTATCTGGAGTCAATTTCGTTGTTTTTTCCGAGAAAATAACAGATGGTCTCAACTGTAACTTCGAAAAGCCCCGGAGAAACCAAGGCAGAACACCGTTTAACACAGTTACTGCTCTTTTGCTTTGTTTGGAACGCTCAAATTGAGTTACGGCGTTATGCCTTTGTTTAGCCGCGAGTCAGTGTGAAGTTACGGTTACGGCTTGGAGTCATACGGTGTTCTGGGTTTTTTTTTTTTTTTTTCAATTACGGTGTAGACAAACGAATTAGATTGCGATCTACCAAACAGCTCCATATAACAAAGCACTGTAAAGACTAGATACCTTGGCAGCAATAGGCCTAAGTAATCGTGAATAACCTTTAAAGATTGTTTTTTTCCTTTTTATAATGCAGATTATTCACCAGGCTGTCACTTCTAGTTGGACGTGTGTGGACTCGAATGCCATAGTAGCATGATCAATCATATAGTCTGGAGCCTACTAACAGTTCCCAATTAAATCCATATCCTACCTTTTCTTGTAACCCGATAAAATCAATCCATGGTGATGAACGTCGTCGGAGATGTTTAATCCACAAGCATTCTGAGCATTAGGTTATTCCTGCGGTCTGTAATTAATTCTTTAGGGTCAAGTTGTGTTTTTTTAATGAGAGGCTTAATAACAGCCAGTTTGAAGGTTTTTGGGACATATCCTAATGACATTGAGTTAATAATATTCAGAAGAGGATCTATTACTTCTGGAAGCACCTCTTTTAGGAGCTTAGATGGAACAGGGTCTAACATACAGGTTGTTGGTTTAGATGATTTAACAAGTTTATACAATTCTTCATTTCCAATAGAAGAGAATCAGGGGATATATAGTATACTATCTGATGCGATACTGTGGCTGACAGCTGCATGGTTACAATTTTATCTCTAATAGTTTCGATCTTGGAATTAAAGTAGTTCATGAAGTCATTACTACTGTGCTGCTGGGTAATGTCTGCACCTGCTGATGTTATATTTTTTGTTAATTTAGCCACTGTATTGAATAAATACTTGGGGTTGTGTTTGTTTTCTTCTAAAAGAGACGTAAAGTAGCAGTTTAAGGCTTTCCTGTAGGAGAGAGTATTTTCTCGCCAAGCAATACGAAATACCTCTAATTTTGTTTTTCTCCAGCTGCGCTCCATTTTCCGGGCTGCTCTCTTTAGGGCCCGAGTGTGCTCATTATACCATGGTGTTGGACTCTTTTCCTTAATCTTCCTTAAGCGTAAGGGAGCAACCATATTTAAAGTGCTAGAAAAGAGAGAGTCCGTAGTTTCTGTTACATCATCAAGTTGTTCTGAGCTATTGGATATGCTGAGGAATTGAGATAAGTCAGGAAGATTATTTATGAAGCAGTCTTTTGTGGTCGAGGTGATGGTTCTACCATATTTGTAACAAGGAGTTGGCTTTACAGCTTTAGCTATATGGAATATACACGAAACTAGATGATTATCTGAGATATCATTGCTCTGCTGCAAAATTTCAGTGCCACTGTCATCAATTCCATGCGACAGTATTAAATCTAGAGTATGATTTCGACGAGTAGGTCCTGACATGTGTTGTTTAACACCACATGTTTAGAATGTCTATAAATGCTGATCCCAACTAATCTTTTTCATTATCAACATGGATATTAAAATCACCAACAATTAGGACTTTATCTGCAGCCAGCACTAACTCAGATAGAAAATCAGCAAATTCTACAAGGATTGTCTTGTGCTTTAGCTTGAATTCATCAATGATGCAGGGCTCATACTGTACTCATAAAGCCAGAGAGGAACTATATAAATAGTGCTATATAAATAAATGTGACTAAACTTGACTAATACACAGTGAAAAAATCCAGTGCTGATAGACTGTTACATCAACACACTGCTCGATCAGTCAGTTTGTTCTGCATCTTTCATTTTCAGATGCACATGACAGACATTTAATTTATTTTAAAGCTGATTGAAAGTTTCTGCTTTGACAGTTTATCCATATGAAAAATTATATAATAATTATAGAATAATATAAGATGAATATCAATGCTGATTAGATTCGTAATATGAATGTAGCCCATTATAAAACATGAAATAGTTAAATGTATTTATCATATGCAGCTATGTAATAGAGGAAAAATATTCTTTGCTTATTTATTGGAGATACAATATTTTTGTTGCCAATTAAGTAATAGATGTCATTTATATATGTGCAACTGAGCAAATAAAATAATAATACTAATGTAGAGACATTAACTATAAGAATACATTGTATTTCTCTTTTCTTTTCTTTTTTTTACTTTAAGGCATCTCAAAGGTTATTTCACAATTTAATCCCTTTTTATTTATATATGTCTTCACTCAAATAATTAAAAAGAGCTTCTGATTAAAGCACACTGAATTGTGTTATACAGCCTTCTGCAGTGTGCTCTGGTTATATACTGCACATTTTGGCAAATGTAGTAGGTCATCAGGTATTCCATGCATAATGAAAATCTACATACTCGTCACAGTATATATTCTGTATACTGCAGGTTTAATATGAGTAGTATGCTGTTCTTTTCATAGCTGTTGTTCTGCTGGTGTTCCCTTACCTCACCTGCAATTGAGTTTAATGTATTTACAGAACAAAACAGAGCAGATGAGTTAAGAGGACTAGAATACTACTGAACCTGATTTATGCTCTTTACTTAAATGACAGTTGCTAGTTTTGTATCTAATTTGTATTTCTTCAGTCATTTGTTTTAAAAAGTCTTAAACTCTTGGTGGTGGTCTTGATGATGTTTTTGCCATTTTAGGAGGAGACCGCTGGTAGTTTGAGTAGTTTAGAAGCATTCAGCCCCTGTTCAGATTCTGGAGGACAGCAGCGTGGCGTTAATCTGCTTGGAGAAAAGACCATTCCATGGGTACTGATACCCATCACAGGTAAACTCAGTTAATATGATGTGAAGATCAGTGCAAAATGTCTAACAATGACCTTGCAAGTCAATATCAGAAAATAACACTTCCTTCAGTGAATAATATTATGTTTTATGCCAAGAACTGTTGAAAACCACTTTCATAATCGCAGACTGATTTAATCATGTGGTTGTGAAAGCGAAGAAATCGGTCTGCAATTATGAAAGCTGTTTTGAGTAGCATGTCAGTGAACTACGGCTCTGTGTAGTAAATTAAAAGTATATGAAAAATGCAGTGCTAATTGAAATAGCATTTATTAAAGAATAGAAACTATTCTGCCTTATTTTGTGATAAAAATGGAAAAAACTCATTGTTTGTAGTGTATAAACAAATCATAAAATTGTCATTAGGAAAATATTTAAAAAATACAAATGATTGGTTATTGTCCAGCAGTGTATTCGTTTTCTTAGCCAATTAAAAGTAAGAAATAAAGAGGAAAAATAAAACTTGTCAATTTAAAAAAAAAAAAAAAAGAAAAAAAAAGGGATTACATTTGACATTTCTGTCCCCCTCACTTCTTAATGATGGCTATGCCCCTGAATACTGTAAGAGAAGAGACTGTGATTTTTCTAGCCGATTTTTCAACATATTTCATTTTGGAAGCCGCATTAACGTAGTTGAGGGAGAATTGAAGGAAGTCTTAATTTGTGATCTTCAGCAAATTTGTTGTCTTCTTAAGTTGTCTGATTAAGTATTGTATTATATGTGACCCTGGACCACAAAACCAGTCATAAGTAGCACAGGTATATTTGTAGCAATAGCCAACAATACATTGTATGGGTCAAAATTATAAATTTTTCTTTTATTCCAAAAATCATTAGAATATTAAGTAAATTTCATGTTCCATGAAGATATTTTGTAAATTTATCAACTTAATTTTGGATTAGTAATATACATTGCTAAGAACTTCATTTGGACAACTTTAAAGGTGATTTTCTCAATATTTTGATTTTATTGCACCCTCAGATTCCACATTTTCAAATTGTTGTATTTCGGCCAAATATTGTCCTATCCTAACAAACCATACATCAATGGAAAGATTATTTATTCAGCTTTCAGATGATATGATATGAAGCTCAGTTTAAAAAAAATTGACAGACCCTTATGACTGGTTTTGTGTTCCAGGGGCACATATATGTGTTCAGTATATAAGTATCGCAACATGGGGACACATAACAGTGTTTCCTGAGGAAAAATAAAACTAAACCATGTAATTTCGCTTATATTTATTTGAAGTTCATAAAAACACCAAATACTTTAAAGAATCTCGATTTTCTCAATTGCTTGTTTAGGTCTAAAAACAGAGAGATATTCCCAGAGACAGATGGACTATCCTGAAGATCCACGTTTCGTTCAGAGCCCAACTGTGTCTACACACACCACACCTGACATAAAAGACCTATCCCCTCCCTACCAGCCGGACAGCAGCAACACAGCGGTGGATCTGGATGTGCAGACAGCAGCAGAGGTTGAGGAAGAAGAGCCCGTCCCTCCAGCTTCGACCACAGACGGTCCTGCAGAATCAGCCGCGTCCTGCAGCGGATTTGACCACATAGTCGACGAGCTCATCTCTGGTTTCTCCAGCGAGGTTGAGCAGCTCTTGAGGGCCAAATGTATTTATTATGTCTCTTGCTCCAGCACTCAGGGCTCACGAGAACCAACCCAGACTCCAGTCGTGCCGCTTTCCAATTACGTGTCAAACTACAACACTCCTTTTCCCGTCAGTAACTACATCAGCTCTTTCCACGACAGCCTGATGATATTCATAGACCCTCAGCACGTCAGTCGATACCAGGCAGCTCAAGAAGACGTGACCTCTTCATCATCTGCTGCAGAAGTACCTTCAAATGTCCCTGATACATCCTCCAACTTTAATCCATGTGCTTCCTCGTCTACCTTTGAGTCATCTCTGAGGCCATGTTCCCCTACTAGTGCCCTACCTGTCCCAATGACGCATCCCTCAAGTTTACCCGACTCTGATATCCAGCAGCCATCCCATCAGATGTGGGCATTAGAACAGGACTCAGTGACCCAGAAGACACAGGAAGTGAACATCCCTCATGATCTTCATGAGATGAATGGTAGTTTGGTTGCGGAGACTACAGGAGCTGTGGAGGGTCAAACGGCTGTGCTAGCTGAAGACACCTCAATGGGCCATGCTCACTGTGCCATCAGCAGCATCATTGATCAGCTGCAGCCTGAGGTGATCAGTAACCTGGTGGAGATCATTAAAGGAGTTCAGAAGAATGTAGTCTACTTCTACATCCATTCCACGGAGGAGGAGGAGAGTGACGTCTGCTGGGAAATTAAGGTGCATCTAGTGCTGCAGTGGCTCTTTGGCACTGTTCAGACTGTCAGTGAAAATATGATAGGAATCGATCCTATTTAGCAAGTGTGAACCGATTTTTATCAATCTATTTCAAGCTACATTCATATGTGGTTTGAAATCCTCAGTCATTTTGGTCTTAAGTCAAAGTAAACAGATGAGAAAGAAAACACATGTGTAACTGTATATTGGATCCGGGCAGCTCTTAAAGTGACAGCAGTCTAATATTCCTCTGTCGTTCATGTTAATCAAACAAAAGTGAGAGAAAATCTCTTACTGCTCTTGGCTAAATCACTTTTGTAACTTTAATAATATGAAATTTAATTTACACATTGAAAACTATGCAGTGTTTTTGATTATACAATGTATGTAGCATTTCTTATCTTATTTATTGTAGTTTTTGTCCTTTTGCTTGTAATTAGTTACTTATCTTTAGTGAGCTTGAGGTTTTTTTTTTTTGTCTTTTTTTATTCTTGTACTAGTTTTTCTGTGATATTGACAGTGGTGATAAGAATTTTCTATAGTATCAAAAACTAATTTAAAATTCTATAGTATCAAAAACTTTATCATAAAAGCCTTATTATTAGGCCCTGTTCAGACTGTCAGTCCAAATACGATTTTTGTGCACATCCAATTAGGGTTAGATAACGAGAACAGGTTCCAAATTTTCAAGAACCAGGGATTCTATAAGACACGTGCATTTAGATTCCGCTTAACGATTCCTGCGTTTGTGATTATAAACCATTTAAGCGGAAGAAGGGAAAGATGTTAAGCACTGTTTTGCATGCCGCACATTTAATAAGGATTAATCTATATTTCATTTATAAAAAGAAACCTCTGCAGTGTTTTTAAAACTTTTGACTTCAATTTCTGTGCCTGAAATTTGTTCAGTTTTTATTTATGCTATTGCTAATTGATTGGTTTGTTCCTATTTTATTACTTACTGTTTACTTGTCTTTGACATTTGATTGCTAATATAGTCTAGTCTGAAAATTAATATTAGTCAAGTTGTTTTTGCAGTGGTATTTTTGCTGCAACAGAATGCTTTGTAAAAGACACTGAATAAATATGTTTATCTTATTGGAATTGAAACTAGGAATCGATAAGAATCTGAATCAATAAGCAGAATCGGAATCAATAAAATTCATACCCAACCCTATATCTGATTGGAATCTAATCATAATTAGCAAGTGTGAACGGCAAAAAAAATCACTTGAAATCTGATTTTTGCAAATCCATTTCAAGCTACATTCATATGTGGTTTGAAATCCTATTCAAATCACATTTATGGAAATCTGTTTTAGTCTGACCGCTCAGATCGGATTTGCATAGCTTTTTCACATTCTCACACCATTTAAAACGTAAACACTTAAGGCGTTGTTTTTAGAAATCATGCTGAGCGTGTTTGGAGAAAGAAGGTTGTGTTGTTGCGAAGTGTAAGTCAAGCGGAAAATGACAACATACTGCTGGTCTACACATTTCTTTTAGTTTTGAGTTTTTTCACATCTGAACAGTTATGATACACAGTTTGGACAGTCAATCATTCAGATCGGATTCCAATAGGATATACAAAAAAAATCGAATGTGGACTGATAGTCTGAACAATTCTTTTTTTACATTTGGTGTAAATTGTGTTTCTGATGCATATCTTTGCCACAATTTATAAAAATATCCCACACCATTAGAAATTTAGATCCTCTTTTTACTTGTTTAGTTGTGTACTTTACTTCTTTTTACTTGTACTTTAGTTGTGTTTAGTGCTGTACACCTGTGGTCAGATGGCCAGTTAGGCAGAAATGTTTCACTGACTTGAACAAGTGTGGAAATGTAGCTTCAGTGCAGGCGCAACATACTAACAAGTGCTAAATGAATTGAGTTGGAGGATATAAAGGCTATTTGTCAAACTTAAGATGCCTGGAGACATACTAACCTTGTACTGTTTTGACATTCGTAACAGGAATATTTGAAAAAGTTGGGGGATTTGGAGTGTAACCCTCATGGTTTCCTTGAAAAAAGCAGTAGTCAAGACAAACTGCTGGTCATCATTCAGAATATGGACATCGCTGCACAGGTTCACAAGGTAAGCCAAAGCTCAGCACTTCGATTTGAGATATATTATTGAAAAGTATGTTTGTTCCTTTTAAAATTTTGCAACTGGTTCCAAAAACTGGAAAACGCTAGTTCCCTGTCGATACTCTACTTGTACTGCGTCTTGTCTAAAGACGCTACGGGAAAAGCCTTTTTTCCTTCTGACTGAAGCCTTATTCAATCACGCAGTGAAACTGCACGGCCATTGGTTCGTGCAGTGTGTAAAAAACGAACCAATGGCTCAGCAGCGGAGCTGCACGAGCCTATGGCGACGGAGCCCGCCAGAATGGGCGGAGCCGTCTGGATATATAAGCGGCCGTTTCGCCATAGGAACTCATGTCTTCTCCTTCAGCGACGACGACGACTTCGTCTCTTCACTGATCCAGGAAGCCTGCTCGCCATGGAAACGCCTCACAGCTGGAACCAGCGACCTCTGCTTGGCTGAATCTGCTACTTCTCAGCGCCATCAGCATCGCAGCTGTTCCGGTCCCGCTCCCCTGCAGCCATCCGGCGAAGCTCACGCATTCTTCTAAAAGAGCAGCGGCGTTGTTGCAAATGCCGCACCATTATTGCGGCTCACGCCGATGACGGCCACAGCGAGTGCGTTTCCTGCTTGGGGAAATCCCATGCAGATGCCACGCTCGCTGGCTCTGATTGTTCTCACTGCGAGAACATCAGTCTCGCCTCTCTGCACTCGCGGATCGCTTTCTTTTTAGAGAGTGACTCCGCCCCTCGCGCCCTCCCATTTTCTTCCTCGCAGGGACCTGTGAGGAAAAAACAGCGGGGCAGAGGATCTCAGCACACAGCTGAGACCGAGCTCACATCGGCTCAGATCCCGCGTGCCTCGCCCTCGCCACACAGAGAGGTTTCTCCCGTCCTCTTTTCTCAACCTGACCAGCGTCCCTCTGCTAGCGCGAGCGATCTGGTCTCATTTGGGGGGAGTGACGAAGAGCTGAATGATGACAGCATGTCATTGGCAGCTTCGGATGCAGAGGAGCTGTCGGGCTCTGTCGCCGTCAGGCCCCTTGTCAGCGATTCTCGCCGTTCTTCCCTGAAGTTCACAACGAGCTCACGAAATCATGGCGCTCCCCCTACTCTGCTCGCCTCCGTACTTCCGCTTCTTCCGCCCTCACCACGGTCGACGGCGCTGAAGAAAAAGGGTACGAGAAAATGCCTCCTCTAGACGAGTCAGTGGCCGCGCATCTCTGCCCGCCCTCTGCTATCGGCTGGAAGGCAAAGGCAAACCACCCGTCTAAGCCGTGCAGGACCACCGCAGCGCTCGCTGGACGCTCCTACGCTTCGGCTGGACAAGCGGCCTCGGCGCTTCATTCTATGGCGGTCCTCCAGGTCTTTCAGGCCAAACTCCTCTCTTCCATGGACGAGTCTGAGCCTTATACTGCGACTCTCAGGGAGCTGAGAAGTGCTACAGACCTGGCACTGCGCGCCACCAAGACCACCACCCAGGCAATCGGGAGGTCCATGGCCAGCCTAGTGGTGCTCGAGCGCTACCTGTGGCTCACGCTAACGGAGATCAAGGACGCAGACAAGGTTCCATTCCTTGATGCCCCTATTTCCCCCAGCGGCCTCTTTGGTCCGGCGGTCGAAGGGTTTGCTGAACGTTTTACTGAGGCACAGAAGTCATCCCAGGCCATGCGACACTTCCTGCACAAACGCTCCAGCTCCGCAGCTGTTTCCAGTCGCCCTAAGCCGCCGACTCAGCAGCCAGCGAAGCCTGCCGCCCCGCCGCTCAGCCTGCCAAGTCGCAGCAGACGCGAGGACGTTCCCGTTCAGCCAGACGCAACCCTTTTCCTAAACGCCAGGGCCCCCAACCTAGGATAGCATTGGACCCAGCGCCTCCAGCGTCTTCCTGATCTGCAGAACAGGAAGAGGAGGGGACCGGGTTCCCCCACGGCCGGACCGCCCCTCAAACAGCCTCTTTGGAGCCTCTTATCACCCCGTTCAACACCGGGTGCGGAGGGAGATGTGTTTGTTGCGAATGTAGGGCCCGTACAAACGCCCAAGCAACCACCCGCTGTTATAGTGGGAAAAATAAAACACAAACATTCTCAAAAAGAGAGCAAAATTCCTCTTCCGTGTCTCACAAGTGCCCTGCCCCCGTGCAGCCGGCCACTCGAGTTTATCCAACCCCTCGCCACGCGGGCCGAGGCCTGGCAGGCCATCCCCGGAGTGTCAGAGTGGGTTATGGGGATAATAAAACGAGGTTACTCACTTCAGTTTGCTCGAAGACCCCCGCGTTTCAGCGGCATGGTCTCCACCTCAGTACGAAGCGAGAACGCCCACATTCTACGCTCAGAGGTGATGATTCTGCTGGAAAAAGGAGCAATGGAAAGAGTTCCTCCAGCTCAGAGCGAGTCAGGCTTCTACAGCCGTTATTTCCTCATCCCCAAGAAGGATGGCGGCCTCCGGCCCATCCTCGATCTCAGATGCCTAAATTGCGCCCTCATGAAAAGGTCGTTCAGGCTGATCACATTGAAACAGATCCTCTCGCAGATTCGGCCATGGGACTGGTTTCTTTCCCTGGACCTGAAAGATGCATACTTTCACATCCAAATAGCCCCCCACCACAGACGATTCTTGAGATTCGCCTTCGAGGGAGTGGCTTATCAGTACACGGTCCTTCCCTTTGGACTGTCTCTGGCCCCCCGCACTTTTACGAAGTGCATGGACGCGGCTCTCTCCCCTCTGAGACAGATGGGAGTCCGCATTCTCAACTACCTCGACGACTGGAATCGCACAGAATCCTCCTCCTCAGCCACCTAGAGCGCCTGGGACTCAGGGTCAATTTCGCCAAGAGCAGGCTGTCTCCCAGCCAACGTATATCGTTCCTGGGAACAGTTCTCGACTCGACTCAAATGAGAGCCGTAGTCGCACCAGACCGTGCTCTGGCCATGCGAGAACTTGTGACCTCCTTCGAGATTGGTGCCACTCGCCCTCTCAAGACGTTTCAAAGAATGCTAGGCCTCATGGCTGCAGCGTCACCAGCGCTACAGTTTGGTCTGCTTCGCATGCGACCTCTACAGCGCTGGCTGAAACCTCAAGTTCCATCACATGCATGGCGTCACGGACGCCTGCGTATCGGGGTGAGCCAGGCCTGTGTGACAGCCCTAGCCCCCTGGAGAGACCTTCATTGGATGGAAAAAGGAGTGGCTATGGGAATGGTTTGCAGGAGAAAGGTCGTCACGACAGATGCCTCCAACACAGGTTGGGGAGCACTGTGCGAGGGCAGACTAGCCTTCGGCCATTGGTCGAAAGCGGAGAAGCGGCTTCACATCAACTGCTTGGAAATGCTAGCAGTATGTCGAGCATGCCAGTTCTTCCTGCCAGACCTCAAAGGACACCACATGCTAATCCACTCGGACAGCATGTCTGTAGTGTCCTACATAAATCACCAAGGAGGCCTCTCCTCGAAGCGCCTTTGCCTATTGGCAGAACGCCTTCTAGAGTGGTCTCTACCCCATCTGCACTCGCTGAGAGCAGCGCACATACTGGGCAGATTGAACCACGGAGCGGACAAGTTATCTCGGAGCAATGTCCCCTCAGAGGAGTGGTCGCTCCATCCGCAGACGGTTCAGAGAATTTGGGAGATCTTCGGCGAGGCAGAGGTAGACCTCTTCGCCTCAGGAGACAACTCTCACTGCCTTATTCGAAGGTCGAGGATACGCTGGCCCACGATTGGCCCAACCTCCTCCTTTATGCGTTCCCCCCGATCGCCCTGATTCCGCAGGTTATCAGGCGACTCAAGGAGCGGGGACACAGGGTCCTTTTGGTGGCCCCCCTGTGGAAAAATCAACCTTGGTTGTCAGAGCTGACTCAGCTGCTAGTAGCAGCCCCGTGGCCCATTCCCCTGAGACGGGACCTCCTGTCTCAAGCGAACGTGACAATTTGGCACCCTCGGCCCGACCTCTGGGCCCTGCACCTTTGGCCGCTTGATGGGAGCCCGCAAGCTTCTCAGAGAGCGTGCTGAAAACCATTTCTGAGGCTAGAGCACCGTCTACGAGACTCTTCTATGCCCTTAAATGGTCCGTGTTCTCCACGTGGTGCCTAGACCGTGGTGAAAACCCGTCTACCTCTGACTTATCAGTGGTTCTGTCTTTCCTGCAGGAACTGCTGGATAGAGGACGTTCCCCGTCCACACTCAAGGTTTACGTAGAAGCTATAGCGGCCTCGCACGCCCCTATAGCAGGTCAGTCGCTGGGCAGGGACACTTCGGTTGTCCACTTCTTGAGGGGTGCCAAGAGGCTGAATCCGCCTCGGCCCCTCACAGTCCCTACATGGGACTTGCCCACGGTTTTGAGAGCCCTGAAGGGCCCTCCCTTTGAGCCGCTACAGTCCACGACCCTGTGCTCACTTTCGCTAAAGACTGCTCTGCTCTTAGCACTAGCGTCGGTCAAGTGAGTAGGAGACCTGCAGGTGCTCTCCACTAGCTCTGCCTGCCTGGAATTTGGACCTAACGACTCCAAAGTCGTCCTGAAACCGAGGCAGGGTTATGTACCCAAGGTGCTTTCCACTCCATTCAGAGCTCAGGTCATCACGCTCTCCGCGCTTCCTCCCTCTGATGAGGACTGGGAGTTATCCTTGCTCTGCCCTGTCAGAGCGTTGAGAATCTACTTTGAGCGTTCCGCCCCCTTCAGGAGGTCGGAACAACTCTTTGTTAGCTTCGGTAACCGTGCCAGAGGGCTTCCGGTTACGAAGCAGAGGCTCTCCAGATGGATAGTGGATGCCGTTATGCTAGCGTACTCGTCCTTGGGCCTACAATGCCCCATCGGAGTACGAGCCAACTCCACAAGAGGCATCGCCTCGTCGTGGGCGTGGTCTAGTGGTGTGTCTATTACAGAGATCTGTGCGGCGGCCGGCTGGGCCTCACCATCGACATTTGCTAGGTTTTATAACCTGGAGGCACCGGCCTTACAGGCCAGAGTCCTCTCTGCTTAAGGCACAGTATACATGGGAACTTCTGATGGAGAACCCTTGACCGCGTGGCGCTCAAGCTCTCTGATTGGTTACTTGTATGTTCGGCCCATGGTGTCGAAATACAAGAGGTTCTGGAACGATCATCCAGGCCGGGCGTGACCTCCTTGAGTTTAGCTCGCTTTAGCCTTGGGTCTTTTTTATGCTTCCCTTAAGCATTGAATTCTTAAGGCGGTGTAAATTGAGTCGTTCCTCTATCAGCACGGCGTGATTGAATTGTGTTCCTGTAGCGTCTTTAGACAAGACGCAGTACGAGTAGAGTATCTACAGGAAACGTACTCGGTTACTGTCGTAACCTCGGTTCCCTGAGATACGGAACGAGTGCTGCGTACTTGCCGTGCTGGATAGCTGCACGACTCGGTCGTCACTTCAGTCAAAGAAACCTGAGTTCCTATGGCGAAACGGCCGCTTATATAGCCAGACGGCTCCGCCCATTCTGGCAGGCTCTGGAAACCAATGGCAATGCAGTTTCACTGCGTGATTGAATAAGGCTTCTGTCAGAAGGAAAAAAGGCTTTTCCCATAGTGTCTTTAGACAAGACGCGGTACTCGTTCCGTATCTCAGGGAACCGAGGTTACGACAGTAACCGAGTATGATATTGTGTTTTATACCCATAGATACCTTCTCTGGTTTCCTTGAAGAAGCATCCGTCTGTGAGCTTTGCTGGTGTAGACAACCTCAGTGACATTCAGAACCACACCTACAACGAGCTCTTTCAGTCTGGTGGCTTCATTGTGTCAGACGAGCACGTCCTGAATCCAGCTGTCATCACAGCAGGTAAATCCATTTCAACATGTTTTCAGGTATATTACGGAGTATTATTGACATTGAGGTATCAACTTAACATAGGGCTGGACAATTAATCGAAAAGTAATCGAAACTGAAATTCAGAACCTCTAACCGACGTAATTTTCCCACGTCGATTATTGCATTTTTTTTATCCTGTTAATACTTCGCCCTTAAAAACATACTACTGTGTGTGTTTTCGGAGTTAGACAGACATGTATGCCGCTGCGCTCGTGTCTTTTGCAGCATCTGCAAGTTATTATTTTCTGCTTTTCACATTGCGTTATTGAACATACAGTAATATTTGTCTAAAAGAGATTCAAGTTATTTTCTACTTTTCACGTTTTCATTTCAAGCAGTGGGTGTTTTAATTTCAGTTGTTCAAAATATTCAATAAATAACAATAAGTAGTTTTTCCTTCAATTATTTTAAAATGTCAAAGTCATGCACTCTTTGATTAGAAACAAAAATATCCCACCTTGTCAATGAACAAAAACATAAAATAAAATAATAATAACAAAACAAAAATCGTTCAATAATTGTAATCGAGGTAAAATGTTCAATTAATCGAGATTTTGATTTTAGGTCATATCGTCCAGCCCTAACTTTAACACATTTCAGCAAAGCATTTTTTTTTGTTTTTTTTCTGTTTTTAGAGAAACTTCAAAATATCCTTGAGTACATTGAGCAGCTCAACTCTCCTCAGAGCCCCTGGAGGTGGAGGGTCCACTTCAAATCGCACAAGAAACTAAGAGAACACAGCAGGTTTGACACTAAACCATCACCCTTCAAACCTCTGGAAGCTCATGGAAGGTTTTTTTTTTTTTTTTTTTTTTTTTAACCAAGTGTTGACACAGAGAGTGGAAACTCGGGTGAAATTTGGTTTTCTTCATGATTGATTTCACTGTAAGAATTCCTCATGACTGACTGTCTTGTTTGTTTCTGTTTTGTTTCCAGGCTCAAACCTGATGCTTTTAAGCTGTATGAGATCCTCAATGAATATGAGAAGAGGCATATCGTTGAGATCCTGTCATACCACAACTGTGACACTCCATCACGTCGAGCACCTGACCTCAATTGTCTAGTGGATCTGCAAGCAAGATTCATCAAACAACGACACCTGATATTTCTGACAGGTGATCTTAAAAAATATAATGACACAAGTGTGCTGCATAATTGTTGTCTTGCAGTCTGTTGCCTGCATTTTGCTTCTACATTTGCATAGTAGGGCAGTACTTGTCAGTGGTTTCCATTACAGATTTGTGCAAAATAAAAAACTATTGCAACATGATGACGTTTCCATTAACCAATGTTATATGACTAAAACGTTTTTTTTTTCCTCTCGCGATAAGTCATGGCGATCGATGTTGGTAGGTTTACGTATATAAATGCGAAAAAAAAAAAACGGCTTCCATTGCAGTTTTGCAAAATATATTACTTTTTCAAATTGCCTGAAAAATGTAATTTATGGGAGTTTTTACGAAATTGACGTGTTTCTTTTGGGCGCGTTTTCAATTCGCAATTTCAATTTCCGCAATTTGAAGGGTGATTAGGGCCCTGTGATTTCCACGGTGCGGAAAACGTGGATGGAATTGCAAAATCCAGTCATAAAAATAAAATTTACTGAATAATGCGAAATGTCATGGAAGTTTGGATGAATTAATCAAAAGTAGGTAGTACACAAATCAAATTGCGAGATAGAGTAGTGTCTGTAAATATCAAGCCACAAAAATACCATTTAAATATGAATCCTGGATGTTACATGTGTGTCTATGTAAATGAATGGTGCAATGCATGGTTTCGCTTACTACACACATACTGAAGTGATGCTTGCGGTGTTTTCAGCCTCTGCAGTCTCACTAAATGAGGACATAAATACATAGACAACACGCTCTGAGTGTACTTCATAAGCATTTTACAATTTCATTTGAGTTAAACTTGCATCATATCATTTACACACATAAATTTAAAGGTATTAACTGCAACCCGTCAAAATAAGTGTTCTTTAAAAGACATTTTGCCAGAAAAATTACTGAGCTGTAGAATATATGTAATACTACTACTACTAAAAGTATTAAAACTCTTTTAAGGATTAATCACACTATTTCTTCCATGTTTTAATTTTAATAGTAAATCCCCTTTGTTTACTGAAAAAGTTTAATTTTCATTAATTAAAAGATAAATTATATTAATGTTTATGCCTTCATTTGATAACCAGAAAAATTTACCAAGACAGAAACAACAGTTTCTGAGAAAAAAAAATAAAAAATCATAATTTGCTTTTATGCATTCAAATAATTAGACATGCTAAAACACAGAATTTGGTAACAATTAAACATAAGGTGAGAAAAAATAAAATATTTCATATGCCCCTAAACGTAATTTTTGTTAAACTTTTAATAACTTGATTTTAAATTGTAAAAGTTTCATTATTTTAATTAATTAGACATGTTTTTTGATTAATAAATCAATTTAACCATTAAAAAGTAGTCCAAAAAAAAAAACGGATATATAAAAATTAAAATGGAAAAAAACGGAATTTGGAAAAAAAATAAAACGGAATTTGGAAAAAATAAAATGGATTTCATAGGGCCCTAGATAATGGAAACTCAGCTTTAGTCTCGGTAAATCATGTCTAATTCACCGGACGTCCTTCCTCTATCGCCTACACTGTCATCTACTTAAACATTTCCCCTTCGTCATTGTAGTCTTGTCATCTGCTTGTGGTTTTAATAGCTTCATCCTGTGTGTCCTCTCGTTAACATCTGTGGTTAGTTACAAACATTAGGTTCATGATATTACTCTTCACACCCTTTGCTCATTTTTCATCCTGTTCTACATAAACAAAGGAAGTCAAGCACTTTTGTTTGTTCTCTACATCAATTCTACATCAGTATCATTTTAAATCACATAGCAACCAAACATTGTTATATTCAGACATATATGGGGTTAACTTGACAACATAACATTTCTTTGAAATGGGTAAATAGCAATAGCAATATCAAAACAAAAGGTAGAGAGGCATATCAAGCCATACAAAGGAACCCAGGGTCCCTTCCTCTTCAAAACCAGCACTAATGCAGAGTCAGTGAACAGAAACAAGAGTAAAAGTTAAACTAAGAGAGTTACATAAATCTTCAGGAGGACAAATAACAGAACCAAGCTTATGAATTGCTCTTCCCCATGGTAAAAATAGTAGGGCTGCAACTAACGATTATTTTGATAATCGATTAGTTGGCCGATTATTTTTTCGATTAATCGGATTTAAAACAAAAAAAAAGCTAAATTTTCTTTTATTTTATTGACAAACACTTCCACATTCTGCCGAATGTCCTTTAAACAAACATGCCAACTGAATGCTATGATACAGTGCTTAATTTATTAGACCACCTGTCATCATAAAGAGAAAACACAAAAATTTTAGGAATCTTGTCAAAGAATTGTATAAATCTAAAAATGTTATTGTCATTTATTGGGCAAATAACAAGACTGAAACAACTAAATATTTTTTCACATAAAAAACTAAAAATAGCCTCCTGCCTTTCATAACAGCATGCATTCTTGCTGGCATTGTTTAGCTATTTTTTGACTGTAATTGGGTATCTGAAAAAATCTTTCATAGATCTTTCATTCATAGATAACAAATAATTCTATTATAGCATTAGAAATAGCCTACTGTTACTAAAGACCTTACGCATATTGGAGGACTAACCAATACAGATAGCTAAAAAATGATTTTAGTAAACACCAATACTGTTAGTTTAGAGCAGCAGTGGCACAAAGCTTACATTATTTGTTATAGGCCTATAGTTGAAATCTCTTCATTAAAAATTAAGATGATAAAAATAATAAAGACGAATAAAAACACAAACTCAGTTAACCAACTTTTTGATCACAGTCACGTTTACTGTAATTTCTTTATCCTGTAAAAGGCGGCTATGAAACGTCTGATATTTATATTCAGACAACTATACGCTGTTATCCCTTTACAGTTCCTACTCTCATAAAATACGTGCACTACATGTTGACTTGTAAACCTTAATTTAACGTTCAACAACAGATATTTCAGCACAATGAATGTTTTTGCGTTGAATATTAATTCCTCTCTGACGCGCGTTCACGCGTCCGCCGCGCTAGCGCTCATTCAGTAAAGATTTAAACTTAACACAGACTGCCAGGACGGAACTTTATGCAAAAATGAAAATGCGTACTTCTCCCGCAGCATCTCATTCTGTTTCCTCCACTATTTTTAGATGCATTTTGGCCATAGAAATGCATTATTCAGTGCTGTAATGTTAAGTTGACGCGACCAGCTGAAGTTGGACGTGCACTGTGGGCAGACCCGACTAATCGATAATGAAAATCGTTGTCGATGATTTTCATTATCGATAATAATCGATTTTATCGATTAGTTGTTGCAGCCCTAAAAAAAATAGTAAAAGCTTGCATCTGTCTAAATGCAGGATAAAAAATGACAAAATAAAGAGCATCCAGTTCTCTACAGAGCCTGCTGTAATTAACATGTCATAGGTAATAACAGTAAGCAGAGGGTTGTTTCTCAAAAGATTTTAGCCTCTTTTGGTTGTGGAAGAGTCCATCTGGAGATAACAGCACAGTAAGTGTTCACATGTAGGACCTTTTCACAGGTAGAGAGAAAGACACAAAACAAGGTGCAACAATGCACCACAGTTTAGAGTATGTACGGTGTGGTTTTTTTTTTTTTTTTTTTCCAAATTCTGTTTTTTCCGGTTTAATTTTTCTGGATTCCTTTTTTTTTTTTGCATTTTGCATTTTAATTTTTCTAGACTCTGTTTTAATGGTTAAATTAAATTTTATTCATCAAAAATTATTAGAAATCATGCAAATTACTATATTAAACTGCAATTTATTAAAAGTTGAACAAAAATGACATTTTTAAGGCCCTATCTTTTGTTTAATTTTTTTTCTCAAATCAGTTTTATTTTTACCCAATTCTGTTTTCCATTAATTTTTTGGATTCCATGATAATAGTTTCATTAAATATTAATAATCAAAAGCATCTCAAATCAATTGATTTTATAAAATAAATAAATAAATACAAATTGATTTTATTTATTTATTTACTTTTTCTAGAAATACTTTGTTGTGTATTTACAGTGTTCTGCTAAATAAACTGGTAAATAATTGTACTGGCAAGTATCCCTTTAAAAATAATGTTTTAATAATTTTATTAGGAGTAGTGGTATTGTCATTATATTAAGTGATATATTTCGGTCACAGTTTCTTCAAGATAAACCGAACTTTTATTTTGACGGATTGCTGTAAAGACCTTTTAAGTTTCTGTTTGTACATGATATAATGATAGTTTTACTCAAAAGAAATGGTAAAATGCTAATGAAGTGATTCTCAGAGCAGTTCTAGAGATTGTTTATGTGTTCATGTACTCATATATTGAGGCGGCAGAGGCTGAAGACACCACGAGCGTCACATGTGTAGTGAACAAAATCACGTGTCTGTGCCATACATTCATATTTTTGGTAGTTTTGCGGCTTAATATTTACAGACATTTTCTATATCGCGTTTTGATTTAAGTGTCCAAAATTTGGCAAATTCTGTGACATTCCAAGTTATACAATAAATTCTGTTTTTATGACTGGATTCCACGATGATTCCGTCTGTGTTTTCCACATCACGAAAATCATAGGGCCCTACAGATTTAATTGTCTGCATATTGCTTTTTTAATACTGTTTTTATCAGTTATGTTATTTAACAGCAGTGTTGGGGGTAATGCATTACAAGTAACGCGAGTTACGTAATCAGATTACTTTTTTTCAAGTAACTATTAAAGTAACGCATTGCTTCTAAATTAACAAGAAAATATCTGAGTTACATTTTCAAATAACGCAAATTACTTTGTTTTCCTATTTATTCACTGACACCTTTCCTGTCCCTGTGTTGAGAGAAATTGGGAGTAAGTGCAAAGGCATTTTCTTCAACCTGAGGATTATTTTCACTCTTTGTGTGAAAGAGCCTTTACAGTTGCCAAAAATATAACTTTTGGATTTTCTGTTATTAAAAATAAATAAGCAAACCCAGCCCAAGTGACAAAAAGTAACGCAAAAGTAATGCAATGCATTACTTTCCAAAAAAAAAGTAACTAAGTAACGCAATTAGTTACTTTTTTTATGAAGTAACACAATATTGTAATGCATTACTTTTAATAGTAACCTTCCCCAACACTGTTCAACAGTAAAGTGTTTGTTTATGGAATTATGGAATTACTTGAAGTATGGTGAATGCGTAAGACTAAAGTACTGTTTGTTTAAATCCCATCCAACAGGCTGCCAGTTTGAGATGTTTCCTCACTACTCAAGCAGTGGCATTGTTATTGCCAATGTTGATGACATAAAGTTTATAATAAGCAGTTTATCCGGTGGAGGAAATGTGGACAGCGCTCCGTCGGCAGAGACTTACGCCACTCCTGCTCCAGCGTCATGTAAGTCAATCTGTGGTAAAACCGCCTGACAGCATCCCAAACTACACGTCTTGCTCTCACTGTGAATCTGAATGAGTTTGCCAGTCGATCTGCTGCCACCACGAGTCTGAGTGATCTTTAATCATCACTGAGGAGAGGCCAGCTAAAACTCAAGTCAGAGAAATGCACATAATGTCCATGAACTGCTGAACAATCAGAATAGAAAATAACATGACTAAATGGTGTTTGCTAAAAGAGTACTGAACAAAAAGAAGGTTCTCAAACACGCAGTGGCATTATGCCATGATAATAACAACCAAAGTAAGAGACGAGGCTGAGGAGACTGTAAACATGTTGTGCTTTGTAAAACCTTTTCATCTCATGGGTGGACGGACATGGATGAAACACTCAATAGAAATCATCTGTTTACCTTTGGGATCAACAGGTCTTTTCTGTACATTCACCTCTGAATATAACCATGGCATCTCGGCTGTAACCAGGGTCCAAAATAAATATATAGTGTTGTTTTTTGTCCTAATAATAATGGGAGTAATTACTGATACAAGATGAGGCAACAGCACCTGTCACAAAAATGTGAAAACATTTCCTATTCCTAATATATAATATATATTCCCTAATATATTCATTTTGGTAGTTAATGTGAAGAGTAGATTTCATGGAGTTCTGGAGGGAAAAAAGGCATCCTAGATGGTCATAAACTGATGAAAAAGTTTATCAAATAAAATATTTTCTTTAGAAGGTTGTTTTATTTGAATTGCACTCACCGCATTTTCAGACCTCTAGATCATTTGATTTGTTACGAATCAGGGACTTATACTGGTATAATGTGGCACTTTTTCAGTGGTTTGGTTCACTTTCACTAGGCAGCCATTCAAAGCATACCAAAATGTGTTTATGCAAGTTTGCATAAATGCAAAATTGGTCAGAGTGCAGCTGTTTATGTCTAGGGATTCTGCTCAAAGCTGATAATTTTACATGCATATCTCAAGACAGCATTCTTGCAATTCCCTGTTTCAGTGGGTCGGATTGCTGGACCACCACAAACGAATTACTCCAAAGTCCAGCAGTCCAGGACCACCTTGTTCAGGCAATCTTAAGCCCCTTTCACACATACAGATTTTACTGGTAAATTACGGGAAAATTTCCATTAAAGTCATGTGTGAACAGGTCCTTTTCAAAAATACTGGATTAAGTTGTAACATTACCAGTACAAGTTCAGAATGCGCTGACGTAAGACGTCTACCAGGGTTCCTACGGGATTTGGAAAAGTATGGAATTTGATTTAAGTATTTTCCAGGTCTGAAAAAGTATGGAAAAAAGAAAGCAGAGTTTGGAAAAATATTTGTTTCCAGACTTTTCCCCCTATTTAGTTTTTTTTTTTTTTTTTTGTATAGAAAATTAAGAATTTAATGAAAATAAATTCATTGTACAAGTGAGATTTCATGGCAGCTGTTTAGTGATTCTTTAGTGATTGTCAAATATGCACTTTTTGATTATGCAAAATGCAGGTTATAAGCATTTTGGGTTTCTTCTCACAATATTCTTAGCACCGTATTACATAGCCTCAAGGACCTTTGCAAAATAAAAAAATATACAGACTTTTATGTGCACATGAGAAACCATTAAACTTAGCGTATAGGACAATGCACACTGAGCCACCTATTGTGACATCAGCCCATTTCGCGGTGTGGTTTCTTGGCCTCCACAAAGTATGTGTTAAAGAGACCTAAGGCCTTGAAATATTGCATACTGCCCTAATGAAAGCCAAATTTGAAACACTTTTTACAGTACCAGGCTTTTTTTATAGACCCTTGAACTTGGCAAATTTAGTCGTCAGGCCGTTTCATGTCATGGTTTCTGCACCACCACAGAGGATGTATTAAATTAGACATTATGCCTTGATATTACACTGTAAAAAATCAAAAGTTGAGAGAACTTAAGTTTAAGGTAACCAGCTTCAGCAGATTTTTGTTTTCCTCAACTTTTTGTTGTATAAACTGAATACAAGAAGTTGGGAAAACTCAAAAATTTGCTGAAGCTGGTTGCCTTAAACTTAAGTTTTCTCAACTTTTGATTTTTTACAGTGTAGAGGTAATACAATTAGAAAAGCCAAATTTTGAGCAAGTAGATCTCTGATAATTCATGTGCATCCATGCTCTTGTTTTATTCACAGTGATGCACAAAGGAAATAGGTTAGTGCTGAGCGGTATGACCAAAATTTATATCACGGTATTTTTCAAAATTAGACTGGTTTCACGGTATATGACAGTATTTATTTTTTTCATACATGACCAGGTGTTAACCACATTTTCTACTGATTGAGAGAGGAAAAACTGCAGTAGATTGACTTAGAATGTCCTATTTTACTGTCATGATGAGTGAATATTGTAGAAAAATTCCACACTAAATAGTGACTAAACACGACCCATTAATACGTTAACCAGGAGTCACTCTCATTTATATTCGCGACATCATCTGATAAAATCAACATGCATCTAACATTACACTGAGTACTTGCGCGTCTGAGTAACAAAATAAAAAAAAATAAAAAAACAAACAAAAAAGTGCATAATATTAACAGATGAGCTATGCTCATATTTATAATTCCAAACAGTCAGTTAGCGGCAGGTGCTTGGAAATGCTGTTTTGTACTCAGGAGTCTGCTGCGGTACAGCCAGCTGAATGCGGTGCTTCTCTGCCACTCACTGCACAGAACAGACGCCGAGAGAGGCGACACTGCGCCGGGAGAGTCAGATCTCACACTTGCGGAGCAGCACTGGAGACATCTTCCAACTGAACCATAGCTAAGGTTTATCCAAAAAAGTCGCTAGGTTTGTCAGTTTGTATATTCTATGGGGGAAAAAGCCGCTAAAAGGGTCTGAAAGTCACTAAATATAGTGCTAAAGTCGCGCTCGTGTGTGTGAGACGCGGGAGCTGATGGCAGAGGGCGGTGGATATTGTGGATGAGTTCTTCTGTGTCATCACGTTCTACTAGTTCTACAGCTTCAGAACTTTCACGCTCAGTAACACATACAGCTGTGTCCTCGCCACAGTGCAATAGTGAAAAGAGACCCCTCTCAAACAGTGTGTCGCGTTCCGAACGTTATTTAAATGACACCGGTATTGCGGTATTTTAAAAATTCATATCATAAGAAAAATAAACATATTCGGTATGAACCGGTGTACCGCCCAGCACTAAAATAGGTTATATAAAACTAGAAATTTTAATGCATAAGCATGCAAAAAAATTCCGATGCGTATGTGAATAGTTTTTCGAGGGCACAAAAAAGTTTCTTGTGTGCATGTAAAAGTCTGTATTTTTTTATTTTTTTTATTTTATTTTAGGGATTCTGTAGGTTGTCACTTCGAGAAAATAAATGGGAAAAAAAAACCCTGAGAAAATATTTATAGATGACTGTACTATATACCAAATATAAAGCTGAAAATAATGCTCTATTAACCATTTATGCTAAATATAGTCCAAAAGTCTACTGAGAGGTTTGGAAATTTGAGTCTGGAAAAGTACAGAATTTTTAAATGGAAAATGGGTAGGAACCCTGGTCTACTCTGGGCCAGTCATAACTTTCTGACGCTGAAGACACATTTACTCCACACTAGGGATGTAACCATATTATCAATATCGTGATATCGCGATAGCAAAACTGTCTCAATATTATCGTGGGCACATGACAATATGAAACAATAGGTCTTCCGGGCAGTTGTGTTTTGTATTTAACGGTAAAGTCGTTCTGTTAATTTTGCAGCAATTAACTGGAATTACTGTGTGAAAGGGGCTTTAGACTGATTATTTTAATGCCAATCCAAGCGCTATTGACGCATTCATATATGCCTTAACGCAGTGTTGGGGATGACGCATTACAAGTTACATAATTAGTTACTTTTTTCAAGTAACCAGTAACAAGTTACTTTTTAACACACAAGTAACGCAAGTTACTTTGTTTTCCCATTTATTCACAGACAGCTCTCCTGTTCCTGTGTTGTGACTAAAAGGGCCTTTACAGTTGCCCCAAATATAACATTTTTAATGTTTTAGTTATAAATAAAAAGCAAATAAGCAAGCCCATCCCAGCTGACAAAAAGTAACGCAATGCATTACTTTTCATAAAAAGTAACTACTCCATAAAAAGTAACTAATTGCATTAAAGTAATATTGCTGCCTTAATGAACCAAACTAAGAGAAAATATTCAGGTTTAGAAGTGCTCAAATTGAGGCTCTTACCAAGTGCCGTTTTCTTTCAAATTATTTGTAAATTTATGCTGCAGTTACTGAAGGAAAGGTACCAGGCAACTGGCCAGTAACTTGTTTCTTTTACTTGTCAAAAGCCAGTTCTTTCTTGCTTTTGGCACTTGGTGAGTGTTTGTTTTGGACCCTGTGTGTGTGTGACCTTTTGCAGGTGTAAAGACTGTTGTTTGAAGATTCAAATTAGATGTTACAGTTTACAGAATGCTGTATGTCTTATACAAACAGAACCTTTTTTTTTATTTTGTGTTTTTATGTAAATACAGAAAGGGTTTCTGTTTGGAACCATAACTTTTTTTAACTGTTACATTCAAAAATCACAACAGAAATAACCCTTGAAACCAATAATGTAAACTGGCATTAATAATATTTTTTGTATCTGGTTAGGGGAAAAAAAACTGTATATATAAAATTCTTCCAATAAATGTATTTTGATAAAGCCTAACTTCATCTCTTTATTCTTCATTACATTTTCTGTGTGTATTTCATGGTTCATGAAAATAAATAATTGTAAATGGCAACAGAACTGATGCTTAGGATAGTACAATACCTTGAATGCAGCTCTTCTATAATGAACATTAATTAAAATTCATTTTGTGAGGCGTGAAGTTATTTTGGCATTGTAAATCGGAAGCAACATTTAACTTTTTGTTTTTGTTTTTTTTTTTTTGTCCACCAACATGCAAATAGCTATTTTGGTGTCATTTTAGCAAAACTTGATTGTTACACCACTTGACAGTTATTGAGTCTTTTATTAAAAATGTTTTTTCCCTCGTAAAAAAAACAAAAACAACAAAAAAAAAACCATGAAAGCAGCTAGACCTATTTCTATGCTCAAAATCTCTTGAAAATCCTTATTTGTCTTGACTTTGTCTAACTATAAGGCTTCACATATGGTGTTTTTAATGGATTGCTCACCTCAAAAAATTAAAATTCTATCATATAGTTGTTTCAAACTAGTATGATTTACTTTCTTGTTTGTTTGGAGTCTTAATAGGAATTATGGGTTTTATTAATATCAGTTTCCATGAATCACCTTTGGTGTACACAATAATGATTCTTCTCATAAGTGACCCTGTGAGGAATGAGTGATATACTTTCACAGACAATGTATTGTGTTTGGATGGTGCTTGAAATACTGGAGATGTAGACGAGGAACTATTAATGAGAGATATCTTAACAATTTTGGGTGCCTCAGTTCACAGTATTTGTAAAATTGTATTGAAATCTTTGATTCAAATTATGGATCAAAACCAGTTTACAATCAGAATGTGGTAACTGCTGTGTTTTAAATTGTTTCAGTTCATCTGAAATTGTGATTGATGGCTGTAACCTCTCTCTTGTCCCTGTAGTGAGAGACGATAGCATGTCCTTGGACTCGGACGTGGATTCTTCAGATAACACTGTCTCTGTCCCACCCGAGGCGACCCACATTGTCCCAGACCAGCACCCATCTGCACTCGCGACCGATCCCTGCCCTCCGGTCTCTGAACCCTCTCTCCAAGACCAAGCGAAACCAATTCCAGTGCTCACAACAACCAGCGAGACGCCAAAAGAACTAGACTTTGTAGCTCTCAGTGAAGCAATTTCTCAGTTCAAGGCTTCCAAGATGCTTTCAAAGTCGGACACCGGCAAAACTCCACAGACGTCTTTTCGAGTCGATCCTCACCAGAGCTTCCTCAGCCACAGCGATCTGTCAGATTCCTATCCTCAGTGCTTCTCTGAAAACCACAGTGTCTCCAATACTCTGCCTGAGACTCAAGTCTCTTGTGCGTCAATCAAAATGGAATCGACGGTCACAACAACAACTGAGGCTCCACTGAGCTCTTCTTCTCCAGTTGAAGCCAGTCATGAACTGGTCCATTATAGAGAAACGGCCACATCTGCAGCCATGCCGATCACAGCAGCTGAGAGCACCAGCAATATCATAAATATTTCAAAAGCTTGGGAACAATCCAGCACAAGCTCTACAGACACTTGCTCAGGAGCAGTTAATGCTCAAACATCCAATGAAAGTGGCATTTCGCAGTTGCCTGGAGTGAACAATGCCAGTTCCTCTGAACCAGCAGTCAAGCACAAGTCCGGAAACAGTGGTTTCCTTCCCAGACCTGGCAGTTCTATTCAAACCATGGACCGTTTTTATCCAGCTCTGCAGGGCAGCGGCTTCATGTCGGCTCCTCATAGCTCCATGGGTCTGAGCGGCCCTAGATTCATCCCTCACAATGGTGCTATCGGACTCAGACATTCTCTTCTGAACTGCACCGTTTCCAATAACCTAGGAGTCATGGGGTCTCCGGTCTTGAGAGGGTTCTTGTCGAATCCTAGCATGCAGATGACGTGGAACAGTTTAGCACAGGGTTCAGCTTCGGGCCTCTGGGGTGCTCACTATGGGGTGGATGTGCAGCAGATCCACCAGTCTCCGTTCATCCAGACTTGGCCTGGAAATCCTGCGTTCCAGGGGGACAGTTATCATGCCAATAGAGGAGGGTTTGGTGGCTGGTGAAGCAGTGATGCGTGTAGATAGTTTTCAAACTCATGTTTACAACTCAACGTTTCAGTTTGACTTTTGTATAATAGAAGAGAAATGAAACATTTCTAGGTTTTCACTGAGAGTGGATTAAAAAAAGTGATTCGTTTCATATTTTTCAGAGAGCATTATATTTGTATTTTGCTTTTGCATGTTGGTTGGGCTGATAATGTCGGTTATTTTCCCCTTTTGGTTTTAATATTATTTTTACAAAGGTGATTAATATACATTAAACAACTTTCAAACTAGTCTTTGTAAATGAGTGTCTATATTGCTGAGATGTTTGGTTAACTAGAAGATTCAGAGGTAATGTTGGTCATATACTGACAAAGTTTGGTGGATTACTTACAAATTGTAGTCCGTTTCTGATTCCAAATTACATGACGAAAATTGTAATTAGTAACGTAATCCATTACATTACACATTTTAGGTAATATAATCGGACTACTTCTAGATTACTTTTGACCTCGTTTGTCACATTGATTTAAATAGGATAATCTTGTACCATATTGATAAAAAAAAATACAAAGAGTAAGAAAATATGTTCTGTTCTTTGTAACTAACATCATGAAGTGGCTTATACATTTCTTTACATCAAGGTGGCTTATACATTTCTTTACATCAAGGTTTCCCAAACTGGAGTTCATGTAGGAACTGCAGGGGGTTCGAAAAGCTAATAATGAATAAAATCATAAAAATGTCAAATTAAAATGAGGCATTTCAAAATAACATCAAACACTTACACTAAACAAATAAAATAAATTTTTTAGTATCATGAGAAAAAAAGTCGTGACGTATTGTCAAGTATGGTGACCCATACTCGAAATTGGTGCTCTGCATTTAACCCATCCAAGTGCGTGCACACACACACACACACACAGCAGTGAATAGTGAACAAACGCACACACCGTGAACACACACCCGGAGCAGTGGGCAGCCATTGCTCCAGCGCCCGGGGAGCAATTGGGGGTTCGATGCCTTGCTCAAGGGCACCTCAGTCATGGTATCGAAGGCAGAAGGAGTGCTGTTCATTCACAATCCCCACCTTCAATTCCTGCCGGTGCGAGAATCGAACCGGCAACCTTCAGGTTACAAGCCCAACTCCCTAACCATTAGGCCACGACTTCCCATAATGCAATCATAGCAGTAACTGTAGTCTGAGTATTTTAAAATGTAATTTAAGCTAATTAAAGTACTTAATTTAGTAATTTAGTTACTACCCAGCTCAGTATACTGAGCAATGATTTGTTTCACCCGAATAAAAAAAAAAAAAAGTATGGTCAATAGTGGACACAAGTTGAGCAACTTCAAGTTTAATTTAAAAGGATTTAAATATGTTTAATTCACATGTAGGGAAAACTGTAAAATTTGTAATTCACATTCAAGCCATAAAATCCAGTCATACGAGTCACATTCAAGATTCACAATTCAAAATCAACCCCAAAACCCAAGAAAGATGCCTGATGCGTTACACATCTACGAGTCCTTAATAAGAGTGTCTAACAGATACTCCGTTAGTGTAATTCAAATGTCAGACAGCAACATCTCCACTCTATAGCTCCATTCTTCACATCTTACAGTATAAAGTGCTGGACCGGGTGGTTTGGTTTTGTTTTTGGAAGCAGCTTTGGATCACACAGGTCTGAAAGGTGAGTAGTTTCTGTGTTGTGTTTGTAGTGCAGAATTTAGACTGGTTTCCAACTCTCGTTGTCTATGCAGCAGACCCTGAAATAAAAGAAATCAAAATCAGCATTGCATATATGAACTGCAGTGTTTCCTGCTGAATTTTGTTTGTTGCAGACAGGAATCTCATCCCTAGTAACTGGTCAAAAATACACAGAATTAAGTATAACACCATTACATACAAAATTTTGTAACAGTTAATTAAAATATCATTACAAAAACAAAATGGTTACACTATTTTAAGGTGAAAATTAATTTCCAGCCGTATCGTCAACTTGATTGCACAGATATTATTTAAACTGAACTAAGCTGGACGATGACATCACTGAATTCAATGATGAACTGCCTTTAACTGAAAATTGAGTGTTTACTATTGTCCTTCTGCATTATTGACACTATTTACCTATTTGATATTGTAAAGCTGCTTTGACACAATGTATTGTTAAAAGCGCTATATAAATAAAGGCGACTGACTTAAGTACTGAGTAATATTAATTAACTACATGTACTTACTATATGATTAGGGTTTGTCTTAGGGTTGCATGTAATTATGCATAATTTATTGTTATTATAATAGTAAGTACATATAACGTGTAACAAGGACACCTTAAAGTGTTACCAAAAAATCTTGTGAATGTATCTTTAACTGCACATTATATAAAGGTCCAGTAAATTAGTCAATTTACTATCCATGCTGACAGACTCGAACAAGACAAGCGTTACCTGTCTCAGCTCGGACAGACCCTTCAGGATGGCCTGCTGTCGTTCAGTGCTTTTAGGAAGATCGAGGTCATGCTGGACCATAGGCGTCGCCTGCCTGCTCACAACTACAAGAATATCGTGTATTATATACACCTGAGGTTTGAGTCTGCTTTGGTAGTGGGAAATATTGCTATTGAATAATGACTTTATTCATAACACAGCACAGAATCATGTATGTCCATTACATTTACATTTACATTTAATCATTTAGCAGACGCTTTTATCCAAAGCGACGTCAAGTCAAGTCAATGAATTGCCGTATGGAAAAGAACTGCGTGAAGCTCTTTCTTCAGTGGAACACAAAACGAGAATTCATGAAATATTGTCACAGGTTTGGAACAACAAAAGGGTGAGTAACAAAATCTAGAATCTTAAGGTGCAGTCACATTTACTTCTGTTCAGCAAATTTTCATATTAAAAATACAGTCATTTCAATCCACCTTTTTCCTGCGCCACATGAAGCTTTGCGGACATGTTAAATATCATTATAGTAATATATGTCTATATTTCGTAACAATTAAATTTTACAGCATCCGTGTGAAAACAAACCTGGAAAAAGACTTGAGGATTTGGGGAGAAAAATGAAAGATTCTTAGTGCATTCCAGTGAATTATTCATGGTTTATATGATAAATTAAATCAGGAGAGCAGACCACAAATGCACAAATGTTGTCTTTTTTCATTTACTTACAGCAGAATACAAAGGAAACATGAAAATAATCATGAGGAAAATAATGCAGCTGAATTTACAGCCCATTCAGTCAAAATGACAGATAAGGATTATTTGTACTGCAATCTTATGATTTAATTTATTTGTTGCAGTCTTTTTGAGTGGAGCTTTCATAAAACCAGAAGTGCCTCCCATAATTTAAACCGCAGTAGGCTCGTAAGGAAAAAGGTGGATAGGGATCCACGTAAATCACCCATAGTTTGCTGACCTGTGTGGACTCTCTGTTGGGCTTCATGTGTTGAGGGTCTAGACATCGGAGCGAGGGGGTCCATGTGATACACCTCGTCTGTGCGCACATACGGCACATAGTCTAATAACAGCGGGCGGCCCATTTCCTCTGTCGTTTGGTGAGAGGACTGATGCACACGGGTCTTTACTGCAGGAACGGGAGGAGACGTCACCCTACTGGAGACAGAGGAGATTCACACTTTACAATGACATTTATGCACTCTTTAGTCACAAGAAAACACAACAAACATAGTAAATATACACCTAAAAAGGTAATGTTGGGAAGACTTTTATATTTTGCTTTATTTTCAAAGAAATTGATCTTTCTGTTCACCAATGATTAATTGGACTACAGATCAAAAACAGTAATACGCTTACCACTGTTTGTTTCTTAAAATAAAGTCTTTCTGCTGTGATGGCAAAGCCTGATGTCTAGCAGCTATTCCTCTAGTCCAGTGCTTCCCAAACCTGTCCTGGAGGACCCCTAGCCCTGCACATTTTGTATGTCTCTCTTATCAGACACACCCAATTCATGTCTTGCAGTCTGTACTAACGAGCTGATGAGTTGAATCAGGTGTGTTAAATAAGGGAGACATACAAAATGTGCAGGGCTAGGGGTCCTCCAGGACAGGTTTGGGAAGCACTGCTCTAGTCTATTAAGAAAACCTTGTGTTATGTAATTCTTGAGAAATCCTTCTAATGTGCTGATCTGGAACTCGAGAAACCTTTCTTTTAATTATCACAGCTGAAAAATATTGCCATTGAAAAAAATAGCTTTTTCCAATTTTATACACAATATAAATATATATATATATATATAAATATATATATATATATATATATATATATATATATATATATATATAATATATATATATATATATATATATATATATATATATATATATATAATATATATATATATATATATATATATATATATATATATATATATATATATATTTTTTTTTTTTTTTTTTTTTTTTTTTATATGCACTTTATGTAAATAGTCTGTCATGTAAATCTCATGGATTTACATTACAAGCTCTCAGAATTTCATCTTACTTTACCACATCTTACAATATTATTTTTAGGCCTCTGATGTTTTTTTTCCCCTTCCCTTGAGTATGAGCTCCATATTCCCACAATATCATACTATACTAGCCATACAAGCCTAATGTATTAAATATGATACTGAACAAAAAATACAGACTTGCAAACTATCTTCTTTTATGCTTAAAAACACTTAAAATTTTAATAAACATTTATTAAAAAGGGGCGTTTACCGGCTGAAATAAAAAAAAAAATCACAACCTTAAAAAAAAATAAAAAACGCTGTTCATCAGTGATAATGTTTGTAGTTTAAAGGGCATACTGTATTCTTTGCCTACATATTGCTTCTGGCTTACTTTATGATTTATGACCTTAAATAGTCACTGTAGTCCAGTACAGTGATGTATTTTGAGTTATACATCTGTCTATTTACTAGAAATGTGTAATGTTTAAGTATACAGATTCTTTCGTGATTTACAAATTCATCAGACAAAAAAAAATAGCTATATGCATTTGGCTAAAAAACTCACCTTTCAGCACTGAAGGCTGATGTTTCTTGGAGTTGAATTTCACTCTGAACAGAAAAGAGAAACTACATCAACACTCTGAAATGCATATCAACATTTACACTACATGCATTAATAGATTTTAATAATGGTTCTGGTTCCAGTTACATCAATTATACTTTTAGTACTTGACAAGTACAGTAACTGCTCTTAAATGCTGAACAAAAACAACTCTACTTTTTGGTAGCGTGTGTTTTTTTGTTTTTAAATGGTTCCTAACCCAGCTGAATACTGTGACTGGTGAGGTGAGACGGCACCTGTGGTTGTGGAGACTTCCTGAGTCTCTGTGCTTGCGGTTTATGATTATTAAGTGGTATCAGATCTTGCTGCGGTGTTCGTGACAGTGTGCTTCTTTCCACCAGCGTCATCAGCTCTTTCTGCCTCTGTCTCTTGCTCTCCTGCCTGTGTCTCTGCAGGGCTTCAGGGTAGCGCTCAGACGCAGGGACGAACGCTTTACTGGGTCTGTGTGTGTTCCACTCTGGCCTTTTCTCCAGTCTGTGGCTCCTGCCTATCCGTGCGTAAGGCTCGTAAGCGTCGGCTATGACTTCTTTCGTATGCTGTTTGCTGTGCCTCCTTTCGGATGCATTTACCTCACCTTGATGGGATTTCTTGCCGTTTTGAGTATTTTGAGGAGCTGTGCATGTGACTGCAGCACTGGGAGATTGATTATCCGCATCATATATGGTCTCATTCACAGGCTGAGTACTGATCTCTGCAAAACCACAGACTGATGTTAAGCCAATGCTCATAATTTTGGTTTGCAACATTTTTAAAAAAATGTGTTCACCCACAAATTAAAATTATTTAATATATTATTAAATATATAAATTATTATAAATATTAAATTATTTAGTCATTACAAATGCTGTTTGTACTTAATTTACTCAGCTCTTTTCTATACAACAGTTCAAACTGACACATCTACAAAACAAATAACACCATAAAAGTGTGTGTGAGATCAAAATCAGATTTGTAATTTATGAAAATCTCCACCAACAAAGCTTTGAAATTTCACAACCATGTTCAGAGTTAACTGACATATCAGTGCAGGTTTAACATCATTATCTCCTGTTGTAACCAAAGTGAGATTTTCAGTAAATAACCTAAATTTACTGTTCTGATTGCAGAATTTCTCATTGAAGGCTTCTAAAGGTTTTCAATATGAGCTACTTTGAATATACTTTCATTTTTCTCCTGCTTTTTGGAACTTGAAAGCCATTGTCAATGATTGCCTATGAACATCATGTTGTATGAAAAAATTAATGCATATGAGGATGAGTAAATGATGACTGAATCTTCATTTCTGGATGAACTACCCCTTTAAAAGACAAACCTGTCTGAACAGCGGTGTCTTTTCTTGGAGATGTTGTGGAAGGAGGTGTCTTTCTCTGGGTTTGACTCTGCAGCATCGCTGATGCACTAGGTAAATCTTCACCACTAAGGGCTAAAATACTATTTTATAATAATGCATACAGTTTTTTTTTTTAAATACAAAGGAAAAGTTTCTTTTGTCCCATACCGTGTGAGACGGAGTCTCCTTCCAGGCTGTGTAGTAGTTTGGACACATCGTGGCCTTTCTTGGCCAGGTCTCTGATTCTCTGGATGTGTTTGTCTTTAAAGGCCTCCTCTTGGGCTCTTTGAATGCTCAGATACAGCTCCTCTGTTTTACGCGACTGCACCTCCTGGAAGACAATTTTCACAACTTTCATATTCAAAATCCAATTTAAAATGGACCCTACCATTTTATTTATTCTTTTGAAATAAAAGCTTATACTATGCTGTGTCAACTGTGCCATTTATTGAGAACTAGAGTGTGTATGAAATGGTATGAAAATAGTACATGGTATGAAAATAGTCCACAACTAACTAGATGATTTGTTTGCAAAGAGAACACGTCAGTTACTACTGTAAAGTGATGTCACACTGAAAAACATTTAAATGGAGCAGATGTGCCAGAGCCGATGTGTTCATTTGATATTTTTAAGCATTTTTCACATAATTATTTCCACAAAATTATATACAGACTTTGTTTAGTACATTGTTTGAAGTAGGGCATTGGGTAGATTAATCCAATTGACTGAAAGAAGGTTTGCAGTTACAAATTCATCAGTATTTATGTTTTCTAGATGCCCATTAAAGTGCCAATAACCAGAAGTGAGGCACAGAGATCGCTCTCTAAGGAGTATTTACTCTGCTTGTGCAGAGGCTGTTAGGCTCCTTTATCATCTGAATTGGATTCACAGCCACTCTCCAAAACAATGCCTTTCAAAGATGTCAGCAAATCTGAACATGAATGTGTCTCAGAAACACAGTTTATTGTTTCTAGGTGTTTATCAGAACACTAATTTCAGTGATATCTATGAAAGCTTATTTCAATCTTTGAATAACAATATAAAAATGTCATTTTGACTGTTTCACAATTCAGATTTTTTTTTTCTTGCAATTGAGAGTTTATATCTCAGAATTCATACTTTCCATACCATTGCAATGTTCACATTTCTCAATACAGATTTTTTTCTCTCTAATTTCTAAGTATGCATCTCGCAATTCTGACTTTTTTCTCATAATTCTGAATGTGCATGCAGTCAGGTCAAGTGAAATTTAGGGAAAAGAAATTGCGACAAACTCAGAATTGTGTGATGTAAACAAAATTATGAGAACGTCTGAATTAACATAAACCTGAAATTGTGAGAAAGTCAGAATTGTGAGATAAAAAAAAAAAATTACCTTTTTAATATTTTTATTCTGTAGCAGAAATAAGCTTCCATAGATATGTGTCACAAAGCCGGGACATTTTATATGTGCTGCATGACCTTTAAAACAAAACAAAAATAAAATAAAACAAAAAATAAAAACAAAAAAAAATAAATAAATAAATAAAAATAAAAACAAAACAAAATTATATATATATATATATATATATATATATATATTCTTTTTATATATTTTTGTGTTTTACCTCTCTGTGTCTCTGTTGCTTTGAGTCCTTTATATACTGCTGCTGGAGTTGTTCTCGCTCTCTTTCAACCCTCCTCTCCTCTTCTTGTTCCTGTGCTCTCCGTATGGCCTCCTCTTTCTCTTTCTGACGTCTGCGCTCCTCTACTTGAGCCTCAATGGCTCGCTGCACATCACACATTATCATAAAATAAAAAGCTCATTAATGTTTAAATAAGTGTAAAGGTTTCCTGTGGGTTTAATCAAAGACTAAATCTGACCTGGTGCTCAAGCTGTTTGAGTTTTCTGCGTTCTCGTTCTTCGATCTGAGCAGGGTCCAGCAAGGCTGTCATTGTGCGAAGATAACTAAACAAATCATAAGGGCATTTTTATTTTCATGAATCCCTTGAACAAGCCAGAATCAGAATTTTTAGAATTTATTTAGTTATTCCAAACAAAGTCTAATTGAAAGTCTTTTAGCCAAGATTTTTTTTTTTTTTTTTGGTGCATTATCATTACAAATTAGCTTCCATTCTGTTTGAAATTTGAAAAAGAAAAAAAAAGAAAAGAAATGGTTACACTTTATTTTAAGGTGTCCTTGTTACAGTGTAATTATATATTTAAGTACTGAGTAATATTAATTAGCTACATGTACTTGCTATATGGTTAGGATTAGGGTTTGGTTTAGGGTTACTTAAGTACAAGTAAGTACATGTAACGGACACCTTAAAATAAAGTGTTACCACAGAAATTTACATTAAAATGTCAGCTGTAGTTGCCAGAACTTTACTATATAAAAACAGCAGCAACAGTTTAGGTTTTACAGACTGAATGTAAATGAAGTCGTTTTATTATACTAAATTACTAAAATCTGTTTTTTTCCATCATAATATACTAACAAGCACCTTAACTTATCATTAACAGGTTTTTACCATTGCATTTTTACATTGTTTACCGAACAGTTATGATCCTTTTTTTGTGCTATAGATTGATCTGTTCTGTCAACTCTGAGTTTGTTGTATACAGTGTAATAATGAGCTGCGTGTCATGCATCTCTCAGCTAACTGACCTGGATCTCTGCTGGTTTCCCTGAGTGGTGTCAACGCTGGCCCTCCCCAGACTGTCCCCTCCAAACGCACTCATGCTGTCCCATGCAGCGGACAGAGCTCCAGAGCCGGACCGCTGATGAGACAGACAGCTGCTCGCGTCAGGCACTGCTCGCTCAGGGCCCACAGTTAAGGGCTGATGAAGAGAGTCAAAATGAACGGCCCAGCGCTCAATGTCCTCAGCCTGTGGAGGTTACAGGATTATGACTCTACAGAAGACACTCTGTGTGACAAAGAGCACTGTCAGGGGATCATACAATCTAACCCTAAACCAAACAGTTATATAATCTTAATTATATAAAGAAATAATCTTAATCTATTTATCTGGTATTGCTTATTAAGCGTTTGTTTGTAATTGAGATTTCGGTAACACTTTTTTTTTAATGTTGTCCTTGTTAGAGATGTTACATGTACTTGCTATAGTAATACCAATAAATTATGCATAATTACACACAACTGACCCTAAACCAAACCCTCATCCTAACCCTAACCATATAGTAAGTACATGTAGGTAATTAACATTACTCAGTACTCAAAAGTATATAGACACTTAAAAAGGACACTGTAAACAAAGTTTAACTGAGATTTCAGACTATTTAAATGTAAAACAATTAGGCTACAACAAAATAAACAGTTTAGTTTTGCTTTTATACATTTGTGGTCAAAAGTTTACATACACCTTGCAGAATTTGCAAAATGTTAATAATTGAATAAAATAAGAGGGACTGCAAAAATGCACGTTGTTTTTAGTACTGCCCTGATGAAGCTATTTCACATGACAGATGTCAGCATATAGTCCACAAGACATTTAATACATCAGAACATACCGGAAAAACAAAGAATTACAAAATAAAATTATAGCTGAATTAAAAAAAAAAAATATGTTGTCTTGTGGACTATAAACACCTGTTATGTGAAATGGCTTCTTCAGGGCATTACAAAAATGGGTTACACTTTATTTTAAGGTGTCCTTGTTACAGTGTAATTATACATTTAAGTACTGAGTAATATTAATTAACTACATGTACTTACTACATGGTTAAGGTTAAGATTAGGGTTTGGCTTAGGGTTACTTGCATGTAATTATGCGTAATTAATTATTATTATAATCATAAGTACATGTAACTTGTGTAGCAAGTTAAATTAAAGTGTTACCCAAAAATGCAATTAATGCTATTTCTAATTTGGTTAAAATTATAAACATTTTGCAGTTTCTGTAGGGATGTAAAATTTTGACCACATTGTGTAGGTGAATGTTACATATACAACATTTCCTTGAAATTATTTTAGTTTAAGTGTAGAGACTGCAAAATTGATATTACATGACTTAGCAAAATTACTTCCAATAATAATAAATGACTAAATGTAAATGTAAATGTAATAAGTGTGCCCCTAAATTATTGTATATGTATTTGTAGGAGTTTCTCTTTCAGATTCAAACGTTATGGGAGGAGATGATTTAAATGAATCACACAACATGATTCTCTAAGATTTGCAGTAGTCAATTTACTGGCATTTGCACCATCATTTAACACCCCCTCCCCCAAAAAAAGCATGTTTTAAACCAGATGCTAATTTGTATTGCTCTTGGTAGATTGGTAGATTATGGAAATGATCTGGCTATGTCTGTGTTTTTTAATGTGCACACTGTCAGTAGATCAGCCGCAGAACTTTCCACTCCCATCTGTGCTTTTAAGGGATTATAACGCTCTCATGCTAATTTGCCCTGTTTAGTAAATCTGGCTCTTCAATGAACCATTATGTAATTACATATGCACTCATTTGAATTCATTTCCATAAAAGAATCATTGGATAAAGCCAGGTTCAAAATTCTTGTTTTATTTTGCTGACATACTACAGTTAAACTTGACTTGATCATTGTGAGACGAGTTCACCTGGCTGTTGATCTCTTTGTCGTGTTGTCGGCGTAGTTTGGCCTCTTCTCTCTGCTTGTCCAGTTCCAGTAACCAGCGTCTCTGCTGTTCCTGTCTCTGAGCACTGAACATGTCCTCCACAGGAGTCGCTTCCTGTACACAAATCAAACACCACAGATACAGTCAAACATCATGCAAATCCATCAAGTGAACGCAGAGTCATTACAATGGACATTAGTTTTCAGTTTTAAGAAACCTCACCCCCACAATAAAGGCAGAGCGGATGGCAGAGGGAAGCTCTCGCTGTGTCTGAGCTGGAGCTCTGCGGTTTGAGCTCTCCATTCCAGTAGCCATCTGTGTGTTCAGTCCATCCTGCACAAAGACATACAAAAACATCTCAATAATACAAATATTCAACCTTACACTCAAACTCATACGTTTTTCATGTTGCACTGATAATAATGGTGTGATTATTTGTTCTTTATTAAGCTGTGGTCACATTTATCACTGTTTGGTGAAATTGAATTTTACAACATTAACATTAATTGATAAATTGTTTCATCATTGATGAATTTTACAACATTAACAGTTATTTTCCTTCAATATTTGCTTTAAATATATACTTTCTTGCTAACTAAAATGTCATGTTTTGCTGAATAAAATTAGATGCTATTTCAGCCAGAGTAAATTTGATTCAATATGGCATGACAAAATATTGACTAAATTATATAAACAATAGACAAACATCAAAAGACAAAAATATTAACACTGGAACTGGCTTGAGAGTCTAGGTTAAATCTTTTGATTTTTATAATGCAATTAAATTTCAAATGAAATCCATATTTATTAACAGCAGCCAGATATGTTCTCGCTGTAAAACAGTAGTGTATAATTTATATTTATATGTTGCACCCTCTTGTGGACAATTGATTTAAAAAGCTGGTTAATTAAAAATTCAGCGTTTACATTATTTCCCCCTAATATTTAACTGAATAATTAGATTTTTCTTTCTACAGCCAGGCATAGCAGAATCTTTATCATCTGGCAGCCTTAGCTGTGACAGATTGAACACACACAGACAGATGATTTTCAATCCGTAGCAGCTTATAGTGTGTCAAACAACAATAACAGCAATGGCAATAAGTTTTATGAAAAGCAAAGTACATAATATCTACTCACTGTGTCAGACGGGTCTTTCATCCTCACTTCACATGATTCACTGTGAGCTTTCATATCTTTGAGACTGGCTTTTTGCTGCCTCTTTAGAGCCATCTGCTCATCTGTAAAGCAGCAAACTGATTAGCCATACATGTCACCATAGCTAATTCAACACACTCTCATTGCTCAACGCACTCTCAAGTTTTCATATGATCTGCTTAGACCCACTGAAGGTTAGGTTTAAGGGTGGACCTGCATGTTTTGTTTTTTTAATCATATGTCTCTGTATGAATTACATTGAACATTTGAAGAAAGTTGGTAACCAAACAGTTTCTGGTCCCCATTGACTTCCATTGTATTTTTTTTTTTTTTCCATATTATGGACATTGATGGCTACAAGCAAATGTCACCAACATTCTTCAAAATATCTTCTTTTGTGTTCAACGTGAGAGTGAGTAAATGACAGAATTTCCATTTTTGGGTGAACTTATCCCTTTAAGGTCAATTTGATGTAATGAATCTGTCCATCACATTCACTGAGTTTCTATACCACCCTCATTAATATTTAAAAACTTGTTACTTGTTATCACAAAGGTTTGTCTGACTGCACAACACAACAGTACCCAGCTCTCTCCTCCATTGAGCTTTTCTGGCTTCCAGTTTGTCTCTCTCTCTTTCCCTTTCTCCAAATGTGCTGAACAACCCTGACTGCTGCTCATCTGATAGAAGCCTGATTCAGAACAAAAGAGAGAGAAACACATGCAAACTTAAATTTCATAATGTTAAGAACTACCCAGCTAACAGGTAACATTCTCAGAACTTCAGATCACATTCTGGTAAGGTACTTTCAAATTTATTAACAAAAATTCTTTCAGAAATGTTAATAGAATGTTCGTTCAAAGTTGTCTGGTCTTTAAAAAATGTTCTCAAAATGTCAGCACAAAAATATTACTTATATATTGTTCATGCCATGGAATATTTTTCTGAAACATTTTAATTGGACATTCGTCTATTTTTAAACATTAAAACTTATTAGTTTCAGATGGATAGAGAACATTTAAAAGTAACTTTCCCATAATGTCTTCAAAATGATCAAATGGAATTTTCACGAAACCAAGAACAAGAATGTTTTTTTAAACATTTTTAAAACACTGGAATGTTTTGAACATTCAATGTACATTTAGAAATAACACTGTTTCGAAATAATGCTATTAAAATGTTCTTAGAACATATTTTGTTAGCTGGGTATTTATCACGTAACTCACTTGGTGAATCTCACAAAACATGACAAAAGCATGCCATATTTCATGCCACTGGTCATATTTCAATAAAAACAAAATAAAAAATAGACTTTTGTTAAAGTTCCTTTCATTCTAGCATTGTTACCATTACAACTAAGCACACTTCTTTAAAAAGATATACTCTACACTGCAAAAAAAAAAAAAAAAAAACCTTATCTTACTTAGTATGTTTGTCTTGTTTCTGGTGAAAATGTCAAAAAATACTAAAATCAAGATGGATTTACTAAATAAGCAAAATGGCATAAAATATTTAGCCTTGTTTCCTAAGGAAAGAAAAAATCTAAATTAAGTCAATTTTGCTTAAAATAAGTAAAATTATCTGCCAGCGGGGTAAGAAAAATAATCTTATTTTAAGAGTATTTTACTTACAACCCCCCCAATGACAGATAATTTTACTTGTTTTAAGCAGGAAACAAGACTAAATATCTTCTGTCATTTTGCTTATCCAGCAAATGCATCTTGATTTTAGAATTTTTAGATATTTTGACCAGAAACAAGACAAAAATACTAAGTAAGATAAGCTTTTTTTTTTTTTTTTTTTTTTTTGCAGTGTAACTGGTCTTAAACTAAGTCAGTTTTCTTACTGTATGTCTGTCTTTACTTGTGACGCTCTCTGTCTATAATTATGGTCGTCCAGGATCAACTCTTCAGCTGTTCCTGTAGTTCTGGGACAGTTTTCCTTTGAGCTGGCCACAGGTTCTGCTAACAGGAAAAAAAAAATATGTCTTTCAGAATGTTATGGATGAAGTTATTTAACTGTATATTGATCATGAAACTGCAGAAGCTCACCTGTGTGGGTGTGTGTGTTTCCAGCAGATGAGCTGCTGATGGTGCTCAGTATCTGCTGAAACTGCTCCTGTGTCAGACACACCACACTCTCTTTCTGCTGTGTCACTATGCAAGCATCATTCCTGCTGCTGTCTGACTGGACTCTCACAGCCTCGCTGGACATGCTCTCCGGCCTGCACTTGGCGTTGGTCATTCTGGGTCCGTGTGTGATATTCTGCACAACAGCTGGTGTTTTTTTGCTTCTTTTTTCCTTTTCGGCTTTGTCTGGTTGAGGAGGACCTTGTTTGGAGTTGATGATTTTGTGTGTTTTATTCCTTGGAGGAATCTAAGCACAAAGAATACAGATCACGCACAAGTAACACACCATTCGAAGCAACATATACAGTGGTGGCCAAATTGATTAGAACACTACTATTTTCACCAGCTAAAAAATGGTTTTAAGTCAGTTATTTCTATCTTTTGCTGTAGTGTGTCAGTAGGAAATATCAGTTTACATTTCCAAACATTCATTTTGCCATAAATTGTAATAATACAGTGAGATTTTTGTCTGACAACAGCCAGGGCTCCACACAGAGATCTGATCTGATCATCATCAGTCTGTCTGGAATGACATGAAGAAACAGAACAAACTGAGACAGACTAAATCCAGAAGAACTGTGGCAACGTCTCCAAGATGCTTCAAGAAACCTACCTGCAAAGCTACCTGGAAAACTATGAGCAAGTGCACCGAGGGCAAAAGCTGCTTTAAACACAAAGGATGCTCACACCAAATGTTGATTTAATTCAGTTCATAGAAGTTAATTTATAAAGAAAATCTATTTATGACATTATTTTTGACAGTATCCTCATTTTACAGCATTTTTACACGAGTGCCTAAAACATTTAACAGTACTGTAGCTTTGCAGGTAGGTTTCTCGAAGCATCTTGGAGATGTTCTTCACACTTCTTCTGGATTTAGACTTGGGTAAAGTTGGTTTTATATTCGCACATTCGGACTTCTGCATTTAATTACTTTGTTAACCACACTACATTGGACATTCAGCGGCCATTCGCAAGTAAATATGACATTAAAACAATACTTGCCCAATTTGATTGATTGTGAAAAAAATTTAGTAGGTTGACGACGTCGCTGATTAGAATTTGCAAAAAATAACTTCATTGCACATATAATTAGAAAGTTATTGAATGCAGAAATGTGTGAATGTTGTGAATGTTCGAATATAAAACCAACTTTACCCAAGTTGGATTTAGTCAGTCTCAGTTTGTTCAGTTTCTTCATGTCATTCTAGACAGACTGGATGATGATCAGATCAGATCTCTGTGTGGAGCAAACAAAAATCTCACTGGATTATTACAAGTAATGGCAAAATGAATGTTTGGAGATGTAAACTGATATTTCCTACTGACACACTACAGCAAAAGATAGAAATAACTGACTTAAAACCATTGTTTTAGCTGGTAAAAATACTAGTTTTCTAATAATTTTGGCCACCACTGTATGTTTAATAAATTCTAGAATTTGGATGTTAAATTGAACACATTTACACAGACTGAGCTCATTAAAGCTCACTGACTTTTTTTTTTTTTTTTAAACACAACAAAGGCTGCACAGATGTTTACTTACCCGACAAGAGCCCTTCTTATTAGAAGACTTTGATTCAGCACCTGTATAAGACAAGATACACTCTTATGTATGTCTCGTATGTCATATGAGTAATAGTGAATATGCAGTGTTCATAAAACACAAACATGTAGGCAATAAATGACCTAATTGCCTACTTCCAGTGAGACTATGAAGTATGCACACATCAAAACTGACATAAATGACATTCAATGAAGTGATGGAGTTCATGTTCTTACCATATTTAGCCAACACAAGCCTGGGCTTGCCATTCTCCAGCTCAAACAACAGGCCATCGCTGCAAAATCAATCAACACACCTGAGCAGAACACACTAACATTCTATCTAGTAACTTACTATGTTAAAACCATGGTATTTTTAATTACTATGATTAAATGAAATCATTCATTACTACGGTTTTAATAACAAAGTGCCAATGTTTAATCATTATATACCATAACTGTATCTTACTGCAAAGGTCGAACAGCTCAGATGAATCTACATGCATAACAAAATCCTTTAATCATCCGCATTGACGAATCACTAAAGCAGCGTAAAAATCGGTGGCAGTTCATTGTCCCAAACTACTACATAACGTGAAGAGAGTAGCACACTAGTTTTAAAATCATGTGAAGTCAGTTATTGTCACTGACTCACCCCAGATTCATCATTTCGAGCCCGCAGTGTTTTGATGCCTGTGCGCTCTGTTGAAACGCGTGTCCGTTGCTGCTCGCGACCAGTAAGCGCTCTTCTGATTGGCTGAGGTGGAGTCTCTTCATCTACAGCCCAGCAGCAGCACTGCAGAAAACATCAGGAAGCGCTGTAGCGCCTCTTCAGGTGGAGTGCGGAAGTGCGACTATGGGTACAGGCGCCGCATTTTTTTGACAAGGTTGTAACCAGTGTTTTATGAAATCCATTTGGAAAAAATAAAAATAAAAAAACACCTGCCTGGAAGTTTCTAGTATGCCAACTAAAACCTTGATTATCTGGTTCAGGTGTGTTTAATTGGGGTTGGAGCTAAACTTTGCAGGACAGTGGCCCTCTAGGAGCAGGATTGGACACCCCTGATTTAGGTGAATTGGGAAAAGACATTAAAGGTGATAAAGTGAAAACTGTGAATGATGAGTATGGATGACCATGCAGTAACTGGTCCTCATAAAGTCAAATTCTAATTTCAATCTAAAATGTACATGTGAGGGAAAGAAACTAATGTCAATTTTATTCATAAACACACTCAAATAGTTGAAAGAAGAAAATGAATGGATGCATGTTTGCATTTGCATTAGTTTTTGTTAGAACGCAGCTAAGATGCAAATATTTTGGCATGTGCACTGAAAACAAAGGTGTAGAATTGACTTGGAAACTATTTTTCACTCAGAAATTGCTTGTAAATATAAATAATGACAAAAACAGCAAGTAACATATTGAATTTTTTTTAGATTTTGAACAAGATAGACTGAAACTGTTTTTTTTGTTGTAAAATACTCCTCCAATAATCTTACTTTACAACCCTAAAAAATCATTTTTCAGTGTACAATTATATAAAACATAAAACTGAAAACATTACAAAGAGACAGATGCTGAAGTTTAATTAATCCGTCTGAAAAAAATATGAGAAGAATTCTGCTAAAATATAATATGAGTATGAGCAAAAATACTTCAATTAATGACTGCAGAACAGAATCAGAACTAGATAATCAAAATTCAAGAAAATCATTATATTCAGTAACCATGATATGTAACAAAAGAGATGGTATATTTCGATCTGAGTGCTGACCTCACAAACTCAAAAATGTCAAGCTGACCACCAGAAGAAAAGCTAGACAGAGCCAGATTATTAAAACACAAAAAGAAGAATATCTAAAACACTGTGCATATTAATTAGAGTGTGACCTTAATTAGAGTAATATGTACTCTTAAGGTAGTACTAGTATGTAATCCTGGACCACAAAAACAGTCATAAGGGTCAAATTTTGAAATTGAGATTTATACATCATCTGAAAGCTGAATAAATTTATTTAAAAAGAAGCTTTCTTTCCATTGATGTATGGTTTGTTAGGATAGGACAATATTTGGCTGAGATACAACTATCTGAAAATCTGGAATCTGAGGTTGCAGAAAAATCAAACTATTGAGAAAATCGCCTTTAAAGTTGTCCAAATGAAGTTCTTAGCAATGCATATTACTAATCGAAAATTTAAGTTTTGACATATTTACGGTTGGAAATTTACAAAATATCTTCATGGAACATGATCTTTTACTTAATATCCTAATAATTTTTGGCATAAAAGAAAAATCTATAATTTTGACCCATACAATGTATTTTTGGCTATTGCTACAAATATACCCGTGCTACTTAAAGGAGTAGTTCACTTACAGAATAAAAATTTACAGATAATGTACACACCCCCATGTCATCCACGATGTTCATGTCTTTCTTTCTTCAGTTGTAAAGAAATTATGTTTTTTGAGGAAAATATTTCATCATTTCTCTCCATATAATGGACTTCTATGGTGCCCCCGAGTTTGAACTTCCAAAATGCAGTTTAAATGCAGCTTCAAGGGGCTCTAAACGATCCCAGCCAAGGAAGAAGGGTCTTATCTAGCGAAACGATCTGTTATTTTTTAGAAAATTACAATTTATATACTTTTTAACTTCAAACGTTCGTCTTGTCTAGCTCTGCGTGAACTCTGTTTTCTGGTTCAAGACAGTTATGGTATGTCAAAAAACTACCATCTCATTTCCTCCTCCAACTTCAAAATCATCCTAAATCGTTCTACATCGCTGCAGAAGTACTGATCCAGTGTTTACAAAGTGAACATGCAAAGAAGGACTAACGCCCTTTACATAAAAAGGTAAAACAGCTATGTAGGATGATTTTGAAGTTGGAGGAGAAAATGAGATGGGAGTTTTTCGACATACCCTAACTGTCTTGAACCAGAAAACACAGAGTTCACGCAGAGCAAGACAAGACGAGCATTTGAGGTTAAAAATTATATAAATTGTAAAATTTTTTAGAAAATAACAGATTGTTTCGCTAGATAAGACCATTCTTCCTCGGCTGGGAACGTTTAGAGCCCTTTGAAGCTGCATTTAAACTGCATTTCGGAAGTTCAAACTCGGGGGCACCATAGAAGTCCATTATATGGAGAGAAATGCTGAAATATTTTCCTCAAAAACATAATTTCTTTACAACTGAAGAAAGAAAGACATGAACATCGTGGATGACATGGGGGTGAGTACATTATCTGTAAATTTATGTTCTGAAAGTGAACTACTCCTTTAAGACTGGTCCAGGGTCACATATGTCTTATGGTACTATTATGAACCCTTTAGGAAAGTACATATATACTTACAATATACAAAAGTACTGCCCCAGTGACAATCCTAAAGCTGTTGTATCCCTAAAGGTACAATTTTCAGAGTGTACTTTTGTATAGATTTGTATTAAATGTGTATGTATGTGTATATAACAGACGATGAGGATGCCAAGATACTTGAAGTGTGAATCTTGACAGCCGTATTTCTAGAAGTCTCTGTCAGTAGAGGGCAGTGTATGATGCTGCTGCTGGAGTCAGATTGTTCTGCTATTTCAATATCTCTCGGGCGCCTGCACATAGTCAGTGTGAGTTTTAGCTACAAAAAGGCTTTAAATGAGAATCAGCGCACTAGCTAGTCGGATATATTAATTAATTAGTGTTTGTAAGATGATATTGCACCTTTATATGATGAGCTTTATTATAACAGAAAGAAAATAATAGAAGAAAGACAGGCCAGGTTAGATGAGAGTCCCTCAGATATCATATAAATTGTCTGTTAGTGACAGATAAAGCAGGATTTGATTAAAATAAAATGTAAAAAAAAGACTGGGATAAAGAGTCAAATCGATATTTTTACGATTTTATTTGCTAGATTAAAAGCTTTATTTTCTCAGGATTAGCCATAAGAGCTGCACGGACGAGATGAGATCATAACCGCTATATCTGGCAATTTATTTAGCATTTAAATTTATCGACTAAATAAGCCAGAGAATGTGTTCTCAGTGATATTTTTAAAGCAAGTCTGTGAGATCTGTTTGTGTGGGTTAGCATCAGCTTTAGCATCCACATACTAGACGAGTGAAAGAGATTTAGCAGATAAAAGAGTAAAATGGTATCTTAACATTATTATCAGGAATTTATTTACAGTTTTGGAGTACAGAGGGTCTGTAGATAGTGTAGTTAAATCATATTAAACTTGTTCTGTTGATCACATCTGAAGACATTAGCCGGCGAGCTAACACGAAGGACATCAGGAGGATTTTACACCAAAACATTTACGTTACTTATTTATTTACTCATTTATTAATAACGAAATATATCGAATCGTCGTGAAAGAAGAAAGAGGCATCTAAATAAGAAGGCTTTCCTTGAGGAGGAATTGACATCAGGTATGTACATAAATATAATGACCTCTTGCTCATTTCCTATGATGTCTGTTTTTAAAGGTTTCATAGTTAATGTTGTTGATTTTTAGTGGATAAATGAGTTATTTAGTGATGTAATGACTGATTAAGACATGTATGATGATGTTATTACATGATGAATTTTGGTAAAGGAAGGTCACTTGTATAATAACGTGCTGGTTTGAGTTTATTTTTGGACATATTCTTATTTCATGTGATTATATACCATCCTTATGTCCGTAATGGATGATTAGGTTGATGATGGGCATATGAGCACTGGATCATTACATAAGTCTCACATTGGAGTAGAAACGTGACTTCATGGTTTGCGTGTATGTTTATATGTGCGTCAGTGTTGTGTTTTCATGTTTATCTCAAATAATGTTACATGTAACGTTACATGAGCTGGGATTTGCTTGATGATCGTTTTAACCGTCAACACAAACACTTCATTGCCTTGATTAATGGTAGCTATTTTGGACGCATTACTTTGGAGATGTTTGTTTTGATTTATTTATTTTTATTATTATTTTTTTTTTTTTTACTTTTGCAGTCTTTCAAGGACATTTCAGTGTGAGACGGTATGTTTGATTGAGGATTTATTTTGCTGCTGTTCATAAAGCCTGTAAGACCTTCAGACCGGGTTTACAGGTGAAGGATGCTGATGTTGGCTAACGCTGAGAAGAAACCGTGCATTGTTGTTTTAACTGAAACAATGTCCATCTTGGGACAGTCACGTTTTATTAAAACGTTACATAGCTTCCCCTGATTAAAGAGACACAAATTTACATGTTGCTAAGAGATAACTTCGGTTATCTGACCTAGGGATGTAACGATACCAAAAATCTAGTCGGTACTGATACCTACAAACGGTACTACACGATACTCTATACTCATGTCGATACCGCGGTAAACAACAATACTTAAACATTAACCCCTTTATTTAAACATTTTAACATTACAAAAACAAAATGTTAGTGGCACTTGGCTTTCAAATAATTAATAAAATGAAACAGTTTAGCATGTCAATGTACCTACATTTCAGTTGTTGGTACCAATACCAGTACCATAGCAAAAAAATGTTGTAATGCTGTTAATAATTAATGCTGATTAACTGCATCCAAAATATAAGTTTTTGTTTACATAATATATGTGTGTGTACTGTGTGTTAACATATAAATACACACACATGCATATATATATATATATATATATATATATATATATATATATATATATATATATATATATATATACATGTTATGTTTATATATTAAATATATTTATACATAATATAAATTATATGATTATAAGGTAATACTTTATTTTAAGATGTCCTTGTTACCCGCTACATATACTTACTAAACTGAACTAAACTAAACATGTACTTACTTACTAATATGAACAAAAACTTTTATTTTAGATGCGATTAATCACGATTAATCTTTTGACAGCACTAATAAAGACGTTAAAACATTAGCATGTAACCTTCAAATATTGCTCAATTATGTAACATTTGTATTAAAAATATCAAGTGAAAGTATTAAAATAACAAACTCGTTACAGGTAACAGAACAAGTGGCTGGTCTGTTGCACTTACGCTGCACAGATCTGTTCTGACACATCAGATTGGTTTTGTCGTTTTTGTCGTTGCTATGGTCAAACATTGCAATTTCAGGTTCAGTCCCGCATTTTAATACAGTCATCACTCCTGAAACTTTGCAGTGTGTACTTAGAATGAAAAATTAAACATTTATTGAAATTATGAAAGGGTTATACACAGAAATTGAGCAAAGACGCTCCCTTATAATCACTGAAGCTGATTTCAGTTCAGCCGCAGAACAAGCTCACTGACTGAGAGAAAGCTCCCAATATAGACAAAAAATTTGTCTATACTGCACAATGAATCTCTTATGTACATTGTGATTATACTTTGTTGGTTATAGCTAAACTATTTGTGAGAGTGCAGAGCTCAAGCTGAATGAACTCTGGCGATTCTGACTTGCACGCCTCTGACTGGCCATTGTGTTCACACGCCCAACAAACATACCTGTGATTGGCTAAAATGCTCAGCGCTGCAAAAGTACGTTGTAAATTGAAACGTTTGATACTCTTCATAGACACTCACACAAATACGGGAGCTGCCTGTCAGTGGGTCAGTACTACCGGTAGTGTGGAAAGGCTGGTATCGTTACATTTTTTAAAATTAAAGTATTGACTTGGTACCGAATAATGGTACTTTTGACCACACTAATCAGCAGCAGTCAGTTTATAGTGAACATAGGATGTCCACAGCTGCTGCTAACCCTGGCAATGTCAGATGAAAATTTAAAAGCAATGAATTATTGATACTTTACCAGCCAATCAGTCAGATATCTAGAAATCTGATCTACAAGGAGTGTAAAATTCTAAACCTTCATGTCATGACATGGCCATCACCTGTAAGCTGAGATGTTCGTTCGTTAGCTGGTCAGAGAGGATTTTTATTCATTGAGGTCATCCTGGAATGTCTGCTGGAATTTCAGTTGTTTTCAAGCAACTGGATGTGTTTAGCTGATTTAATAGTTGCATTCTGTTGCCCATTTTCAATTGTTTTCATTAGCTGCCTGAGATGGTTTGTTTTCATTTTCTTTCACAGTGCTTTTAGAGTTGTTAGTGGAACTGTAAGTCTCTCACAGTTTTAGATGATTTCCACCAGCATGCTCAATGCTTATAGAGGGTCTTGAGCTTTTCAACTAATCATTTTTTTTTTTTCTGTTGGTGTAATTAGAGATGAAAAACTGAATTTAAAATTATGCTGTTTTGGTTCTGATACATTTGCATTATCTCTTTGCATTGCAAATGTAAGGCTTGTGGAGCACATGGATATGAGGTCTGGTCGTGTGCTAGTTAGGACGGGCAGTGTGACTAAATCTCATCTCACAGTATGAGTAATTTTATCACAGTAGCAGCATACATCATAATACAGTTATTTTGGAAGTTCAATGAAAACTGGTAACTGCTAGTCAACAGCATGTGTGGTGCTTCAGTGCCATTGGACGTGTTTGGGGAAAGGGCAGGTCAGTAAGCCTGTACTTTTGAGGCAGTGTTCACACCGCACCGACACATGCAGACCAACACCGACAGCTGACTGAGTACAGTCACTTCTCAGACACTCCAAGACCCGACAAATGGCGATTCAACATGTTCCATGGGTAAAAAACAAATGCGACCAATGCCAGCAGACACAATGAACGTGTCTGTTGCCGTCTGTCAGTGCAGTTTGAATTGGCCTTAAAACCAGAACAGTGCTTTCACCTTGTTTCTGCTTGTTTAGAAAGACAAGTATTTATCCTCTACCTCATGTGCATGTAATAAAAAGATATAAACAAAAAATATTTCTGTATAAATATTCTTGAAAAGATCTTGTTTATTTTATACTTTGTAAAATAAATAAGCTGTTATAAGAAATTAATATTAATAACATTAATATTTTTTTATTAATTTGTTATTGCAGTTCATGAAAATATTTTAAAAGATAAAGTCATTAACTTCGACTAACTTTATCCAAATTGTAACTTATGTGTTTGAATTTAAAGAATAAATAACCTAAATAAATTACCTATAGGTTCTTAAAAAGATCCAAATATAATAATTCTGTCATTATTTACTCATCCACATGTTTTTGTCTATAGAATGAAAGCATGGAACCAATAAACAGAACAGAATAGAATAGAACAGAACAGAACAGAACAGAACAAAATAGAATAGAAACAAAAAGCACCAGATATTTTGCAAAATATCTTCTTATGTGTTCCACAGAAGAAAGATAGTCATACACGTTTGGAATGAAAAAAATTATTTTATGACAGAGTTAGCTTTTGCAATAACTGTGCTTGTTTTTAGTAAAACTTTACTTTGTTGAATGCACAGTTATTTTTTGAATGGCTGTCAAAAAGCAATTTTTTTTTTTTTTTTTTTTTTTTTGCAGCAGCAGATTTCCAGCATATACTAAAAGGGGAAAAACTAAAACAGTGCTATTCATATAAATGCATCAAACTATTAAATAATTTAATAAAACTTACAAAAAAAATTAATAAATAAATAAATAAAATAAAAATGGGGGGGGGGGGGGGGTGCAGAGAAACTGCTTCACAACAGACATTTACTGTTTAATTAAAATGAAATGAAAACTGTGTGATATTATATTTATTTATTACTTTGAGAAGTACATTTTATCGAACAGTAGTAATATATCTGTCATAATTTCTTCAAGTTAAAGCTAAGCAATAAGGTTCCAGAGGCCATGCTGTATTGAGAATAAGTCACTTATTCTCAATACAGCACGCCTTGAGTACCTTATTGCTTTTATAAAACGGTTACCACACAATACAAATATTAAAACCAAAAATTTATGTATTTATAAGTTACTTTTCTGAAGTTCAAGTTCGTTAAATTCTGTCCTTCCGCTAAAAAATAGTTCCTGACAGCAACAGTAAACGGCAAGAGAATGTTCCAATGTAACATGCCTCATCTTATGGAGCTCAAGGATCTCCTGCAGGAGAAGAGTTTGTTTGATGAGGGAAGGGCGTGGTCTCAAAATTAAAGATGAATGATGCAACACAACGCCAGCAGAGGTCACTCATGCTTCATTAAATAAATAAGAAAACAGTTAATTTTGCCGAAATACATAATATATGGAACGATTTTGACTTGATATTATTGATTGTTTATGTTGCTAAGAGTGGTTGCTAAGGGTGTTGCACAGTGATACAGAGAACCGATGGGTAAAGCGATCATAGCTGTGCTTTATCGTGAATAAATCACAGCTGCTGACCAATCAAAATCGAGGACTGGACCTAACCATTTTAATGCAGCGCTGGGCTAAAATAATACATGTGCTTGTGGACCCAATAATTTGTGAATGTACGCGATATAGAAAACGATATAGATATAGATGTACACTGTTTGCAAACTCTAATGACAAAATTTACGTAACTCACAAAGTTTGCATACAGTAGCGTTTGCTTAAAATAAAAGTATGTAGTTTTTATTTTATTTTTTTTGGCTTAATATATCCCTGTACTTGTGCCCATGCGTAATGGGGAGTCCTGGCACCAGATCCAAAGTTAAAGAAGAGTGTGTTGTTGATGACTTTAATTGAAACTCTCTCTCATGGAGTTTTTGGGGCTGTTTTCTTTGATGAAACAGCAGTGTTAATTGTGCACCACGCATCTCAGGTACCACGTATGAGCACATAAACAAAGATCTGCAGATACAGCATAGTTTTCTGCTACAGTAGAATGCCTCAAATGCCATAATATGTAGTGTTTCATATTCCTTAAATAAATAGTCATTCTGTCATCATTTACTCACCCTCATGTGCTTCCAAACCTGTATGACTTTCTTTCTTCTGTGAAAAATAAAAGCTGCAATGGTTCCTAACGTTCAAAATATCTTTTGTGTTCCACTGAAGAAAGAAAGTCATACAGGTTTGAAGCCCATGAGGGTGAGTAAATGATGACTGAATGTTTGGGTGGAGTGTCCCTTTAACAGCTTCGTAACCTCTGTCCTGTCCCATGAATAGAGGTTGGAAGCCAGTGCATTACACAGTGTCATATTTTCCATGATGTTTGAATATCTGCTTTAATCCGTTGTGCCCCTGAAATCAAACGACCAATGCTTCTGCATCAGATGGACCAGCATTCACATATTTGAGACAAGCATTCTCAAATGAGACAAGCTTTATTGTGTTTGCTGGCTCCTCTCCAGAGCCATCTGGAGCATGTGTTTGCAGGCTCATACTAAAGAGGCACCCGCAGGATGACTGGCGCTGAGGTCATTACATTGGGGTTTCTTGAATGCGCACCAGGGTCCCAGTAATTGTTACTTACTGGCTTGTAGCCATATTTTCAGAATTCTCCAACATGAGTAGTATTTTAAGTTGAAAGATGGTCACGTACCAATTCATTAGCTGGTCTCTGTGCTACGAATTTTGGTGCATCACATGTAAATAATGTTGAAACTAGAATTGTATCGTTTCCCTCCATCAAAACATTTACAAAACAAGAACATACCTGATGGCTAAAAATGCACTGAAAAGTTGAGTCACTTTAACATAAGCTGTCAGTAGTCTATTCATAAGGTTCTATATTTGAATCAGTTCCAGAGATATATATATATATTTTTTTTTTTAGTTTAACAGCTTCTGAAGCTACCAAGAGTTCAGATGTGCAGTATCATAACTACATGTTTGAAAAAATCCCAGTCCTCCTAGGGGAGTGTGGTTACCTTCTCCACACATAAACCAAGATTTGCCTCACCTGAATTAAGTATTAGAATTTCTTTTCTTTTTTATTGTTATTACGTGAAGCAAAGTCATAGATGAAGTAATATCCACTGCTAAGGGGCATATTTGGCAGAATTACTGATAGTAAATCAAACTTTGAAACATTTAAAGTCTCTCACACATGAAATAATTAACAATTGGTAATTTTAAACCCTGAGTAAATGAGGTCCTGGGTAATTTTATTTTATGTTTCAAACTGCTCATAATTTACAAGTTGATTCTGGATATTCATAATCTGATGTGTCACACTGTATATAACCCTGGGTTACTGTTTTTATTTGCATACTTATTATTTGCAGTGGCAACAGTCATGACTAGATAAATAAATTCACATTTGGTTTTCAACTGTTGAAAATTGGTAAGATTCAACAATTTGGACATAGAGCTGCACTGATATCCTGATATCTCTGGCACTGAACCATATAGGGAATTAAAAATGAAGATTTCTAAAGAAAAGTTTCTTAGTAACCGTAATCTAAAATCATCTTAAGATACTTCTAATACTTCTTGAGTTACAAGCATACAAACTATGGGAAAATAACTTTTTGGCACTCAGAGAGGTTTGTTCTATGCAAGTGTTTTGATAGAGGGAAAGAAGATACATTTCTAGCTTCAACATTGTTTGTTCTTCAGACATTCCTCTTCAAAAGAAAAAAAAAAAAAATCAGCTGAATGCTAAGTGACCCACATTTGGTTTTTGACAACTGAAAATGTGTACAATTTAACAGTTCACTCCTCGATCCATATTGGGATTCCAATATCACTAGAATGGAACCGCACATGGCCTTAAAAATGAAGATGCTGAAAGTTTAAGACCCAAAATCTAAAAGGACTTTAAGATATTTTTAATACTTCTTGAGTTCCAGGCATTCAAACTTTGGCAAAAAAACTTTGGCAAAAAAAGAGCCTTTTCCCATTTATGAACGATCACCATTGGCATATAATGCAACAAAGATTGCTAAAGTCAGGTTTTACTAATAGCTGCCATTTTACACTCCACAACTGGAGGAACTTAAATAGGTTAACAGTGTTTCCCACAGGATTTTGTGAGACTGTGCATTAACCTTGTTACTGCAATCAATCTAGTGCACTTTGAAAAAGCAAAATTAAGACTTCCAACTTCCTTTCCGTGACCAAATTGAACAAGCTTTTTTTGGTGGAAAAGTGCTTTTAAAAAAGGCTTTAAAATTCACCTAAAAGTGTCCTTATTCCACGCTGCTTGCAATCAATGACTGTTTGTCATATCAGCATCCTCCTCTGGATTGGAAATACAGATTTATAGCCAGATTTCCCTCATTACCTGTAGTAGGAGCACACTAAGAAAACATAAAACTTAGGTAAAACTTTTAATAACAATAAATGGCTTTTACACCCTTAAGTTCTTCACATTAGAATCTAGCACTCACTGCATCCTGTGTAAATTGGCATTGATGCTATAGAACTATTTTTATACACATGCATTTGTAACTAGTTTAGTCACATGCTGGGCACCCCAATCACGGTTTAGTGAGCTCTTTGGAGGGCATTTCATGCTCTAAGCAGTGGGACCGGTGGAGTCTAGTGGTCATCTCGCTCTGTGACTAAAACAGTGTCTAAACAGCCTTCTTTTCTTAAGAGGTACTAGACAAACCAATCTGAGCTGCGTTTCTCTTATATCATTATAAGCACAATAGATCATAGAGACCATTGGCACCAGTAGCCTTTATGGTATCATTAAGCTTTAAGTAAGGAGATCTATTTTGAGTTTGTAGTACTCATGTGTTAATTTCCCTTAACTTTAAATATTGAGTACATTCTAAAGTTAGCAGAACTCAGCAAGATTTTTAGTCGAACTTTGATTTTGATTTTGTATTACACAAGCATGTTCTTTGTATGTAAATTGAAATTTTGACGAGGCTGACTCATACAGTTCCATTATGTCTTATGCAGTAAACTACTAACAACCAAAAGTGCACTTGTGCTAATGCAATTAACAAAGAGACTATTGCTATTACTTGCATGTACACAGGTTACTTAAAATGTGTCAGTTTCCTGAATTCAAAAGAAAAAAAGTTCTGAATACTGATTTGTTTGAACCAATTTGTTGAATATAATTTTGCCTTACACAAATCAATTAATTACTTTGAGCATTAAGGTTCTTAGTAATGACAGGTGCTTATCAATAAAAGAGAAGCTTTAAGGGCTTCCTTGTATGGAGTTTTGTCAAAATAAAAATTTAATGGTTTACCGTTTGAAAATTAAGAAATTATATATTCTAATAGAAATTATAAATTTTTTACTAATGTAATTTTACATTTGTAATGTAAAATATAAATATATATTTTCATAAATACACTAGCAATATTTTGTTGTAAAATAAAAACTATATGAATAGTACTATATAAAAATATATAGTATTATATATTATAATAGTAATAATAATTATAGTAATTAGAAATACTTATATTTTTATTCAGTAATTATTATATCAAATATATTCTTCTTCTTATTATTATTATTCTTATCATTATTATTGTAATGTTATAGCCATACTGACATATAACTGTACAACTGAAATATAATTGTGCACCTCTAACAAACAAGCACAGTAAACTTGGAACTTTTTAATAATAATAATAATATTAATATTAATAATGATAATAACAATAATAATATACTGTATATAAGAATTACAGAATAATAATGTAAGTATTTGTAATTATTATAATTACTATTACTATTATAATATATAATACTATATTTTTATGTGGTACTGTATTTTTATTTTACAATAAAATATTGCTAGTGTATTCATGAAAAATATATATTTATATTTTGCATAATAATAATAATAAACAAATATTATTTTATGGCTATATTGCTATATAATCTCACAATTTTGGCCAAATTGTGCAACCTTAACAAACAAGCACATTAAACCTGGAATTTGCATTTGAAATCACTGTCAAATTTAATAGAAAAAAATTTCCCCAAATCATGCAGTCCTAGTGACTGTGGTATCCTTTGCCATTATATTCCTAAAACAGAGCTGCATGCTGTGGTGTGAACACTAGAAAAACAGCTTGAGTGGCTCTGATCCCTCATACCTCCTTTAGCTCCATGATAATCTCCCCAGCCTTTGATGGCACCCCTGATTCATACTTTGTCCTTGTAATCCAGGCATGACAAGAACTAAAATTAACCCTATCTGGCCTGCAGCCAGCAGTCAGTGTACCCACCCCACCACTCAGGTGGCCATTCAAAGAGGCTTAGCGGGGTCACCTGTCTGTCTCACACGTTCATTCTGTCTCAGTCTCCTCCCCATCGAGCTTCCTCAGCCTGAACCACTCCCACTAACGTGTCAAAACAGATCCGTCCTTGAGACGTCTTTTCTGTCCAGACACTGATGCTGAACTGTTTTGGAATGAGAGCTAATATGTCTGAGTGAAATAACCCGTTGCGAGGCATCCAGATCTATCGACACACATTCATGCATGCAGAAAAATGCAGAAAGTGGACTCTGATCCTAAATGGACACGATTGCATCCTCCATTTTTCTGCTGGATCTAATCCTATATTCAGTAAGTAGAAACTGTATTGACAGCCATCTACATTGGGAGTAAATCACTCACATATGTGACTAAATTGTGCACTGGGCAACTAAATAATGTCTTTTACTTGTTTTTTAGTTCAGAATTATTCAGCCTTTAAGACTAAGCAGATGTAGACTAGTAGATGATAATTTCAGTAGTGGAGGGAGTAATGTGTACACCGCAATTTTGTTGGCTAGTGCTCGCCTATTACTGTCCATGTTTATATTTCATCAAATTGGTTTGAGCGAATTAGCAGTAGTAGATTTAGTATTGGTAGTATTATGCTATGGTGTATATAGAGGATTGATTTGAACTATGGTGGCTGGTCATGATACTACTTTTTAGAGATTGTCTTGTTATACACATTATCAGATGTGATTAGGCATATTTGCCTTTAACTTAGAGTCTAATAAAGTCATAGCAAATGTTGGCAGACGCAGAGTGTTTAGGAAACCGATTTGAAAACCCATTTGGTGGTGCAGAACCTACACACTTCATCTTTAAGATTGCTTATTGCTGAATTTTGTGAAAAGAATTGTCCATCTAAAATACTTCAGTAGAATGGAATAAGCAAGTATAACAACATACACTCTTAAAAATAAAGGTGCTTCTCGATGCCAAAGAAGAACATTTTTTGTCTAAATGGTTCCATAAAGAACCTTTAACATCTGAAGAACCTTTCTGTTTCACAAAAGGTTCTTTGTGGCGAAAGAAGGTTCTTCAGATTATAAAAAGGTAAGAAAGAGATGGTTCTTTAAAGAACCTTTGACTGAATGGTTCTTTGTGGAATCAAAAATGGTTCTTCTATGGCATCGCTGTGAAGAACCTTTTAAGCACCTTTATTTTTAAGAGTGTAGTAACAAAATAACAACACAAATGAGCAGACATTGTACAGAATGTGATTACGTGAGAATTTATATCTACTGTGCTGGATGAGTGTAGGCCTACATGTTTATATTTTCAGTTCAAAACTAAATACTCTGAAATCATTTGCATGTATGTAGCATATATGGTGTAGACTACACATCACTTGCTACTGGGGAAAAACAATGGAAATGTCAAGTCAAGTCATATACATTTATTTAGTGTGTTATACAAAACAGCTTTACAGTAATAAACAGGAAAGTAACAGTGTTGTTGCAAAAGTCATCAATTATGAAACAAAGTTCTGTCATTAAATTTTAGATCAGGGGTCTCCAACACGTCGCTTTTCAGATCAGATCAGAGTGAGCTAAACAGTTCAAATAAATTCAAACAAATTATTTGTTTTGACATATCGGCCGTACATTTTGAAATATGATTCACTGCATCTAAATGTCATACGCGAGGGTGTTTTTTATGCTGTATATAATGTAAAACAATGCAGTATGATATAAAAGTAATGTGAGTGTTTACACTGTAACATGATGCATGTTAGAGTCTAAGAATGTTTAGACCAATCTTTACTGTGAAATACTTTGTTTGCAAATATCTGCTGAAATGTAGATACAAATCATGTGTGCGTCTATGACTACAAAATCATGTTTTTTTGTTTTGAGTGGGCAATATTAGTGATTGCTGATGTGATAATATAGTCGCTCCTGATATCAACATGGTCACAGATATGAGCACAGATGAGTCCTGCTGACTCAAACTTTCACACGAGTCTGTTTTTCTCTGAAAGTGCTGTACCAACATCATAAGCTGTTACAGTGGGCTGATATTCTACATTAATATGGTAAAATAAGCTCCATGACTACTGATGATGGGGCTGTTTTATTCTTCAGTTCAGAAATACCAGGTATGGTTTAGGTTTTGTTTCATCAGTTGAACAGGATCTGTTTTCAGCAATGGCACAAAGGTGCATGACTGTTCAGGTCTCAGTGTTTAGATCAGCGTGCTCAATAATGTGACTCTGACCATCATTAATTATGTTTTAATTATATTGTGTAAATTCAAAAAAACAATAATAATAAAAAAAAAAACATTTTAATCTCCTCGCATTCTTTCTTATCTGCCTCAGTCACATTCCTCACTGATGGACCCATTGTGAATCACATGGCCATTGTCACTCCCTTGCATACGGCCTTTCTAACACAAACGTGTCTTACAACCCTAGTAAAAAAATAGCTAATATATTTAAAATACATTTATTTCATATTAAGTATAGTTCAAATCTATTAACATATTTACTGACATGTCACTTGATTATATAAATTATAGTTAAACTTTATTTGGAGTACTACTTGTGCACAATGCATATTTCTTAATATTAAGCCTAATATGTGTTTTAATGTCACTATTGATGAGGATTGTATGATCTCTGTATAATATCAGTCTTTAAATGCAAGATATTTAAAGTGTACCTGAAGTATACTTACAATAGTTCCACTTCAGCACAATTAAATATACTTCAGTTTATCTTTAGTGCATTAAGCACAAAATGATTTGTTCCAATTTAGCAGACTTTAAGTAAACCAGTTTAGTATAATAAAAGTACAATTGCAGGATATTTTATTAAGTACATAAATATGTAAATGCATTTGTAGTATACTTAGCATGAAATATTAGCATGTATTTATTTTTCACTAAGGAAAAGTTAGATCAATATATTATTTTCTGTGAATGAGTGAGCAGGGTGATTTTGACATCATTTTGTAGCAAAAACTGTAGTCTACCACATTCAGTTCTCAAAAGTCTTGTGAACAATTGTTCTGTATGTGTTTTATGGCCTTATTTCAGTGACTTAAAACTTTTAGATTTTAACTTACCACGTATAAACGTTGTTTTCTCAAAAACACAAAGTTATACATGCTGCTCACATATTATTGTAGCCCAGTTTGTGCTGATTACAAACTTTAGCCACTAATATGTTTATAAGAAACTGAAAAAAATACAAATGTCAGGGCATGTGAAAATTTCCCCAGGACCCCAAAACACCCTCAGACCCCAGAGGGATAAAGGAAATATCTGTTCACTGAGACTGAATTGCACTCAGTGATGGTGTTGTTTGTTTGCATGCGTAGCGCCTGCTTAAACAGAAGTGTGGGTGTTTGGTGAATGAGATACCAGGTGTTTTGCTCTGAGATAGCATATGCAAAAGTGGCACAACTGTCTGGGTTGTTATAGGATATGGATATAAAACATCCATCTAAATTCAGCATGGCATTTTGTTTGTTTACAAAAAAATCACTACTGTTACAATGTGCTGTTACATTTTAGGCTTGTGATGTTTCCAAATATTGCAGTTTTGTTATTTCTTGCTGAAACATATTTTCAATTTCAGCATAACTGTAACAAAATCAAAGCAGAAATGCAATTAAATATATAGTAACTTACCTGATTAGATTTGAAAAACTTTTTTTATCAAGGTCTTGGTCAAATAATCTTAATATTAAACACAATTTGATTTGCTTTTATATGATTGGCATTTTTTTGTCATCTTTAAAAATTGGTGCATGGCCCTTCAAAGAAGAGCTTTTGGCTAATAAAGCAGAAGACTGAGTGAATGAATGCTCAGTTGAGTGAAGATGAGCCCTTAAATAGCCACTAAAGCTGATGCTGGTGTACTGATACAGAGACGAGTGATGTAAGCAGACGAGTCCTACAAATCTCATTTACTGTGGGGACAGTCTCCATTCAGGCACGTCGGAAAGTCTTAAGAGCAGATTAATGTTGTTTGTGAGTCTCTTTCCAAACAACGTTTGGCAGACGAGCACAGCTTCAAAGTTCCCTAGTTGTTCTGAAATAAATACTGCTGAGTTTTGTTTTCATGTGCTGATTATTTAAAGGGAAAAGAGAAAATTCTGCCTCATGTCATTCCAAACATGTATGAATTTCTTTTTTATTTGTCTTTATAATTGGACATGGTGAAGTGCAGGTGGAGGAGTTTATGTTTGCAGACCTAATCTGTGTGTTGAATATTTTGGGTGGGAGGCTTCAGATTATAGACAGCATCTGATTGGACAAAAACCTGAAGTGAAAAATTGATCTGAAATTTTTTATTTCTGTTGGTGGAAGAGAGAGACTCTGACTTTTGAATGCTTATATCTAGCGGTTGACCAATATATAACCAAGGCTGATATATATCAGCCAATATTTGTCCTTTTTAATTAGGCCTATCTTTAATTAAGCTAGCAAACTTTGCTGAATTCAGCTGTGAAGTGTGCATTTTTAAACAAGTGCACTCTGTGTAGTAGTCGGTCCTTGTGAATTGGATGCAGACAGAAGATTTGTGCTGTCACTAGAAGTGCATGAGAGAAAAATCTTAAATCCTTTATTTCAAATTATGCTGCACTATATCCAGTTTGCCAGTGTGTTGTATTTACAGTGCCCTCCAAAAGTATTGGAACAGTAAAGACAAAATTGCTCTGTTGGCTGTGGAGTCAAGACGTTTGCAAATATGATTAAAAGATGAATATGAGACAAAACTACAGAATGTCACATTTTATTATTAGCCATTTCAACACATACACGTTTTACCAAATAAAAAGAACAGCACTCATTGATGTGAGCATAAGTATTGGGACAGTTGAACATAAGGCAGATATAAAAGATTAAAAGCTATTATTTAGTTGCAGATCCCTTACACACAATCACAGCAGTGAGTCTGTGACCCATAGACATCACCAGACTCTTGGTCTCATCCTTTGAAATATACTTTTCACAGCCTTTAATGCAGCCAATTCCAATTGTTGCTTGTTTTGGGGAGTTTCTGCCTTTACTCTCCTCTTCAGCTGGTGAAATTCATGTTCAATCTGATTTAAATCTGGAGATTGACTTGGGTTGTTTCAGTTTTCCTCGATTTCCTTCGGTTTTAAATAGCTTGTAAAAGCTCTGTGCTTATTTTACTTTCACTTTCAAATTTGCGGCATTTTGGCATAAAGCAGTTGTTTGTTTTTAGGTCGCTTGAGTTTTCACTCTTTCCCTCACTTTCCTCCGCTTTTAAATAGCTTGTAAAAGCACTGTGCACATTTTACTCTCACTTTTAAATTAGCGGCAATTCGGCATCAATTGCAACAAAATACAACGTAGAACATATAGCCTACAACTTTTATTAACAAAATGAATAAAAATACACCATGCTATATGCCTAATGTAAAATAATAAATAACTTACAAATTTTAAATAGCCTATACAAAACTGAAAATCAGTAAAGACCGAGGAACAAATAGCCTAATTATAAAACGTAGAACGTTTATTAGCAAAACGATTAAGAAAGTTTGGAGGCACAGACTTCATACACCTTGATGTAAAATAATGGGAAAAAATTAGTTTAAATAAAATAAAAATCAGCAAATACCGTGGAACCAAATAAGTGAGAAACGAAAAAAAAAACAAAAAAAACCTTCCAATATCACCTTAGATTGTCTAAATGGCAGGTCAACAGACTTTTCAAAATATTTTAAAACAGGTGCTTTTACATTTGTTTTGAGACTCTTCTGCCATCATCTTGTCTGTCTCACCTCACTCTTCTTGACAGTCAGCTCGACTCACTCTCCTCACGTGATAAATAAAATCTGATCTGTGATGCACAACTGTCGTTCGTTCGATGTGCTGCATTGAGCAGCCGCGTTCAGTTTTAATTGTTGTGTCTGTTCTCTGAACTGAACTAAATGATTTTTATTACTATTAAAAAAATCTAAATGACGGTGAGGGACGATGCCGTGGTGGACAAGTGACGTAACCGGTGTCGCGGCATAACACCGGTATCACCGCCAACACCGTCTATCGCAGCAAGCCTACTGTGTAGCATCTGTAATTCTGTGTCAAAGTCTCCTGAGGACAGTAGATTGTCAGAGCATCACCCCAGCTTTCTGGAAGTTGTTGGTGATTTTACAGACTAGATAATAATCGATTTTATCGATTAGTTGTTGCAGCCCTAGATGATAGATAACCTTAAAGCCCAAACATGCAATTTAGGGCACTGTTTTCATATTCTGGGTTAATTTGCTTGCTGATTACTGTATATAGTATGCATAATCAATAAGGTGTATAATGAATTTGAGTAAATTTTTTGGTCTTAGTTCTCAGAGTGCCTAGAACTTACAATTTGTGTTTTATTTTTTTGTCATAGAATTTTTATTGCAAAATTTCCCTTTTACATTTTATAATGTTCACATCCTACCCAACTCAATGATCCCCACCTAAAACAAAAGGACACCTGAAAAAGGTTCAACTACACATTTAAAGGGAAAAAACAATAATAAATAAGTAAATAAATAAATAAAAAAAGAAAAGAAAACAAAATATAGAAAAATAATTATATCTCCCCTCAATCCACCTCCAGGGTATGTATATCACTGAAGTAGGTAATAGACTTTTTCAAGTTATAAAAATAAGATTCAATCCTTAAACATATGGCATATGGCATTTTTGTTCTTTTGAGAGGCGATCTAGAGATTCATGGCTTGAAACAGATGGAAAATTGACAGTTGTAGAGGGAAAAACAAACATATATTCAGTTCTATGGCTGTCAAATATGAATTAGTAGAACAATTCAACTAGTCAGTGCAACCCCTAGTACAGCTCACACTGAACGATAACTTAAAGAATTCACATCTTTAAAGCAGCTGTCACTCCCAAAACATTGCAATGTGTGTATTTAGATTTGCTCGCTCTGAGTTTCTAGACTCTAAAGGCTTTTTAGGTAAAAAATGGATGGAGTTAATAGGGATCTTTCTCGCTGCATGGGGTCACTCACAACCCATAATAGCTCTGTCTCTTGTGATGTGGGGAGTCTAAGCTCTGTTGAACTGCAGGAGTAAGATCGCAGGATTAGTAGTGCCGCTGTTTTATATTTTATGGATATTAACCCAAAGCTTCCCACTGCATGTTTGATCCTAAATCTGGCTAGCAGATGTAGGTCTGGTGCGATAATTACTTTATTGACTTACAGTATCACACAATATATGAACATAGCAGTAACCGAAATGATAACTCAGTCTAATTCTATGAGAATAGTGGAGTTCACACCACAACTATATACAGCGTCTTCATGCACAGACGAAACTTACTAGAGGAGTGTGAAGTGTGACATAATATACCTCTATAAATAAATACTATTTAAATTTACGTCTCGCACATTTTAACAACCTTTTTATGGAACATATACGCTCACTTCGATCTGGAATTATGGTGGAATATCTGGTGATGTCCACTTCGCAGGGCACTTATATGACTTATCACACTTGATAAGAGATACATAAGAAATATGCAGAGCTGGGGGGAAGACTGGGATTGGGAACTGCTGATGTTGTCTCTGTCAGAGCTCTGTTAATCTGGTCTGTGAGCGTATATGTGTTCAGGATGCGTGGATTTGGATGGCGATTGCAGGCAGGGTGGGATGTTCGCAATAGGGCTTTTCACACTGCACTTAACCCCGGGTTATCGTCGTTCTAAACACCGCTTTTAACCCTGGGTAAAGAAACGTTTCACACCTGTAATTTGAAAGCGGTGTTAGCACTGCTTTTTACCCGGGGTTATGAAACCCTGCTCCGGAGCAGGGTTAGCACCGCATTTGTGGTGTTAACCCCGCATTGCGGTGCTAAGTTTGTCCAGTGTGAAACGAAGCGGTGTGTGTGTTGCTGCTGGATGCTTGGCAACAGACAGCCAATCAGAAATTGAGCAGCAAGGCTCATGTCACGTCAATAACAGGAAACGCGCATCGTGTAAACAGCAGCTGGTGAGAGAAAAGTAAGAAATGTCAAAAGACGGAAAGTGTGTGAACTGGAGTGATGAGGAGGTGTGTCTTTGTTTTCTTGCCTTTGTGCATCTCACGAGGCTTAAAACGGCTAAAGACCTACGCGGCAAATTTTTTTAATAACTGGCAAGATGTGGGAAAGGCCATGTAAACAGGTTGCCTGCTGTTTGTCCAATCAGTGACAGTGACACCACAAATATGCAAATAAGAACGTTAACCCGGGATTTTTGGAATGTACAGTGTGAAACGTCTGTTAATGAATACCCAGGATTAACAGTTAACCCCATGTATGGTATGAGCAGTGTGAAACATGAGGTTTAGGATGACCAAGGGTTAACAATTTCAAGTGTGAAAAGCCCTTTTCAGTGCTATCAGGCTAAAGTTAGCATTTTCCAAGATCTCTTATTGCACCTTTAATTTCACATTTTTTGTTAAAGGTTTGATTTTTTTAATTTATTTATTTGTTTTTGTTTATTTATAATTTAAAGTCAGTGGCATAAAATGGTCTTAAAATGACAATAATATAATTTATTTCTGGGGCAATATATAGCCCAACAAAAAGCCTGACAGGCCTCAGCAGATGCATAAGGTTATGTAAAAAAATAAGTTGGACTGAAACAGCACCTCACAGATCAGGTTTGTAGTTGTCGTCCTCAGTTTGCGTGGGATGTGTAGGGCATATAAAGCATTATAAATGGGGTCGCTCTCCCTCATGTCCTGTTGAGATGCCTGAGGCGTCATACAGCATCGTTCTACTTTCCCTGAATGGCTTCAATCAGTAATGAGTACCAGCATTTCCAATTAGCAGCAGCATTTCCAATTAGTAGGCCAGCAAGAAACAACAGTACACCTGGAGTTCTTTGTGTTTTACACTAGTACTGTTGTTTTTAGTGAAAGTATTTCACTTTGCAGTTGGAATTATTGTAGTGTTCTTTTGTATTGTTATTTGAATAGTGAACAGCTCATCTTTCTTTATTATTAATAAATGGCTATTGATCAGAACTGGTATCATTCAGCAGCATTGATAAGTGTACTTCCGCTCTGGTTCTTTAAGTGCTGATCCCAGTGAATCCATCCTGCTGAAAGGACAGCATGAATTTCAAATTCAAGTATGGATTTGTCAAAATACTACATTGAGAAGGGAGAGCTTTTATTCTATAATTGATTGTAATGGATTTATTTTGAAATAAATAAAAAGCACATCCCTGATAGTACTGTATATCAGCCCACCTCAAACTACTTGACCCCTCTATCTAAGTGCATGCTGTTTCCCACGGTAGTGATGGTATGAGAGCTTTGAACACTGACAATGTTTCATTTCAGTCTTGGCACATGAAGCCACATAAATGACAGCGGGGCGCTCTGTGTTTAGACTGGAGAAGATCCAGAACATACAGTACAGTGAGATCAAACTTTAAATACTGTTTTCTTTTTATAACAATAAATCATCGTTTTAAAACGAAAATGCACTAGTGTAAACAGGGCCTTAGAATTGTCAGATATAAACTCTCAATTGACTGTCAAAGACTAGAATCTGCTCCAGTCGATGGTAACGGTCTTTAAGTGTGTTGAGGTCAGTCTTAGAATGTTTCCGCTAGTCGTGTAGTGTGTCCCCATCTTTAGAGATGAAAAAAGACTAGTATGTTCTCAGAATCGCGAGTTTATATCTCACACTTGACCTATCGGTAAGCCCCTCCCCTCGAACGCAGATGAGCCAATGGCAGTCGAGTATCAGTTGCACGTAGAACGGAACTTGGACATCTTTAGGTTTCAGCACCATAGAGAAACATGGGAAGATCCGAAGCTCGCATCGGTTTGATGGTGTTTATGCTACAAAAAATGCAAAAACGATATGCCTGTGTTATTTGTAACACTGATTCGAGGTATCCTGAGAGGAAAGGCAATATAATTTTATTACATTTCCTGAATCCAAACAAAACAGTGAGATCAAACTTTAAATACTGTTTCCTGTTGACCAGATGATTAGACCAGAATATATACTTGTGCTACTCTATTTGTTTAGGTTGTTTTAATATAGATAAAATGAACATTCTCAATAATTAAATATTCATTTATAGGCAATGACTGATTTATCATGTAAGTGATTATATGACACAGCACTTACACATAGCCAACAACCATTAGTGTCATCTGTGAATATTGTGTAATAAATAGTGTCACTGTTGCTTGTCAAATAGTCTGTTTTTATTTGTTATATTGCAAAGCAACAATGTATGACTTTTTTGTTGCACAGCATAAGCTTGACACATGACAAAAATTTTGGACAATCTCTGTCCAAAATAAACAAACTGCATTGCAGTTATTTCCCAAATGGTTATTTGTGTGGAAATACTATGAAGTCTGTAAATGTGACATGTAAAAAAAAGGCCAGAGACAGGACACACTAAAGATGGACACAAACAGCACAGTAATGAAATGTAATGAAGAATCATATAGGCCCTATTGCACTCAGATTTTTAATAGTTTGAGATGGATTTAATAAAGGCCCCATCAATAGAAAAACTCAGTTCTGACTTTCTTTTTAAAAGAGATGGCGGACCAAATACAATAACCTCAGCTTTATCATTATTAAATTTCAGAACATTATTATGTAACCAGATTTTAAATTGTCATCAATACAGGAATTTAATGAGTCAAGAGGAAGAGCAGATGCAGAGCAAGCAGATATGTAAATTTGCAGGTCATCAGCATGAAAATGGTAGCTGAGCAAGTGTGTGTCATATCTTTGTTTGCATCGACCAGTTCGGCTTGTAATAGAGCAAATAAATAGCAAGTACATTTGGTTTTGGAATCTATGGAAGCCCATATCGGTCACTGAATAAAAAATAAAAAAAGGTTATTGAGACTTTTTATCTCACAGTTCTTACTTTTCTTCTCAGAATTGCGCGATGCAAACTCGCAACTCTGACTTTTTTCATAGGTCCCGTTTACACTAGTGCGTTTTCATTTTAAAACGCATAACTTTTTCTATGGTTACGCCTATCGTTTACACTACTCCGGCGTTTTCAAGGTCGAAAACTGAGACTTTTGAAAACATTGCAGACCCCGTTTTAGTTTGAAAACTCCGGGGTTGCGTTTCAGCGTAAAGACTGGAATACACTACACGACTTTTAAAATCTTAACAGATTTTTAAAACATTAGGCATCATACATTACCGACTTTGTAAATAGTGACAAAGGAAAACTGGGCATCATACACTACACGACCGAAGTTCATACACTACCAGACTTTAAAGTTGTTCCGATCACAACAAACTCACGCAGAAACGTGCGCCTTGTTGCTAGGAGATGCATGACAAATGAAAACCATATGTGTTCTAAAATCGGCTGAAAATATCAAACATGTTTGATATCCCCCGACTGGATGGAATCAAATTCTGAAGCTAAAAAATCGGAGTCTGTGAACATCATACACTACGTGATTTCCTGTGGAATCTGTCAGCTGTAATCTGCAGACTGGCTCTGACTTGTGTCAACTAGCGTCAACTTGTTCAGACTGGAAAATCGGGGCAAAAATCATGTAGTGTATTCCAGACTTAAACGGACCAAAACGGAGACTTTTGAAAACGATGGCGTGGCTGCCCACATTCGCTCTGTATATCCTTGACGACCATGTAAACAATAACATCATGCGTGCGCATGTTTACATGTTGTACTCATAGATTTGTATAGGTAGAGTCCCCATTCGACTGCTCCAAGCACGTAGACGCGTCTGCCATCTAAATAATAGGGAATCTACCTATACATGTCTATGGTCATACCTGCATGAATGGTCATGTGACATGCTTTTTAGGTTGTGTAGTGTAGACGGAGGTCGTTTCTGAAACGCAGTGGAAACGCCAGTGTAGACGAGGATCATTTTCATTCTAAATCGCCGTTTTAAAACGAAAACGCACTAGTGTAAACGGGGCCTTAGAATTGTCAGATATAAACTCTCAATTGACTGTCAAAGACTAGAATCTGCTCCAGTCGATGGTAACGGTCTTTAAGTGTGTTGAGGTCAATCTTAGAATGTTTCTGCTAGTTGTGTAGTGTGTCCCCATCTTTAGAGATGAAAAAAGACTAGTTTGTTCTCAGAATCGCAAGTTTATATCTCACACTTGACCTAAGCCCCTCCCCTCGAACGCAGATGAGCCAATGGCAGTCGAGTATCAGTTGCATGGAGAACGGAACTCGGACATCTTCAGGTTTCAGCCCATAGAGAAACATGGGAAGATCCGAAGCTCGCATCGGTTTGATGGTGTTTATGCTACAAAAAATGCAAAAACGATATGCCTGTGTTATTTGTAACACTGATTCCAGGTATCCTGAGAGAAAAGGCAATATAATTATTTTATTACATTTCCTGAATCCAAACAAAACAGAGCAAAATGTCCCTAAGCATTCAACCCCAATCCAAATGAAGACAAAATCGTTAATTTTCTGGTTGTCATACACTCATTAAGTTACAATTTTAATTTGCTCAAGCAGAACGTTAATGTTATCTTGTGCTTCAGCAAGATATCTCTGGCTAAAACTAGCTAACGTTAAAGTTAGTGAGTCCATGCTAATGTACAAAACTTCTTGATTACTTCTTCATTACTTCGTCTTGTACAGTGTAGGTCAAAAACACATAAACGAAGGTCTACATTTCACTGTCTCTTCATATTAAACTGGTTAAAGGTACATTAATTTAATCGTACCCTGCAATACATGAACAGCATTGATCCTGCATGTTGTCATCCGCAATCATGATGACCGACCATAATATGAGAGTTCTCCCACTTGAATTGTGATCTGTAAATCCTTGCTTCGAGTTACCCACCGTATTTATTTTTAAATATTTTTTAAATCCCTCCATGAAATATTTAATTCCCATTTGGTGGCCTTCTGTGTCCAAAATTGTGCAAAAACATCGTGGGACAAGGTTTTCAAACTGCAGCTGTCCGAGGGAGCAACATTAACAGTAAGGGGGGCGGGGCTTACCGATAGGTTAATTCTGACTTAAAGGGGTCATATGATGCAATTTCAAGTTTTCCTTTCTCTTTGGAGTGTTACAAGCTGTTTGTGCATAGATAAGATCTCTGAAGTTGCAAAGACTAAAGTCTCAAAACCAAAGAGATATTCTTTATAAAAGTTAAGACTCGACCATGCCCCTCTAAAATGGCTCATTCAAACACACCCCCACATCTCTACGTCATGGTGTGGGGAGATTTGCAAAACACCGCCCAAATGTATACGCAAAGAAAGAGGGCGGAACTTTTATTCTCGCTGTAGTGTTGTTGCTGCCGCCAGCGCCATGTCCTGGAGACGCTGTGTTTCGTTGTGCAAGTGAAACTACTTTGTTTGGGCTTCCAAAAGAGGACACAACTAGAAATCAGTGGTTAAGTTGTATTTACAACACTGTTCCAGAACAGCTCAACCCAAATATTCGAGTGTGTGCATCGCATTGTACGGAGGACTATATCCTGAACCTGGGAGTAGTCTGCCAGCTATGCTCAAAGACTGTTTCTATAAAATGGGGCAATTCCAAGTTTGCAAGGACAGTCAGGCACTTCTGATTCACAGCCTGTAAGTATGTTTTCATATTTAAAGAATTTGCCACTGACTAATCAAACGCGAGTTTTGAGCTGTGTAGAGTAACGTTAGTGCTTGTTGTTTGTCGTTTCTCCGATCACAGATGCAGACATGGTAATGTTTGCGTGATGCAACGCGACGCATAAAAAGACAGTATAAGTCATTATAATCAGTAATTATGTCCCCACTGGATGCAACAAATGCCTCGTTTGTAGTGGGTTTTATTGTTGTTGTGTCATCGTGCCGGCACACGGTATCACAATATGGTAAGGGGCGTAACATTTTCGTCTCACGCTTGAGGTATTCGGCCAATCACAATGCACTGGATATCTGGCCAATCAGAGCACGCCTCACTTCTCAGAACAATGAGCTTTGTAAAAATCGGCGCGTTTCAGAAAGGCGGGGCTTAGAGAAGCAACAAAAATGTACAGTATGTGGAAAATAATGTTTTTTGAACCTTAAACCGCATAAATTACACCAAATACACAAAATAATATTCTTTTTAACGTCATATGACCCCTTTAATAACTCACTATCGTGAGTTTATATCATGCAATTCTGACTTCATTTCTCATAATTGAGAGTTTGTATCTCACAAATCTGAAAAAAAGTCAGAATTCAGAGTTTGTATCATGCAATTCTGACTTTATAACTCCCAATTGTGAGTTTATACCTGACAATTCTGAGAAAAAAATCTGAATTGCGAGTTTGTATCACGCAATTCTGACTTTATAACTCACAATTGTGAGTTTATATCTGACAATTCTAAGAAAAAAAAGTCTTCAATTCTAAGAAAAAAAAGAATTCTGAGATAAAAAGTCGCAGTTACCTTTTTTTAAATTTTTTATTCAGTGGCGGAAACGGACTTCCATATAGGAATCGGCCAGTTTGCTTGTAAAAAACAAAAACACAAAAATGCAAATCAAAATTGGTTATGAAAAATTATGATCGGTGCATACCTAGTTTTTCAGTTGTACATAGTGTTTGTAATTTTTAAATTAATATTATGCAGTCACGTTAATGCTGTCATTGATTTTCAGTGAGTTAAAATTTTTGGAAGGTTGACACAATAGCATCACTGCTGCACTGCTGCTTTCAGTATATTCTTCTCCCCATTGGAGCTTAACTATTTAGAAATATTGTTTTAGAAAAAATCTAACACATTAGCGAGACACCCAACAGCTGTTCAGCCAAATACAAGAAAAACACCTTGTTGTTGTTTTCAGATGAATTCATCTGTCTAGCAGTGGTGAGTGAATGTCATATTGCACATCTCTAGCAGGTGCGAGCACATTGACTTCCAAAACGATAGAGCAGCTAAAGCTGACAGTGGGAATTGACACTCAAACATGTCCAGCAGGGCTTTAACACGAATGCCTGGAATGCATGTTTAGGCACTGCTGTGCTGGATCAATACTTCAGTTAAGGATCTTTTAACCTAAACGAAGCAGTCGATGGCAGCTCAGCCTTCCTGAGGCATCAGACTCATTGCATCAAGACTTCAAAGACAGCTTCAATTTTGAGGGCATGTGAAACACTCATCTGTCTGTTTTTGTAATAGTTGATGAGAGCCGAACGTGTGTGCTGCGGCATGTTGGTTAAAACGAGGATTAGATTGAAGGCATTGTTAGAGATGGGTGCCGCTCCATGTGTCTTTGAGCTGATGGGACTCAGGCTAATGTAATAAAGGCTCTGAGATCAGCAGATGCCAGCTGTGTTTGTAGGGATACACAGCATTCTGGGAAACGCTCTCGAGATGCAGTAATGGAAGGTTATAAACCTCTGTTTTCTTTTGTTTAGCTCGTGTGTGGTTTGATTAATATCCAGGCAGTTTAAGCTGTTTTTTTCTGTGTATTAAACTATTCATCCAAAAATGAAAATTCTGACAAAAATGAACATGAATATGAAAATGAAAAATGAACATAATGACAAATCAGAGTAAAATGCATTTATTGACAGCAGACTTGACAAGAAAAAATTTGATACTGTATGTTGAAAAGGATGCGCATTAAGTCTTGCATTGTAAAAAGCACTATAAAAATAATGGTGACTTGACTTGACTTGACTCTTGCAAACTAATAAACCTGCCACTTGGTGTGTTTCTTTGTTTTTCTTTTGTCTTTGTTCTTCAAATAACTTGCTTTGTAGCTGCAAAAACCACAAACCACTTCCTTTTGTAAGGAAGATTGCAAAGATTGCATTGTTTTTAATGCGGTTTTTGTTGTATAATTTTTAAATAAATTTTAAATAATTTTTAGTTACATTTTTATATTTCATGTTTTTATATTGGCACAATGGTACCTTTAAATATGATTTTAAATGTTCCTTTTGGTTCATGTAGTAAAAAAGCAGTAATTGATAGATTGATTGAGCACTTAATTGATTCTGGGTAATTTTGCCATAAACAATTTTTATGTATTTTGTAACAATTGCATTTTATGTCAAACAAAAAATCAACTTTGGATTTTTTTTCAAAGCAAAAATTTGGAAAAATATAGTGATATAAATTTTTAACTATTGCTCAGCCTTATCATTCCAAACCCATTAAACTTTTGTTCATCTTCGAAACACGAGTATTCAAAATACAAGCAATTTCTGCCCCTCCATTCAACAGAAATGTTGATGCTTCAAAAAGTTCATAAATACAATGTAAAAGAATTCAATATGAATCAAGCGGTTTAATCTACGTCTTCTGAAGAGACAGGATTGTTTTTTATGATGAAGTAAACATTGATCAACACACATACATAGAGCTCATCAAATATGGTAGACAGAAGGTTTTAGTGTGTTATGCAAGCGCATTTGATCATCCACAGGAACCAATGAGATTTGTTCTTGTATGTCAAGAAAGTACAGTCACTTCCATATTTGATGGTAATAGTGTGTTTTGCACAGTCTCTATTTCGTTAGAATCTGAATTGTGATCTATCTCCTTCTTCTCTAGGAGGCAGCATTAAGGGTCCTCCCCAGCGCTCGCGGCGCTCTTGATCATCGCAGCGCTCAGCGTGCTGGCTCCTCCCCCTCCCGGCGGCAGCGTGCGCTCTCAGCCGCCCCCCTGCACCCCGCACTCGCCAGGCCTGCGCGCCCGCGCTCATGCCCCCAGCTCCACGCGGCCCTCCAGCGCCATGTGTGTCCCGCACACTATGGAGGCGGGCAAGCACAGTGCCATCCAGGGGCAGGGCAGCAGCGCCGGGGTCCCCCTGGAGCCCTTCATTCACCAGGTGGGCGGCCACACCAGCATGATGCGTTACGACGACCACACCGTCTGCAAGCCGCTTATCAGCCGCGAGCAGCGCTTCTACGAGTCCCTGCCGCCAGAGATGAAGGAATTCACCCCTGAGTACAAAGGTAAGATGGATGATCTGGATGCATTGCAGTTTTTTTAATAGTGGTCGCCCGATATTGTTTTTTTGACAGCCGATGCCGATATCTTGGAAAGAAGAGTGGCCAGTGGCCGATATAAAGACGATATAATTTTATTTATTTTAATTAATATTTAAGAAATTTGAAATCATTTGAAAATGTATTAAAAAATAAATGTGTAAAATAAACATACTAAATAAATATTTAATAAAAATATTATTATAAAGGAAGTAAACACTGTAACCACTAGGGCACTCAGTATTCTGGGAAGTTTGTGTGCATTGGGAATCATATTTTTTTTTCAAATAAAGCCAAAGTGACACTCATTTTACATACAGCACACAGTGAAAATGACATGAATATGACAGTTGGCAAATGCATAAAGCGCAGCATAGTTAGTCGTTCGTGCATTTCCAGTGAAGCTGAAGTGTCCTCCTGTCCGCATTCTATTCACACGGATCGACCGTCACGCAGAGCCAGTACCGTTTCTAGGCATAGGCAAGCTAGGCGGTCGCCTAGAGTGCCACCAGCTGGAGGGGGCACCAATGAGTGCACGTACTGTCACTACATTTTAACAGGGTTGTGATCAAGAGTGGCACGGACACCCTGAAATATGATTGCCGCCCCCACTGGATCCCCCAACTTCACTGGGCTAGAGTACTGTCATTCTGACGATGCCTGTATGCTATTGGATCAGAGCGCTGTCAATTGCTGCCTCTGATTGGTGCATGAAAAGTTTGCATTTGGATTTGGAGCGCTCAACAATGCCATTAGATCAATGGGTTCTGTCAGTGCTTTGGCAAGGTAAGGCTTTTTTGCCATGCAAGTTCAAAGAACAATTTAAAATATTGGTACGTAAAAAGTGCACAAAATCAGTGTTTTGTTTAGGCAGTATTTGTGGCAGTCGAGAAATCATGTTTCATATACTGGTCTAAAAGGTGTGCGTTTTTGCGCCAATGCATTGTTAAAGGTTCAGTGTGTCGTGTAATATTCCCATAGGTTAAAACTTTTACAACCAAATAAAAAATATATGTGTAGGAAAATTTGCTAATTCACAAGATCAATACATCCTTTATTAAAACGCTTTGTCGAATTTAACGCATCATACGAAAGAGTCGAAATGCTGAATCAATTAATTTGCTTCCAAAAAAATAATAATAATAATAATAATAATTCGCTTCCAACAGCGCTTGGGAGCAGCGTCATACATATAGAGGGCAGAGCGTCACGTTATTTAAAGGGGAAGCTCACGGGTCAATGAGTAATAAAAGAACAAGTAGCTGCATTCTGATTACTTTTATGTCACTGATCAGGCTTTTATAGGCCTATGTAGTTTCGGGTAACAAAGAGTTTTATAGGTTTGACTGAAATAATAATGCAGTAACTGACACAACAACAACAACAAAACAATTGAACAAAAAACAGTTCAAGTCAAAAAGTAGCCACTGATAATATATAAACATGTATCCAAATCCAAATGTAATAAAATAATTTATGTGATGACAATTTCTTAGCAACTAGGGATTGTTACATAGAGTTATACATGCATCCAGTGGCTATAATGGTATCACAGATAATAAATTGTGCAAAATGTTTTATTTTAACAGTCAATTTTCAAATAGGCCTAATGCGTTCAGATTTGTTGGGGGGGGGGGGGGGGGGGGGGGTCCAACGCTGTCCAGTGACTTTGTATTGCAGGAAGCTGCCTCCTTGTCATTTCTGACTTATAACAAAAAACAGAACAATTTTTAAAAGTTGCTATGTGACAAGGTGTACAGTAAACAAGCTAAAAAACCCAGAATAAAGCAATAAGCCCCAAGAAGCCATGGTTTAAAGTGATTTTATAACAGCTAAGGGGCATTCTTAGGCACGTGTTATAAATTCACTGTAAACCACGGCTTCACGGGGCTTATTGCTTTTATAAAACTGTCATTACATATGTGTAGCAAGGTTTCACAAAATAAAACAAAGCAAATAAAATGTAATGATGTTAAAAAAAAAACTTATTATTCCGCCAAACAATGTAGTTCCTCAGAAACAGTTGTGGTTGCAACAAAGTGGCAACTACAACCGACGTAAACAAAGGTGTATGTTTGTAGAGTAATTTACAACAGCTTTGAACGCGGCTCAAATCAAGAATCAAGGACCGGAACTATCCATTTTATAACTACAAGCTGTCGACCCCAAAAATGAGCGTTTAGGGACACAAAAATAGAGCGCAACCTGTCATATTACTCTGAAAACTACTGGAAGGGAACGTAATCAGTGACAGGAAGAAATGGAGAAATGATCCAATTGAATGGCCCAATGTGAAATACCATTTATACCAACTGTTTGATTGAATCACCAGGTAACAGCATCATGAAATAATCCTTTGACGTGGTTAAAAATAATGTTTCCCGTCGCCAATTACGTTTTCCTCCAGTGGACGTAGTTCTCAGAGTAATATGACACGTTACGCTATACTTTTGTGTCCTTAAATGCTCGTTTTTTTTTGGGTCGACAGCTTATAAAAAACGTTGTTCTGTGTTTTTTAGCTTGTTTACTGTACACCTGGTCACATAGCAGCTTTTAGACATTGTTCTGTTTTTTTGTTATAAGTCAAAGGAAGCAGCTTCCCGCAGTACAAAGTCACTGGAGAGCATTGGATTGCCCCCCCCCCCCCCCCCCCCCCCCCACCCCCCCCCGGTGTGGGCATGGTTTTCAGATTATGATGCGTGTCGCTCTGTCTCTATGCATAAGCATGTAAAAAAACTGAAATCATTTCATTGTTGTTGAAGATGGTGGATTCCTTCCAAAAGCAGTGTTTTTGTTTAAAGATTTATTTTTGGCATTTCTTAGCTTTATTTTGATAGGAACAATATAGGTATAGATTCCCAGTAGATTCCCAATATAGGGCCCTATGATTTCCGCGATGCGGAAAACACGAACGGAATCCAGTCATAAAAACGGAATTTACTGTATAACGCAGAATGTCACGGAATTTGTCAAAATTTGGATCAATTAATCAAAAATAGGTCATTACACTTAAATCAAATCGCAATATGGACTAGTATCTGTAGATATTAAGCAGCAAAAAGACTATTTAAATATGAATCCAGCATATTCTGCTTGTCTCTGTATGAATGAATGGCGCAGACACGCGGTTTTGTTTACTGTTCATACTGAAGCGAGTGTGACGTTTGCGGTGATTTCAGCGTCTGCCATCTCACTAAATGAGAACATAAATACATTAACAAATTATCCAGAACTGCTTTGAGAGTCACTTCATGAGCATTTTAAGGTATTCACGGCAACCCGACAAAATAAAAGTTTGTTTCAACTTGAAGACATATATTACTATTGTTTAGTAGAATGTACGTTATACTACTACTACTAGGCTACTACTACTACTACTACTACTATTTATTACTAAAATTATTAAAACTTTATTTTATTAAGGAATAATCACACAATATTTCTTTCATTTTAATTTTAATAGTATCTTTGCCAAAAATAAAGTTTGTTTAATTTTCATTGGATTAAAAGATAAATTAAATAAATATTTTATGCCTTCATTTGATAACCAGAAAAATTTAAATAAAAAACAGAATTTCTGAGAAAAATAAATAAATAAATTCATAGGTCTATTGTAAAAATAAACTTTAATAAATTAAGTTGTTTTTATGCATTCAAATAATTAGACATGCTTAAACAGAATTTGATAACAATAAAACAGAAGGTGAGAAAAAAAAATAAAACACTTCATAGGGCCCTAAACATGTCATTTTTGTTAAACCTTTAATAAATTGATGTTGAATTGTATATGATTCATAATTTTAATTAATTAGACTTGCTTTTTGATTAATAAAATGTAATTTAACCATCAAAAAAGAGCCAAGAAAAATTAAAATGGGGAAAAAAACAGAATCCAGAAAAACCAAAATGGAAAAAATGGAATTTGGAAAAACAAAAAAAAACAAAAAAAAAAACAGAATTTGGGAAAAAGATAAAACAGATTTTATAGGGCCCTACCAATATAAAACTGTCAAATTAGAGCTTGCAGTTTTGATAAAGCGCTTGCCACGTTTCCATGCAGTATGCAGTGAAGAGAATTTAAACAGTCCATCTTCTCATTTCCTGTTTTGTCATCCTTATGTTCCTGTTGTCTGTGTCATGTACAGCTCTATGGCACCCAGCCTCTGTTCTCACTTATTCATCGTAACACCTGTTTGCTGTCAGATGGCAAGGTCTGTCTGCTGCACAGAACCTAGTCTGAGACAGGATGTGAACTGTCATGAGAGACCAGAACATTATTATGGTATAGTTGCTCTGATGTAGCAACCACAGGAAACAGAGCCCTGAGGAGCAGGTGCAGTGAAGAGGGGTGTTATGACATCAGTGTCATGTCAGAGGAAAGCCAGAGTCCAGAGATTGATGAAAACCACCTGTTACAGTGCTGCTTCTCTCGAGATGTTCAGCTGTACGGGTCCTCTCTGATCACATATTAGGGCTAAAATGATTAGTCCACATTATCAACAACATCGACAATGAAAAATTGTCAACAAATATTTTTGTTGTTGAATAGTCGTTTGATTTCATATGACATAATGTAAGGGCCTGCGGTAACATGGTTTGACCAGTGTGGTGCTGTGGTCCTGGAAACTGTCTGCCAAAGCAGTAGAGTGCGTTTTGCGCGTCATAGCCAATCACACACGATTCCGTTGACTTTATGAATGCAGTGGCCAATCAGAGGCGTTCAGATGAATCATCGCTGAAGTTTTGTTGTTCATCGCTCGCGCGCTGATTGAATTCAGCTCTCTCGCAAATTCTCTCATCATAAACAACAAAGTGCAGATGTACGTGCAATGTAAGTATAAGTGATTTATTCATCATACAGTGTAGATAGTGTAACACGGTGGTGGTTGTAGTAGGAGGCAGAGACGACGGAGTAAACGTAAATGGGTTTTTTAATGAGGCTTCAACACACATACACCATATAAACAACATTAATCCGAGACAAAGACCATACCGAAACTGAAGGCTTATAAAGGACAGGAAACAAAGGAGCAAACAAAATGATTAATAGAACACAGGTGATCAGACTGAATGATAATTAGACAAATGAACTAATGAGAACAGGACTAATGAGAACTGCTGTTTGAGGAAATGTAAGCCTTGTAATTAGTAATTTACAATGTTTCTATTAAATTGTTATCATGTTAAATACAAATTCAGTCATTTTAAAAACATTAGGCTGCTTTTAGCCTTATGCAACTAAGTAAATTTAACTAAGTAAATAAATAATCAAATAAATTAGCACGATAATTTAGTGTATCAGCAATCTCACAGGCTGACGATAGGACAATATGAAAATTGAGCATATCGCCCAACACTAGATGAATATGTAAATTTGTGCTGCACACTTTCCTCTCAATAACAAAATAAACACACGACAAACATGACAGCAGTGAGAAAACAGTTCAGAAAGCATGGTGATCATAGCGCTCTCCATAGGCACTCCAGTAAAGTTATGTCACGTCTCCTTTATTTATAATGCACTTTATACAATAGATATGGAAAACAGTGACGATTGATCTTCTACTGTAAAACAGCTCTATGTGAATATGTAAAGAATATGTATTAACTAGGGCTAGGCGATTTTTCAGATTTTATCAATTAATTAGAATTTTATGTTTTGCCATAATTTTATTTTTTATAAATCGAGGAATCACGATTTTGAATAGAAATATTACCAAATGTTAGAATTAGACACTTTAACAATATGCTGACGATAACAGTAAAGAGAAAAGAACGATCCAACCACATGTCAGCGCAAGTGATTGACCGCTCACGTGCGACACGCTCTGTGAAGGACCGTAAGTAGAATATATCGCTAGGCGCCATTCACACAGAATGCGCTTCTGTGTTGACAAAGATGCAACGCGGGCAGTGGAATAGGAAAAAATGCAAGAAGATGGCAGTTGAACTTCTTTTAACTTGAGCGCTTTTTAGAATGCCGTTTCATGCATGAGACGCTGCAGGACAAACGCGTCCATGTTTACATAGAAAAAAAACAAAAAAAAAAACAATGGAAAAGCAGTGAAATCGAATACAAAACCTGTAAAGAACTACTAAGTTACTGTATGTCTGATACTTCATGTTTGCATTATGGTGACAGGCTGAAAGATGCTGTTCATTTTTTTTACAGAACATTTATAGTTAATAATAGTCTGCTGGTGGTGTTATACCTTCAGTCATTTTGAATTTGAATTGCCTTGACTTTTGAGAATTTCTTGAAGCATTTTCCTTGTGTTATTTCTGAACATATAACATGTAAGACATGTTTGTACAAAATGTAGTTGTAGTTCATGCATCTTTTCTGCAAAGATATTTAACAAGATTATTTAAACATTTGTTTAAAATTTACATCATGTTGTCAAATGTGTGAAATGAACTTGGAATAGAATTTTATTTAACTAGAGGGTTAATAAAGAAAAAGTTACTTGAATCATGCTGTAGTTACATTTTCAATTGACTAGTTAAAAATCGTATAAAAATCGAGAAACGTTCTGAAAAATTTATTTTATTTATTTATTTTTTTTTTTTGCCATATCGCCCAGCCCTAGTATTAACAATATTTTAACAAATTGCAGAAGCTGAATAATCGATCAAAGCCTACTAGTGTTAAAACCTAGTATTAAAGGTGGTTTGGTAAGAGCAGTGACTGAAATTAACATTTCCACTATGAAACAATAGAGCTGGGGGATGATGAACTATATCACATCGTGATCGTGATAAAATTAAAGTTGATAATGATATGATTTGGGCATACAAAAGCTCTATGGATTAATTTTACAGGTTTAACTTGAAGAAATTATGACAGACATATTACTATTGTATCCTAAAATGTAGTTCTCTAAGTAATAATATTGTTATTATTATTAAGGAATATCATACAACCAAGATATTTTTTCATCCATATTTTAATTTGTACATTCTTATTTGACAAGAAATAAAAATGCAGTATATTGTTGTAAATTAGTTGTTATATTTTCGTTTGATTACATTTTAAATTATTGATTAAATTGGTTAATTCATTGGCTAATTAATTTCATTAGATACCATTTTTGATGTTAAATTTGTTAAATCATAAAACACAGAATCCACAAAAAACACAATGGAAAACAGAATTTGGGAGAAAATAAAATGGATTTCATGGGGCCCTAGATTAGTATCTTAAAGCATTTAAAGCATTAATGGTAAATTAATATTGTAATAAATATTGATATTGTATGATATGTAAAAAATATTGTGATAATTTGATGCCTATGAGGCAATATCTGACCATGTCACTTGTATTGTTATTATTTTTATTACAATTCGGAAAGTGAGACCCTTGAGTTACAAACTTTTCATATTCTCTTCATACTCACCATTCCTCTCATACCTGCGTCTGAATCTGGTTTTTGTCTTACGATTATAAGACAAAAAACAGATGCAGCAGTTAGGAGAATATGTAAATGTTCCTCCATGCTATATTTATTTTGGGACATGAATTGTTTTATTGTTTGTTTATCTCGACGCTTATGAGATTATGATGACTTTCTGAGATATGTGATTACGTGGAGACGATGTTGTAGTCTTAAAATAGATTTGCATACTTATAATAAAGCTTAGTTAAAGCATGAAATAGAGTCATTCAGACAGCCAATAACAGGCAATGTGAGCTGCTATTATTTGTCTGCAGTGCAAACGTGTATGCGTGACACTCATGTGTTTTAGCATCTGTCCTGTGTTCACCCTCACCACCTCCCAAAACATCTCACATTCTAGATTCACAGCATGCCTTCCATATGAACCGCTTCTCCCTGTGAGTTTTGATGTGGCTAAATGCATGCCGGACATCTGTAACTTCCACTGACTATTTCAAGCCTTGCTGGAGTAACATTGAAGCTTGTTATTTTTTCTCATCTAGTCACAGCAAGGATTATAAATAGACCTGTCCTTATGAATCACATGGCATTGTTTTCAAATGTCAACAGAGTGGGATGAGCCACAAACTCTACATATGAGTGTTAGAAGTGTTACAGAAGTTTTAGGGCTTGCAAAATCATATCTCCTCTTTAGCTAACCTTCAGACAGCTATTGCTGGCAAACAAAACGCTTTTCAGAAGGAAAAATCTCAACTCTACAGTTTGCACAAAGCATTCATCTTCTAAGCAGTAAAATTGGCCCTCGTTTTATTGAATAAATGCGTGTGCATTATTAATTTAGTCAGATTGTATTTAATTGTGACTTACTGTATAATTGTGACATCATTGCTGAAATTCAGGTAATGTTTTAAAACTAACTGTAATTAGGACCCTGTGTTTTATTTTTTTCCCAAATTCCATTTTATATTTTTCTCAAATTCCTCATTCATTCCTGGATTCTGTTATAATGGTTTAATTAAATTTTATTAACCTTTTTAATCATTTATTAATATTTTACAATAAAAATAATTTATTTTTACAATAAATGAGCTATATGAAATTATATTTTTATAATTTCAATGTTGTCTCTTAATTGTTCTAGATTTATAATTTAATACAAATTTATTATCAAAAATGGTGGTAATTCAGCTCTGGAGATGAAGTTTGTGTATTCATATAGTGAGACAACAGACACTGAAAACATCATAAACGTTAGGCATACTTGAATATGTGTAGTAGATGAAAATATGCTGCTCATTCACTGAGAAACGCAGAGAACATGCAGACTTTATATTTAAGTAGCAGTCTTTTTACACGAGTAGAGTCCTACTTTTGATTTATGCATGCAAATTTCAACAAATTCCGTAACATTCCGCATTGTACAGTAAATTCCATTTTTATGACTGGGTTCCGTGATTAAGTCCACATTTTCTGCACTGCAGAAATTAGCTTTCAGTTAATCACAGAGATATATATCTGATTTAAAATAATCCGCTCTAATCTTCCTGATACCTCATTCATTCCTCTTCATAGGTTTTATTCCCTGTCAGGTGGTCTTAAATAGTTAACAAGTACTTGTGTGTCAATCTTATTTTTCTGAGTTAACATGTACTTTATGTTGTATCTTCTGCCGTGGCATCCTCATGCTTAATATCTGTCAGTGCATGGTGTTTGTCTTGGGTTTTGTGTAAACAAAATTTATAAATATAGTAAATAGTAATTTATAAATATATACTTTTAAATATACATATAAAATAAAAATGTAATTTTTGGCTTACTTAGAACCTGGTCTCTAGACTTTGTGAGTGTCACAGATCAGTTGCTTCTGCCTAAATGCTACGTCTTTGAAAGCAGCTAGAATATAGGAAAACGTATTACCTAATTACGCATAATATGAAAGGCTGGGCTGAGCAGATGCCTGAAAGAAACTCCAGAGCCTGCACATCAGCTGGGTGTGCAGCACAAGTCTTCTCAAGGCTGCTGATGTCGATCTGTAAAGCATATTAAACAGAGCTCTTCCTGAATTAGCTCATTAGCATCATCGCAGTCTTCATTCATGAGCTCACGTTGCTGGGCTGACATCACTAAGGACTCATCATGGAACTAAAAATGAGCTTCAGCATAGAGGCATGATGGGATTATTCAGTCCTTCTCACTAGCTGCTATCATTCTGTCCTTCCTTTATATTTCATGCACCATCTCCATTTTACATTTTGACTTTCTCTTTACCCAAACTAGTATTGTCATAAGTAGTGGTACCAATGTGTCAAAACATAGGCCTGAATTTGAAACTTGAATTTGAATTTGTACAGCATAATTATTGAACTTAACAGAATGTAAAGAATGTAATTAAACACTCAGAAGAGCAGTGACTAATTTTTGGTACCATCTGATTTATCAGCAGTAATTATGTGTTGATTTGTCATAAAATTGCATGACTACGGCTTTAGACTTTAAAAACAACTGCCAATTTATTAAGGACTTGAATCCACTACAAACAAAAAATAACACATTATTATTATTGATGAAGAATCACTATTGAAACAATAATTTAGCCCATAATCTGGAATAGATTGAGTCTTGAGTCATAATGCACAATTCATATGAACTTAATCAATGTAAATGGTTTTTATTACATCTTTTTCTCTGTTGAATTCTTAGCACATACAAGTTCTCAATAATGTTGCTGTTGTAGGTGTGGTGCTGGTGTGTTTTGAGGGTGACTCTGATGGCTACATCAATCTGGTGGCATATCCATATGAAGAGAGCGAGGGGCTGGACCATGAAGAGCTGTCCGAAAGAGATCAGCCTCGCCGAAAACACTCTCGCCGAAGCCTCCACCGCTCCAGCAGTGACCACAAAGAGGATCGACCTGCTCATGACGGTGATAGCAATGACAAGTGAGTGAACGTCCGTATACTGGTCATTTGTGTAACAGAATCCACTGCTGATGACAAGATGAAATAATTTTCTTAGCTACAGTCAATCTGTATGAAATAGATAACCATACTTTGGACTGAGGATCTTCGGATCAAGAATTGTTGTCACTGGATCTGGTAATAAAACACAATTATCAACTTTAGCAAAGAAATGGAAAATTTCAGACCAGAAAAAAAAAGATGTCCCAGGGTACCCTTTACACTTATCACATATGGGGGAGACAGCAGGATCAAAATCGTTAAGCTTTGTTTATTACAGTTTTTACTACTTATTTACGTTATGTTGTCTGATTTACATTAAGTTACATTGTCTCAGATTAATAGTGGTGTGCCTCAGGGCTCAGTTTTGGGCCCTCTTATGTTTATTATTTATCTATTGCCTTTAGGGCAAATCTTGCATCAATTTGGTATAAATTTTCATTGTTATGCAGATGGCACCCAGCTCAAAATCATTAAGCTTTGTTTACTACAGTTTTTACTGCTTATTTACGTTACGTTGTCTGATTTAATTGTTGGATACAGTTGCGAACAGTGTTATTTTAGTGTCAAATTACTGTTATAATTTTTTTTAATATAATTTTGAACCTGTTTTTATTTTTATATTTTTTATTTAAGTCAGTCATTTTATTGTTTTTTTGTATATATATATATATATATATATATATATATTTTTTTTTTTTACTTTCACTTTTATTTTATTTTATTTTATTTATTTATTTATTTATTTTTTGCAACCCTGGTTGCAAAGGTCAAGACACCAGAGGTGGAACAGAACAAAAAAATATGTGAATTTATACAAAAAATGTATATATTTGAACCTCTAATGCTTATATAAATGTAACATGACCTCAAGGTGTACCCTATTTATGAAAAATGGCAAAACAAATATTCAGAGAATGGGTTTTTCCAAACACATCAATTATGAATCAGCATCAAGCTAAGCTCAGATGATATATGCTTTGGATCTTATGGCTTAGCACTGAGAAGTTACTGAAATTGAACTGATTACATTGGAAATGTGTTGTTTGTGATAATAACAAAAACAGTGCTTCCTAACAAGTACATCTGTCTGAAACAATAAACCTTTTACCAAGCAAAAATTCCCAATATTAAATATATTAATTCTAAAAATGTTGTGATCACATTCTCAAAAGTCACACTTGCACTGCATTGTTGGTAATTAGTGTGTCTGTGCAGTCTGCAGGAGTTGAAAAGTCCTCGACTGGACCTACAGATGCATTCAGATGTGCCCTTCCAGATGCTGGACAGCAACAGCAGCCTGAGCTCAGAGAAGATCAGCCACAACCCCTGGAGTCTGCGCTGCCACAAACAACAGCTCAGCCGCATGCGCTCCGAGTCCAAACACAGGAAACTCTACAGTATCCTGCTCTAAAGCAGCACAGTTTATTCAGAAAGTTCAGTTTGGGGAAAAAAGTGTTTAGTTGATGGAGAAATTCACAATTTTACTTTCTGGACAGCAGTCAACCATATTAAATTGCTTGAAACTGCTTGCTGAAATTGTAATTGCAGTTATACGCAACCTGACTGAATAGTTTGCTTTTTAGATAAAATAAATTTAAATAAATTATTTAAAATAAATTTAGAATCCTAAATTAGGATTACTTTTGCCTGTGGAATAAAATGGGAGAGAGGTCCCCACTTCAGAATGAAGTGACTTGAAAAAGTTATGGTTTTGAAACAAGGATCAAATCCTCAAAGTTATGCAGTCATTTGTTAACCTTAACTTCATGCATCAACACTAGAAATCATGCATGATGTAAATCTTTTTTCAATTAACAGCCGCTGTTCTGCTTTCATGGTTCCATGAGTCATATGTCATCAGGGCTGCATTTTCCAAAAAGTCATTGAGCGTAAAAATAATGAAACATAGACTTGTGGGTTGTTCTCAAAAGCACTGTTATTTAATAAGCTTTAATAATCATTGCAGATCTACAGGTGCTCTGAAGCGTTCGTGAATTGTCAAGTGCATCTTAATGAGACAGACTCATGGAGGACACCAGCTGGAGATCTGAAAAATTACACCTCAACTTTACGTTTAGGATGATTACACTTTATGTAGCTTGGCGGTAATGAAAGAATACTTTATATTCTGTTAAATCATGTTTAGTATAGTATTTAATTAGTAATTAATATTACATAAAGAATATTTTTAAATAAATCAAAACAAGTCTATCTAAACAACCCTATGCAGTTCTGTTTTTACAATAACATCTGATTTAATATGATGGAGCACGTATGTATTTAAATATGTAATTCACCACAGCTTTTAAGTGCTGCAAAAGCTAAAAAAAAAAATACTGTAAAATGCTTGAAAAGAGTTCAATTTGACTTCAAGGAAGGTGTAAGAAACTGTATAGTGATACATGTACAACAGTATAGCCGGTACTGTGGAAAGACTGCTATTATTATTACTATTTATAGAGTAAATTTCATACCATGCACAAATATTCCTGAGTAGAAAGAAAGGAAAAAAGCCTTTTTGTCAGTAGAGTGATGATTTTTGCCACAAGCTGAGCAATAGGAAGCAGATGTTCATATCTTTAGGACTTTCATTTGAAATTCTCCAAAATCCTCATTAATCATAAATGATTTAGTTTGCTTCTCAAAAGAGAAAGAAGGCTAGAAATGATTGGCAGGCAGATTGAGATAATATTGTCAAGCTCATCAAAGTTAACGGGCTTGTGGGAAACACACACTGATTGCTTTATCCAGTAATACGAGTGAATGTCCGACCTACGAGATTATCAGGGATACCTCAGTCCAGACTTTTCCCTTGTCTGTAGTTTAACTCACAAAATGTTTGACAGACTAATTACAGAAGTTTTTAAATGTGTTTTTAAAAGTGAAATTTGTTAAATAATAGATAATTAAATCTTCAGTTAGCGTCTGTCTACAAACAATGAAGCTGTAAGTTTAATTACTTCAAAAACAGCACTGTTACCACCACACTGCTAAGAAATATAATGTAGCTTATGTTGATAAAAGTCGTAGGGTACTACTATGCCTTAAACGGTTTTAACACATCCATTCCAGGCAATCAGAATTGAGTATTCAAACAGACACTGATGTAAATACATATTTTAAAAAAAGCTTTGTGCATATGTTTTCTCTGTTGTCTATGATTCTTGACGCTAAATCTCCACCAGAATTCCTGCTGCTGGAGAATGTAGTCCATCATTTCGTCTACCCCTGCATCCTGGACTTGAAGATGGGCACCCGGCAACACGGCGATGACGCTTCAGAGGAGAAAGCCGCCCGCCAGATGAAGAAGTGTGAGCAGAGCACGTCTGCCACGTTAGGAGTGCGTGTGTGCGGCATGCAGGTGCGTATGGCTTTGACCCCGAGACACGCTTAGTGGAGCAATAGCAATGGCTGCAGTTTTTACACTCTTACTATTAAAGGGGTCATGAACTGCCTCTGTTTTTTATTTTGTACTGTTCTTATAGGTCCACTTATAATGTTTTCAAGATTTTTACATCAAAAAACATAGTGTTTAGAAGTAATAGGCTATTTTCTGTCATGTTTTTAACCCCCCTCATCAGAAAGCTCTGTTTGAATAGGCGTGGCAGATTGTAGACTCTGAAGTAAACGCCCACTGCTATGATTGGCTAAAACTTGTGTTTGTACACACGTACATCCTTCACATGCGGACGCTGCTGTGATTTAGGTTAAAAATGCATAAGTAACTCAATACATATTAAACGATCTGTAAGAAGAGACAAAGCAATACTGATCACGTAATAACACTATTATATCATAGAGCAGAACATTTCACAAGCTGTCATTTTGACAGAGTGACTTCAATATAAACTGTTTTTAGAGTAACAAGAAAGTTTTGAGTTCTGAAACTTACAGGATGTTTTTATAGAACAATGACCTCTTATGTGCCAAAAGATCAAGGGAATTTTGGTTTCTCAGTTCATGACCCCTTTAAAGGTTCTTCATTGGTATCCAGAAAGAACTTTTACTATCCATAGAACCTTTCAATTGTATTGTACAAAGGGCTCTTTTTAGTGGAAAAAGGTTCTTCAAATTTAATATTTTCTTCACATTTAGATTAAAAAAAATAAATAAAATTATTTTAATAACTCTTCACTGAAAACTTCTGTGGAGAGCCCAAAATGGTTCATTTATGGCATCAGTGCAGAACCCCCTTTTGGAAGCTTTATTTTTAAGAGTGTAGTTAGTTAACCTCAACGTCTTGTACGTGGCCCAAGTTGGAAAAACTAAAATTAGACAGGAATCCCCTACATTGGCAGAAATACGAATTTCAGCGTAGTCATTTGTATAAAAATTAAGTGAGTTTATGCTTAAAAGAAAAAGAAGAAAAAAATCTGCCAATTGCGTAAGAAAAATAAACTTGTTTTCCCTTTGAATTAAGTTTATTTTTCTTACCCCGCTGGCAGATATTTTCTCACATAATAGTCAACAATTATGATTTTTTTTCAGTCATAGCAGTAGTTGATGCAACATAATCAATGTCCAAAATATGGTTGCATTTGGAGGAAACAAGAGATTTGAAACAACAAGTAACATTTCACTTTTATCAGCACTAAGTTTAAGAAAGCTGGTGTCCAGCCAGATACTGAGATTGTGTGCGCACACAGATGGGTAAAAGACAACTCCTACTAGAAGGTGTCCATGATAAAGAAGGGGAACAAATTTAAAAATCATGTGCCACGTTTTTAGAAATGTATTTGTATTCATGTTGATTTCATATAGTTTCAGTAAACCTTTTCATATAGTTTCAGTAAACCACTTTTCAAAGCTCTTCACACAGGCCACGTACACACTGTAGCTAAATTCGGTTATCAGTTCACCTCTTACTCCTTAATCACGTTCTGTACACACATAATTCACTAAAATACGGGAGTGACAACCGCATTCGACAACTGCATTAACTCCCGAAAAATACAGATAGTGTATTCCCGCATTTACAGACATTCTACGGAGTGTGTACAGAACCGAACTGAACAACTAGTTGTTAATGACGTATCAGAACGTTAAACGCGCATCAGAAATGTGTCTTCACCTGTATGTGAGATGCAAAAAATAACAGTGAAAGAAGTCTTAATATTTTGACAAGGGGCTAGGTGTGCTCATGAGCACTGCGAAAAGTGTCAGTGTTGCCAGATCTTCATAGAAAAATCAAAAATCAAAAAACAAGGACAAGCACAAAAAACACTAAAACACCCAAATGCTTTATGTTTTATAACACCAAAAAAACATATATCCCATATCCGCAAAAGACGGATATTAAATATCTCCATTAATAAATAAATTAATATATAAATAACTCCATTAAGTGCTTAGCTTTATGAGCTAAGACCAAACAACATGCATAAAAGCGCTTGTAAATATGAGGACATGGCAACACTGCAAGACAGCGCTTTCTAAAGCAGCCTCCTGGCATAAACATTACACAGCCCATCTATCAGCGGTAGTTTAGTTAAAATCGATGGACAAAAAGAGTCTTTAGCCAAAAATGGCAGATACCAAATGGTTAAATTATTCACTCTCGCAAGAGGCCAAAATGTTGCTATGGTTACAAATGCCGGAGTGATGGCTGTTCCATACACACATGGAACAATAATTTACGGTAATCACTCCTGCATTTAAATGCAGTTGTCACTTCTGAAACTTGCAGTGTGTACGTGGCCACAGTGAGCTGAACAGCATCTATGTGGCTAAACTGTGGATCATTTATCATTGCTTTGGCATTCAGTGGCTACATCTTTTAAATTACATTAATTGGTTTCACATTTAGACAAAACCACTGCCTCTATATAGCTACAACCCAATTTGCACATTATATTACCATACTGAAATATATACCAGATCTAAAGCCTTTTAATTTCATTACCATCTTTACAAGAGAGGAAACTTTGGTATAATTTCATACTGTAAATATGGACCTTGTAACTTATATTGCAATGAATTCTAAACAGTAGAGATAACAAAAGAAAACATTACAACAGTTAGAAAATTTACAAAAGAAAACATTCTGTAATGCTACATGTTGTTAGTGTTTTTTAGTGACAAAGTGTTTTTGGGTGACAAAACAGTGAACAAAGTAAACTGTAATGACCAAAAAATGTCATGTGGTGTAACCATCAAGTAAAAAGTAATGGTAACACTTTATTTTAAGGACCAGTTTCACTATTAACTAGTAGCTTATTAGCATGCATATTACTAGCATAAATGCTTTTTATTAGTAATTATAAGCACATATTCATGTATTGTTCTCCATATTTTAGATCCCTTAATCCACCCCATACCTAAACCTAACAACTACCTTACTATTAATAAGCAGCAAATTAGGAGTTTATTGAGGCAAAAGTCCTAGTTAATAGTGATATCTGGTCCTTAAACTAAAGTGTGACCAAAGTAATGAAATATTTTCCTTACCCAAGGGAATGGTGTGACTGTACAGATCTTAATGATTGTTTTAAAATTAAAGAAGAAAATATATTTTTAAAATATATTTTTAAAAAGGCTTTCCTGCAAATACCTTTTTTTCATAGCAGCTTATATTACACCATTTACATTGTTGTGAATAACCCCATTGTACTCATTACCTTTCTGGCAGTAAATAATCTTGCATGTATGGACTGAAATTGATCTTTGCATGTCATTATAATAGAAAATGCAAACGCACTGTTTATCCCTGAACACTCAGTATAAAATTACTAATCAAATAAAATAATCCTATATATAGGCAGCTGTTGTTTGTGTTGGCTCTTGAGTGCAGTGAAGAGGTTGATCTAGATTCTGATTACCTGGAATGGTTAACACATGGCCTTGTTTCTAATAAAGTTTGCAGCTTCAGTGTGTGAACATCCCTGCCAATAGACACTAAAATCCATTATATTCAATTAACTTTAATTGTAACAGAACTTCTCCAGCATTCTCCAACATTTCCAGTCCTGAAATTACTGCATTGTTCTCTAATGTGGTTGCATAGCCCTCTTTTCTCACATATGAAAGCCTGCACATGCAATGAAAACACGTCAATTGAGAAAGTGATTGATAACCATATGTATTGTATGACAGAAAAACTTTCCACAACCATTTCTTGAGTCTTTTTCACATCTGATGTGTGAACAATAGGGACTAAAATAGGGGTATTTCATTTCTGTCCATAGAGTCATAGATACATCAGAGTGTATCTGGGTAAAGACACGGTTTGGATTGTTTTTGCATTCTCTCATTAATAATATTTTGTTACTTTTTATCAAAAGTTACATTATTTAGATTTAGTGGTTGAAAGAAAAAGCAAAGAACCGCTTGAAGCCTTGAAAGAATTTAACAGGTGATTTATTTCTCCTAAATTGACCGTCGTAGTGACAGGCTTAGTTGTTCATCTCAGAGTTTTTCCCAATCATTCAAGCCCTCTGTGTCTCCTGTGTTTGTTGTACAGGTCTACCAGATGGACACCGGTCATTATCTATGCAGGAACAAGTACTATGGCCGCAGTCTTTCTATCGAGGGATTTCGACATGCACTCTTTCAGTTCATGCACAACGGGACGCAGCTGCGCAAAGACCTTTTCGAGCCAATCCTGAGCAAACTATGCAGCCTGAAGGCTGTGCTGGAGCGCCAGGCCTCATACCGCTTCTACTCCAGCTCGCTGCTCATCATCTACGAGGGCAAGGACCCTGAGTCTGTGGACACTGGCTGGCAGAAAGCCTCAGAAGCGCCGTCAGAAAAGGAAAGCCAGTGTGTGGAGAACCCGCCGGCTTCAGAGCCCCATTCGCCTCCTCAGATGTTGAGCGTGGATGTGCGCATGATAGACTTCGCCCACAGCACCTTCAAAGGTTTCCGCGATGACCAAACGGTCCACGACGGACCTGACCGCGGATATGTGTTCGGACTAGAGAGCCTCATCAACATTTTGCAAGAAATTCACGATGAGAACCAGTAGCCGAACCCGTCGCTTCATTGACGTTTTCATAGAAAAACAAAGATGTTTGTAAAGATTGCACATTGACACAAAGCTAAAGATGTGTTTTCTGTATTTAAACCATGAGGGATTGGTGTACATGAGAAATAGAGGTGACCTCTACCTATGAAGGCTCTTGTCTCTGCTGTCAGGAAAGAAATGGCTACTAGCCACCCCTCAACAGAAGATGGTTTCAGTTCGTTTGTCACATAGATTCATCGCCACCATGTGGCCCGCTGAAGCACTGCAGGAATGAACCATGAACTCAGGCGCGTCCGCTGTCAGGGTCTCTCTCAGAGTGTGGGATTGACAGAGAGAGAAAGCGTGTTTGTGTGAATCTGTGTGAAAAGAAAAGTCCAGGTCACATTTCACCCCAAAATCAAAAAAAGGAAAACTCTTTGATTGCATATACAAAGCCTGTTTTAGAACCTTTAAGATTTTTGTGACTTTTTTTTTTTTAACCTAAAAGCATTTCTTCCCAAATTCTTCTTATTATAATGCAAAACATTTAAATAAAATTCAATACAACAAATTCCGTCATGAATTGCCATTTAAATACTGTATCATTATATACTGTACTAATGATAATGACAGGGAAGATATGCTTAGTTATAAAAATAATGTCACAGTGCAAAAAAAAAAAAAAATTTTAATGGTTTTAAAAAATATTTTCAAGCAATGTTGTTTTTTTCTTGTGCTTTTTTATTTTTTTTGTGGGGGAGTGCGAAATATGAGACACTCAGTATTTCTCCAGGAGTTTAAAAGGGAGCAAATTTAGCTCGGAGCAGTTGGTCGAAGCTTTACTGTAGGAGTCGAGGGCATTTAAAGGAGGTTTTAAACCACAAGATGATGAATCTGGCCTTATGGCAATAGTTGAATTCACAGCTTAGCTATGCGACCCTATTTAACCGGTCAGATCATGCTTTTTTATTTTATTATTATTATTATATTTTGGTCTTTTTGGTAGCTATCTTACTCGGTACATTTAAAGCAATCATTACATTGTAGTGCTTTTACATTTTTGTTGGTCCCCCCTCTGTGATTTAGCAGTCGTAGGGGTTTTGGTGGGATAGTGTATTTGTAGTCTTGAATTTAGATTACCCTTGTGTTACAAAGTCTTTCCCTGTCAGTAACGTGGTTATCATTGCAGAGAAAAGCCTCACTGTAAAAAATAAGTAAATAAATAATTTTCTTAATCTGTCAAAATATTTAAACATCCTTAAAACAAAACAAAAAAATCATCCTGAAAAGCAAAATTGTGTAAGGTATTAACACTTGTTTACAGATTTATTTATTTTTCTCTTGATTTAAGCAAAACATAACAATTAAATATATATATATATATATATATATATATAAACAAGTCTTAATATTTTAAACAATTTCACTTCTCCAGTTTTTTTGTTTTAGGCATATTTAGATACTTTTGTTGAAAAACAATATAAACCTACTGATTAAGAAACTTATTTTAGTTAGTGCTCACTAACATCTGCACTGTAAATTATTATAAACACATTACAAGAGCATGATTTTTATTTTTGTTTCATTTTGTTTATTTCAAAGGGTTGTCTTTAAAATTACACCGATACATTCTCAGAAAAAAAGATACAAAAGCTGTCACTGGGACGGTCGGTACCCTTTAAAAAGGTACACATTTGTACCCATAAAAGGTGCATTTTAGTACCTTAAAGGTACAGATTTGTACCTGAAGTTTAAGATGCATCTAAATGGTATATATTTGTGCCACCACAGTGACAACTTTTGTACCTTTTTACTGAGAGTGTATGCAGTGACATTCTGCCCACCATCAGCAAATGTAGCAAGATTTGTTTCTAGGTTTGTTCTTGTGAGTCCCGAGCAGTCGAGTGGAGATCGTCTCCTCATCATGACACGTTCAGCATGTTCTCTGTCTAGGTGAAGCATTTATTGCACTATGGTGTCATCCTTTTACTGAGAAACGGACACTTTTCTTCATTCTCTGGGAAACAGACATCGTATCTGCCTGTAGTAGCAGTTGAGCAAATATATTAACTTCGTTCATTCGTCTTGTCCTACATTTATTGACTTTGATCACGTGTATAAATAATAAATCGACATTATAAAACATGGCATCTATGCGGAGTTGTGCCGTAGGGATGTGTCTGTATTTAGACGTGTGATTTTGGTCAATAGCCGTAACTGGGATTCCCAGGAGTGTTTGTTTAACAAAGTCATCCGATCATCATCCGGGAAATGTTTGAAGAACAAATGCCACATGTATGATGTGTTCTCTCACAATAAATGAGCAATGTACTCAAGTTACGTTTAAGAACAGCAAGAATACGTAATTCCTAACATGTTGATTAAAGTGTAGCTGGTTTGTGTAACTAAACCTTTCATTTGTGTCGACGCATGAGAGAAACACAGATTCATAGATTTGGCATAAAAAGAAAGAAAACCCCTCATCCTGAAAATTATCCTTTTATCTTTATTGTTGTTGCATGGATGGGTATTTTTTTAAGAAAAATAATATGACAACTTTGAATGTGTTATAAATTGTTTATTTAGAAAAAAAGTTGTTCTGTCTCTTTAATATTTTGTTGATTTATTATTGCAGAAAGAACAACCACAAACATTCAAACAGCAAGTTTAAGTACAAAAAAAGTTTAAATACAAAGTTCTGTCATGAAACTCTGGATGGCACAGTCAGTTCTAACTCAGTCTGATATAATGACATCATTATTCACATGCTGCAGCTGATTGGTTCTTTTCATATCAGCAGCCAGTGAGCTCGCTGTCACCATTTAAAAACTTGGCTAGTACTTGCTGTGGCATTTGCAGCGCACTTCAGAAACCCTCCACCTCCCCAGCTCCACTTGTATAGATCTGCTGACAAGGTGATTTGTGTATATTATGTTATTTCATATATGTTATATATGTCAAACACATTAACATTGCCATGTATATTACCATGCAAATTCTCAGAGAATTGCCATGACAGAAATAGGAATTCTGTGTACAGTACAAAATTTAAAATAAATAATGATAAAAAAATATTTTAGATCCATCGACCTGCCAGCATTAAACAATTTCTCATTATGTACTAGAGAATTTAAGTGAACAACTGATTCATTTTGACAATGTAAAATAACCAAAACCTGATATTAATGAAACCTACTGTACTAAAATAAATGCAATATGCATTTCCTGAGGAAAGAGCAATAAGTCCGTTTTGACAGTGAATACAAAATTCTTCAATTATAAAATGAAGACGTTTAAGCACTGAAGCAGCTCCACAGATAACAGTAGTGTCATCATCCAGGTCAAGTCATTTCTAGGTTTGTTCTCATCAAACAGTGCCAGTGCATTCAATAGTGTAGTATTACAAGAAGACAGATCTCTTACTGAGGAAAAAGTAAACAGTAAATAGTATTCAGCTGGTCATATGATCTTTAGGCCTAGATAATATAAAACATTTTTTTATTTTTATTTTATTGAACAATATCAATTCACAAACTCAAATGGGGAACAATAAAACGCATATGACAAAATATACACTTTTCCAAACACATCTCCATCATACATAATGTCCGTGTGTGTGTGTGTGTGTGTGTGTGTGTGTGTATATATATATATATATATATATATACATACACACAATAACAACAAACAAAATAAACATTTAAACATTTCAGGGGGTTGCAAGGAAAAAAAATAGATAATATAAAACATGGCGCGTGTAAACAAAACAAACAATGTTGACAAACCATTTTTATGTATTTTATTATAAATGAAGCTGCTTGACTTTTCTTATGGAATGATTTGCTGCGTCCCAATTCGCATACTATCCGTCCTAAACTGTATTCGAAAATAGAATTAGTATGTCCCAAATCATAGTACGTTTAAAAAGTATGCCAAAGATTCCCGGATGGTCTACTACCTCCGGTTAGAATTCGAAGTGCAGATCGATGGCTAATATTGCCCACAACACACTGCGCTGTGGACGAGGATTCGATTAGAACTACAAACACGCATAAAAAGTGTTGAAAACTACAAACATGGCGGATATGCGCGACCGATGGACAGGTAGAGCAAGGGATTGAGTGATAAATAATCAATGTCTAACCTGATGAAAAAAATACTTATTTAATGTTATCCACGTTATATTTCATCTGCAGCAACACTGTGAACTTTTATGATACGTTTGGTCATTAACTTTGAAACGCAACATTATGCAAACACATGAGCAGAGTTCTCGGCATGAAAGACCCGCGATGTGCCTCTTCATTTCTCTCCAGTACGGTAGGAAATCAAATTAAACGAAATGTGGATGATGTTAACTGTGACAAGATGATTGACAGGATGCACGTAACTAAGCAACAGAGCGTCCGTTAAAGACGCAGCTATGACGAAGTAGTATGTCCCAAAGCTTGCCTACTATTCTGCTACATACTCAAAAGTATGTACTTTTTATTCACAAAAAGAGTAGGCGAATTGGGATTGTTTCGGTTCTTATTCACTTCCGCGCCACGTTGTTATGAAATGATTGGTCCATGAGGCCGCGTGTGTCATTTTAATGGGGAGAGACCGTAGCCAATATTAACTGTTAATCCATTATTTTGCTTATAATTAGCGTCATAACATATCATACTGTAGAATGAATAAATGTAAAATACTGTTCAATCGTTTAAAAGATGTTGGCAAGACGTAAAATCTACCGTAATGTAAGGCAAATATCCAGTGATTCCCTCGCAATAGTGGTACAGTCCATTGACCCGCGACGCTCTAGTGGATCCGCCCTCGCGCTGTCTCGTCGTCATCATCACTGTACGGAACTAAACTCACTTCATATAACAATATTACAGATCTTTAAATCTGTCAGATTTAACAACGGGTTAAACAGTAAATAGAGCTCATTTGTGGAAGCGACTTTAAAAGCCGTCGCCTTTGTTTTGTTGATCATTTGAACGTAATAATCAAACTAGTGCAGCAGGTGAATCGTTTGCTGGGTGAGTTTATCATTAAATCATATGAAACATGAGCTGTACTGTTTTACTGACTTACAGTAACGTTACAGTAGTTCTTCACCTGTGGGTAGAAAACTGCTGTTAATAATAATAATAATAATAACTGGTTAAATTGTATTGTATTTGTGTTGGTATTAATATTTTATCAATTTTAAATAGGTAAATATTAAATGCTTTTAAATTATTTTGTTACCTATTAACAAATTACAATACAAAATAAATTACCAAAATAAAATATTTATTATTAGCATCATATTGAAAAGAATGAGTTGGAGTTGATAGTGAAGGAAAGGCAGCCAAAAAGTGTCCAGAATATGGAGAAATGGAAATGGGGAAAAAAGAAAGAAATATATATATATATATATATATATATATATATATATATATATATTTAAACCTTAAATATAAGGTGATTTGTTTAAGATTTGTCATTACATCATTTCCAGATGTGTCAGTGTGTCCAGACTTGACTGGTTGTATGAAATATCAGTCAAGTTTGTTGTTAGAGAGATGATTTTCAGGTATTTCAGGTGTGCTGTGCGGGTCTGTTCTCAGGGGACATAAAGGTGTCAAATATTTTCCATTGTCTCATTCAATGTACAGTAGTGTCTGAAGCCCTTTATAAATACTCATAATGAGGATTGTTGCAGATGTTTCTCATGTTGTTTCTCAGGTGTATACATAATTGCACCTGATGCCCATCTGCGTCCCGCTCTACTGACCCACAATGAAAGCTCTGATCCTCGTTGGTGGCTATGGCACAAGGTTACGGCCGCTCACTCTCACTGTGCCCAAACCACTGGTCGAATTCTGCAACAAACCAATCTTGCTGCATCAGGTGGAGGCGCTAGTCAAGGTAGCTCAGGACACTTTTCTGTACATTTGTGTTTTTCTGTTTAAATATTTATTTGCATTCAAATAATGTTAATTTTTGGTGTCTCTGTGGTCAGGCTGGAGTCCGTCATGTGATTTTGGCTGTGAGCTACATGTCTGAGCTGTTGGAGCGAGAGATGAGAGCTCAGGAGCAGAGGGTATGCTTGTTGGGTTTAACTCATTTAGAATGCACTTTTGTGTTTTTATGTGGTGAATATCAAAGTCATACAGCCTTATTTGTGATTTGCACAGCTTGGAATAAAAATCTCCCTTTCACATGAGAAGGAACCTCTAGGCACTGGTAGGTGAACATTTTCATATCGCCTTTGATAGCACAAATGCCAGTGTGAAACTGTACATTTACATTTATTCATTTAGCAGACTGTTTTATCCAAAGCGAATTACAATTGAGGAATGCATCAAGCAAATCATCATAAAGAGGCAAATAGACACAGGAGGTACTCGCAATAGAAAGTTTCAGGCATTGTTCAAATAAGTACAAGCTAGACTGGGGGATTAAGAAAAGAGAAAGGAAGTTGGTTTTTTTTGTTTGTTTTTTTGGTGACGAAAGAGATGAGTTTTCAAATTTACGACTTTTTAAGACCAAGTATAGAAAATGTCAGACTTTAAAAAAAATGTTTTTTTAAAATCTAAGGATTAAATGGAAGGGGGCACAAAGAAATTGAACAATAAAATGCTGTGAGAATGTTCGTTTCAGGCACAAACACTCTTAATTTTGTTAAATTTCTCAGAAAACAAGACTTCATGTCTTCATTTTGCATCTCAAGTAAATGCATCTTGTTTTAAGGACCTTTAAATATTTGGAAAACAGGGCTCGCAAAATTTCAAAATCCCTGGTAGCCCCTCGGGCAGGTACTCTTCAGATTTTGGTTGCCCGAAAATTAATTTAACTAGCCCCCCCAAAAAAAACAACAACAAAAAGACATTTTTTTTTTAAATATAGAAAATCAGATTGGAGTCTAAATGTCAATCAAAAATATTTTCAATACACAAATATCAACAAATATGAAGGAAGGAATTTTATTTAACTATTTACAGGGTATCTGCAGAATTTTTAAAAATAAATTTAAAGCAATTTATGACCCATTTCAAGAGCTGCACAAGTAAAATGAACAGTATGAGCGGGGTTGGACAACATCTATGGTAACATACAGTATTAAGCCATGAAATGACATGATTTACAGTTCAGATACAGGTTTTCAGAAAAACAAATGAATTTATCCCTTTTTATGAAAAGGGATAAATCAAGCATATAAATTATTATATTAATTTAAAACGAATAAATATTACTGTCTTAATTGTTTAGATTTTTAGAAGGCACATTAAGTTCTTTTTCATTTACAACTCTATGTGTTTGCTGCGTAAAAACATGGGTCGATATTTGCATTGATCTGACCATAAACAGCAAGAAAGGCTTATTGGAAATGCAAATTCATTCTCTGTCATGAGGTGGCGCTTTAGGAGCGGCATAATATAGCAGTTTCTCTCAGGGACACTCCGTTAGTGGCTGTACACAAAGCAGCACCGTCCGCGCTCATAAACGCTGCTTTATCAGGCATTAGACAGTCGGTTCCCTTCAGATACATTCACATAAAGACATCTGCGCCGCGTTTTGACTTGAAACCTGCAGCGCTCATATTTATTCAATTGCATCATTGCCTTTTGAAGTTTAATCCAGCTGTATCGCCATTTTTGGCTTTCCGTCCCCAACTGTAAGACCTTTTGAAATTATAGTTGAGACATTTCTTATACCATTTAACGTATTTAAAACTTTTTACGGCCTTAAGTTTGATACAACTAAATTGAAGAGTTTTTAAGGACCCGCGGGAGCCCTGTATTTAAGGTAGCCCGTCGGGGAGGGCGGTGATACATTTTAGTAGCCCGACTGGAAAACACAATAGCCCCGGGACGTCGGGCTAGCGATTTTGCAAGCCCTGGAAAATAAGATGCATACTAAGATATTAATTTTTTTTCGCAATGAATGAAACAATTAATGCAATGGCTTTATGAATTTAAGACTTTCTTCTCTGGTTTAGGAACTTTTTAAGGCTTTAATTTATGGATGGGCAAATTAAGACATGTAAAACCTTTTTAGGACTTAGAGTTTTGCATGGTGACAATTTCATAAACACATCTGCAACAATACATTAAGTAAATTAAAAAAAAAAAAAAAGGCTCAACACTAAAATGCCCAGATTCATTTTGGTGTGAAATGTACTTAATGAATATGTCACAATGCAAAAAATCTGAACGGTCCAATCAGAACACAGTTCATGAAGTCACTTACTGTAAATCTGTTTTTGTTTTTTTCTCAGCTGGTCCTCTGGCTTTGGCAAGAGAGCTGCTGACTGACAATGAGGAACCTTTCTTCGTTCTCAACAGTGACGTCATCTGCGATTTTCCCTTTGACGATATGCTGAAGTTCCACCAGCAGCACGGCAGAGAGGGCACGATTGTCGTAAGAAACCTGCTTTCTTTGGAAATCTCAAATGTTGTGGAAACTATGGTCTCACAGTCTGAGATCGCTGAAATATGACTCAAACCCATAGTCTATCATAAGAAGTTTTACAGCTACATTCAAGGCACTGTATAAAACAAGTACATTTTTAGATCCTAACCTGATAAATTTCTGCCTCTCTCATCTCTGGAGGAATATTTCACCCAGCATTACTCACCTGTTACTCTATTACTCACCCACTCTCTTACCAGCATTATGTGGCTGATGTTTCAGGTGACAAAAGTGGAGGAACCGTCTAAGTATGGTGTGGTTGTGTATGAAGGAGACACTGGACGAATACACCGTTTTGTGGAGAAGCCGCAAGTGTTTGTCTCCAACAAAATCAATGCTGGGATGTACATCTTCAGCCCTGCCATGCTGAGGAGAATCCAGGTCAGGACTGACTCGAAAGCCTTCTCAGAACAACACTGTCATTATATATGGAATTTTAAGAAAAAAATTATAATTTTTCAACTGCAATCAATACATATTGTATTGCTTAAAGAAAACAGCCTATTTTAGTACATTATTTTGTATATTATTAAAGTACATTGTATTGTAACATTTAATGACAATTAGGTATATTCTCGTCTCAAATTCTCATTCCCATAATGTGAAATTTATTATCATTTACATACAAAAATCAAATCAAATTCAAATCAACTAAATGATTAGAAGTCCGGCAGACCAGATCATATGTCACCAGAGAGAAGTCTGATTTTTTTTTTTTACTGGAAGATCAAATTATGACATTTTATTTAAAAGGTCAAAAAGATTTTTTAAAATGAAACATATGCATGGACGAATTGCATTAAGAAATATATGGTGAATTTCCATTTCATAGCGACTTTTAGTGAAGTATCATTCATCGAAGTGTTATTTTTAAAACAATCTCACAGAATTATTTATGCAGTTGCAGTGTAAATGCATTCACACCACTTCTGAGTTACAACAGGGTTTCCGCGGGGTCTTAAAAAGTCTTAATAAGTCTTAAATTTAGTTGTATCAAATTTAAGGCCTTAAAAAGTCTTAAATTGTACAAGAAAGTCTTAATTATGATTTCAAGAGGTCTTAAATTTGGAGACGGAAAGACAAGAATTGCGATATGGCTTAATGTGACGATTAAACTTCAAAAGGCTATGATTTCATTAAATAAACATGAGCGCTGCAAGTTCAAAGTCCGGTGCTGTGCTGCTTTGTGTTCTGTCTTTACCGGAAAACTCTTATATTTCAGCCAAATGCGACACCTGCTGGCAGAGAATGAATCAGTTAACATAGGTTAAACTACTGTGCGTGCGATTCAGTCTATTAAAATACATTTAGACTAATCACATAATTTAAGATATGGGGGCAGAAAATGTATAGCCTATATTTATATCATTTCATATACAGGTGCATCTCAATAAATTAGAATGCCGTGGAAAAGTTCATTTATTTCAGTAATTCAACTCAAATTGTGAAACTCGTTATTCAATAAATTCAGTGCACACAGACTGAAGTAGTTTAAGTCTTTGTTTCTTTTAAACATTTTTGTGATGATTTTGGCTCACATTTAACAAAAACCCACCAATTCACTATCTCAACAAATTAGAATATGGTGACATGCCAATCAGCTAATCAACTCAAAGGTTTCCTGAGCCTTCAAAATGGTCTCTCAGTTTGGTTCACTAGGCTACACAATCATGGGGAAGACTGCTGATCTGACAGTTGTCCAGAAGACAATCACTGACACCCTTCACAAGGAGGATAAGCCACAAACATTCATTGCCAAAGAACCTGGTGTTCACAGAGTGCTGTATCCAAGCATGTTAACAGAAAGTTGAGTGGAAGGAAAAAGTGTGGAAGAAAAAGATGCACAACCAACCGAGAGAACCGCAGCCTTATGAGGATTGTCAAGCAAAATCGATTCAAGAATTTGGGTGAACTTCACAAGGAATGGACTGAGGCTGGGGTCAAGGCATCAAGAGCCACCACACACAGACGTGTCAAGGAATTTGGCTACAGTTGTCGTATTTAAGCCACTCCTGAACCACAGACAACGTCAGAGGCGTCTTACCTGGGCTAAGGAGAAGAAGAACTGGACTGTTGCCCAGTGGTCCAAAGTCCTCTTTTCAGATGAGAGCAAGTTTTGTATTTCATTTGGAAACCAAGGTCCTAGAGTCTGGAGGAAGGGTGGAGAAGCTCATAGCCCAAGTTGCTTGAAGTAAGTTTTCACAGTCTTTGATGATTTGGGGTGCAATGTCATCTGCTGGTGTTGGTCCATTGTGTTTTTTGAAAACCAAAGTCACTGCACCCGTTTACCAAGAAATTTTGGAGCACTTCATGCTTCCTTCTGCTGACCAGCTTTTTAAAGATGCTGATTTCATTTTCCAGCAGGATTTGGCACCTGCCCACACTGCCAAAAGCACCAAAAGTTGGTTAAATGACCATGGTGTTGGTGTGCTTGACTGGTCAGCAAACTCACCGGACCTGAACCCCATAGAGAATCTATGGGGTATTGTCAAGAGGAAAATGAGAAACAAGAGACCAAAAAATGCAGATGAGCTGAAGGCCACTGTCAAAGAAACCTGGGCTTCCATACCACCTCAGCAGTGCCACAAACTGATCACCTCCATGCCACGCCGAACTGAGGCAGTAATTAAAGCAAAATGAGCCCCTACCAAGTATTGAGTACATATACAGTAAATGAACATACTTTCCAGAAGGCCAACAATTCACTAAAAAGGTTTTTTTTTTATTGGTCTTATGAAGTATTCTAATTTGTTGAGATTGTGAATTGGTGGGTTTTTGTTAAATGTGAGTCAAAATCATCACAATTAAAAGAACCAAAGACTTAAACTACTTCATTCTGTGTGCATTAAATTTATTTAATACACAAGTTTTACACAAGAGTAGAATTACTGAAATAAATGAACTTTTCCATTCTAATTTGAGATGCACCTGTAGTTAATATCACACGAAGAGTGCCATTTTTTTTTCTCCAAAAATCAGCATGATTACAAATGTGATATTGATTTTATGCAACAGTTCAATAAACAAGAAGTTCATTTTAAGAGACTTACGTTTTAGACACCATATTGGCTGTTTTTGCTCTATTTCTACAACAAAAATAATTCCAAACACAACCATAGCACTGTTTTTGAGCAACATGCGGTGTTTCGTTCCTGAATGAATCAAATATTTAAATGATTCGGTTCAATTGCAATGACTCACTTATTAACGCTGACTTACTGCCACCTATTGGCGGTTTTAATTTCACATTTTAAGTATTTTCATATTTTTAAAATAATTTCAAACATCTGTTTTCAACGTTTTATGTTTCAAATATCAAAACATCATTTATGCATTTGTAACTGTGCAGGTTAGCATTCTATGTCCCTCTGAGCTGCATTAAAGAGTGTGTAAATACATCTAAATGCCACTTCAGATGCATTGCAATGATAAATTTTGTTGATACTGATTTCATTTGCTTGGTCACAGCCCAAATGCAAGAATTTGACTTAAAAGATTATGCACACTTTTAGAAAAAATTGCTTAAAGGTAAAAATGCCCATAAAACTTGTTGGAAAAGACTCATTTCTATCACTGCTGTGAACTGACCACACAGAATATGAAGAATATCAAAAAAATTCAGGAGTCACCTGTCCATGGTAATCTTTAAGATACCAGCACAATAACACACTCAGCAAAATATCGTCTAATTATCGTTATCGATAAAATCCCAGAAAATATACAGATATCATTTTTTGCCAATTTCGCACACCCCTAATTCATGTTATTTAATTTATATAATAATTTATTGATAATAATTGTTGAAATCAATATTATTGACTTTTGACTTATTCATTTTCTTTAAAATGGTGTAAAGGCTGAAATGTAAAGTTTATCATTTTACAAAACTTTTTGTTTTTGTGAAAACTTGTATCTGAATTGTAAATTATGCTTTTTACAGTCATTTTACAGTTTAATATGGTACTATAGACATTGCGCTACCCCGCTCATGTGGTATTAATTTTATTTGTGCAGGTCTTAAAAAAGGTCTTAAAAAGTCTTAAATTTGAGCTTAAAAATCCTGCAGATACCCTGTACAAAGTGTCTGTCAAATGCATAAATGTGTGCATTAATGTAAATGGTGACAGACAGCTTCTGTGATTGGCTAGATTAATGTGGCCTGTTAAGGGACTGCTTACAGAGATTAGGGCTGTGACAGAGATTTGCGTGATACAGTATCCCAGGTCAGTTATACGAGTGATATTTTTCTGAGAGTAGGACTGATTTCTTTATACGATTCCATAAATATTTGCTTACAGCACATTTAACTTGTTTTCATTATGCTGAAGGTTTTCTGTATTTTGTACTCAGTTGCGACCCACTTCCATTGAGAAGGAAATATTTCCTGTCATGGCAGAGGAGGGACACCTTTATGCCATGGAGCTGCAAGGTAAAGGATCACACAGCTTTCACCTGACACGTCTAATTAGGACTATTCAAATGCAATCCTATTACTTGTGATAAATATATGAAATATTTATCACAAGTAATACCTTAGTACTCCAGCTCCTTTTATTAGTATACATTGCTGTTCAAACGTTTGGGATCAGTAAGATCAGTAAGAAGTTTCTAATGCTCATCAAGGCTGTATCTATTTGATCAAAAATACAGAGAAAAACTGTAATTTTGTGAAATATTATTGCAATTTAAAATAACAGTTTTCTATTTTAATATACTTTAAAATATAATTCATTCCTTTGAAGTGAAGCTGAATTTTCAACATCATTACTCCAGTCTTCAGTGTCACGTGGGCCTTCAGAAATCATTCTAATATGCTGATTTATATCTAATATGCTGATTTCAGTCTTGAAACTGTTGTGCTGCTTAATATTTTTTTGGAACCTGTGATACTTTTTTCTTTGATTCTGTGATGAATAAGAAGTTAAAAAGAACAGCATTTATTCAAAATAGGAAACCAATTTTAGAAATTGCAATAATATTTCACAATATTACCGTTTCTTTCTGTATTTCTGATCAAATAGAGCCTTGATGAGCATAAGAGATTCCAATAAAAAAACAAAAAATCTTACTGATCCCACAGGTTTATTTGTATAAATTTGTACACTTCACCTAAATAATCAGACGGGTCATTTGCACATTTAAAATTGCTAACCCCATCTCACTTAAACCTTGGGTTAACAAAATCCTGGCTCAAGTTCTTCCAGCATTAAGAATTAACTAGTATAGAAGTACAGTTAGTATAGTTATCATACTTGGTGTGAATGGGCCACTAAGATTTGGGCTTTCGGGTTTCAAGGTTTACTCGTTACATTCTTATTTGCTTTATCAGTATCTTTGACTGGATGAATACAGAACACAACCATTTTAAATAATGGTTTACTTTGCTGTTTACATCAGTTGGGCGTATATATGGAACACTGTACCATCTAGTTTGTCCTGAATAAACTTTTTGGTCCAAAACGTCTTTACCCCATTTACCCCAGTTTCTCTTGACACATTTGCCGTAATTGCAATCACAATCCATTTGTAATATGCATCATGTATTTACTAAATGTAATGTTATGGTTGTTTTGTTAATTGTGTGTGTTTCAGGTTTCTGGATGGACATTGGCCAGCCCAAAGACTTCCTGACAGGCATGTGCATGTACCTGCAGTCTGTACGGCAGCAGGCCCCTGAGCGGCTCCGCACCGGACCAGGCTTCCTCGGAAACGTTCTTGTGGTGAGCACAAAATAAGAATAGCTGTTACAAATATGGCTGATGCTACCAAACATAAGGTGAGAACTTTATGTTTGGTAGCATCAGACATATTTGTAACAGCTATTCTCAGCAAGTAGAGCTTCTATTTACTTGAATGGGGAAAGACAAAAATCTAAAATTGTGTTAAAATTGCATTTTAATAACATTGCGAATCAGGAATAAACTCTTGACAACAGTGTCTAGTAACATACAGTATAGTCAGGCCTTTCAGAAGTATGGAAAGTTTATTATATGCTCACACGGTATTAAATAAATGTAATTGGCTCTGAGCAGGAATTTAAAAAATTCTCCTTGAATTTTCCTTTTTATTAGTATGGATTAAATGAAGAACTGAGGACTATTCCCAAAAAACGTGTCTTGGACTAAAAAAGATTTTCAGGAAGTATTTGCCACAGTGGAGATCCATAATTAGGCACAATAAGTGTCCAAGGCCCTCTGAACTAACAACATAACCAGAGCTGGGTAACTGATTACATGTAATCTGGATTACGTAATCAGATTTCAAAAATTAAGTACTTATAATTAGATTAAATTACATTTTAAAATACTCGTAATCAGACTAGTTACTTTTTATGGATTACATGATTACATAGTATTTACACAATAGCAATAAATTATTCATAATTTATTGATTCTCCCTAATTCATCTTTTTCACCTTTGAAAATTTCCTTTCTAAAATAGCCTACCACTTACAGGTGCATCTCAATAAATTAGAATGTCGTGGAAAAGTTCATTTATTTCAGTAATTCAACTCAAATTGTGAAACTCATGTATTAAATAAATTCAATGCACACAGACTGAAGTAGTTTAAGTCTTTGGTTCTTTTCATTGTGATGATTTTGGCTCACATATAACAAAAACCCACCAATTCAACAAATTAGAATACTTCATAAGACCAATTAAAAAAAAACATTTTTAGTGAATTGTTGGCCTTCTGGAAAGTATGTTCATTTACTGTATATGTACTCAATACTTGGTAGGGGCTCCTTTTGCTTTAATTACTGCCTCAATTCGGCGTGGCATGGAGGTGATCAGTTTGTGGCACTGCTGAGGTGGTATGGAAGCCCAGGTTTCTTTGACAGTGGCCTTCAGCTCATCATCTGCATTTTTTTGGTCTCTTGTTTCTCATTTTCCTCTTGACAATACCCCATAGATTCTCTATGGGGTTCAGGTCTGGTGAGTTTGCTGGCCAGTCAAGCACACCAACACCATGGTCATTTAACCAACTTTTGGTGCTTTTGGCAGTGTGGGCAGGTGCCAAATCCTGCTGGAAAATGAAATCAGCATCTTTAAAAAGCTGGTCAGCAGAAGGAAGCATGAAGTGCTCCAAAATTTCTTGGTAAACGGGTGCAGTGACTTTGGTTTTCAAAAAACACAATGGACCAACACAAGCAGATGATGTTGCACCCCAAATCATCACAGACTTTTGAAAATTAACACTGGACTTCAAGCAACTTGGGCTATGAGCTTCTCCACCCTTCCTCCAGACTATAGGACCTTGGTTTCCAAATGAAATACAAAACTTGCTCTCATCTGAAAAGAGGACTTTGGACCACTGGGCAACAGTCCAGTTCTTCTTCTCCTTAGCCCAGGTAAGACGCCTCTGACGTTGTCTGTGGTTCAGGAGTGGCTTAACAAGAGGAATACGACAACTGTAGCCAAATTCCTTGACACGTCTGTGTGGTGGCTCTTGATGCCTTAACCCCAGCCTCAGTCCATTCCTTGTGAAGTTCACCCAAATTCTTGAATCGATTTTGCTTGACAATCCTCATAAGGCTGCAGTTCTCTCGGTTGGTTGTGCATCTTTTTCTTCCACACATTTTCATTCCATTCAACTTTCTGTTAACATGCTTGTGAGCAGCCAGCTTCTTTGGCAATGAATGTTTGTGGCTTACCCTCGTTGTGAAGGGTGTCAATGATTGTCTTCTGGACAACTGTCAGATCAGCAGTCTTCCCCATGATTGTGTAGCCTAGTGAACCAAACTGAGACCATTTTGAAGGCTCAGGAAAGCTTTGCAGGTGTTTTGAGTTGATTAGCTGATTGGCTTGTCACCATATTCTAATTTGTTGAGATAGTGAATTGGTGTTTTTTTGTTAAATGTGAGCCAAAATCATTACAATTAAAAGAACCAAAGACTTAAACTACTTCAGTCTGTGTGCGTTGAATTTATTTAATACACGAGTTTCACAATTTGATTTGAATTACTGACATAAATTAACTTTTCCACGACATTCTAATTTATTGAGATGCACCTGTATATACACTCAGAAAGTCCTCAGTTTTGTGGACATTCACCAAGAGATCAGTCACTAGTCAGGTGGCTACACTGCATTTGACATTCATTTTTATTTGAATTATCACTCAGTTGGTTATTTAACCATGTATTTCAAACCATGTCTTTGGAAGGCTTTTGTCTTTCAAACACATTAAAATGCACAAATTCACAAACTTTTTTGTCATCTGATCCTCTTTCACCTTATCTTTACTTGAAGTACCCCTGTGATATTAAAATAATAATAATAATTTTAATAATTAAGTATTACATTTGCATGTTCACGGTTCTCTGACGTTGGTTTAATGATCACATGACATGAAGATAAACAAATAAAATATTTAATTTTTTTTTTCTACGTGTTTTATTTTGACTGATTTTAAAATGATTTATTTTAATTTAACATTTTAATGATTTAATTAATAAAATCATTTACAAACCCCAGTTTGGGAAACCTTGATAATGTAATGTTTGATGCACTTCATGTTGTTAATTACAACGAACAGAATATGTTTTCTTACTCTTTGTATTTTAATACCAATATGGTACAAGATTATCCTATTTAAACGAATGTGATAAGTTAGGTCAAAAGTAATCTAAAAGTAATCAAAAAGTAGTCCGATTACATTACCTAAGATGTGTAATGTAATGGATTGTTACGAACTGCAATTTTTGTCATGTAATTTAGAATCGGTAATGGATTACAATTTGTAAGTAATCTACACAGCTCTGAACATGACTAAAGAAGGAATTTGGAAAGATTTATACTCACTCTAAAAAAATGGATAATGTTGAAAGCCATTTTGCATTTTCTATAATGTACGGTAAACATGAAACATACTTTGTATTTCTCCTATCATAGTATAGTGTGCATATAAGTATATTTTAAGCAGAATATGAAGCACGTACTAAAAATATATGGCATACTGTAACCTCAACCCAGGACCCAACAGCAGTGATCGGTGAAAACTGTACCATTGGGCCCAATGTGACGATCGGCGCCGGTGTGGTTCTGGAGGATGGCGTGAGAGTAAAGCGATGTACCATCCTGAAGGGGGCGCACATACGCTCCCACTCCTGGCTGGAGTCGTGCATTGTGGGATGGAGCTCTTCAGTGGGGCAGTGGGTGAGTTAACTGTTTGAGCAATTTATTTTCTTCATAGCAATTTCAAAGGAGTTCTTTTATGAAGAATTTTAAGCCAAGAATCAAGCAAATTATCGTACGAATAACAATATTAAAGACTTTTATTCGAAACATAAAAGTACTTTACTTTTAGTCATTTAGCAGATGCTTTTATCCAAAGCGACTTACAAATGAGGACAACAGAAACAATCAATTGTAGTATTAAAACAACTAAAACTGATCCAATACTAAAAGCTAAAACTTTATAAATAGTTTATATACATACACATTAAAAAACTTAATTAAATAAAAATGAGAAATGCATATGACAAAATTTCTAAACTTAACATTTAAATGAAAACAAAATAAAACTACAAACAATTCAAAATATTAAGAGAACAAAAGCTATAAGTGTAATAATGATTCTAACATAAAACTAAGCCAAACACCAAAAACAACTACATGTATGTACACACACACACAGACATATATGCACACACACAGACACACATATCTATAAATTCAATATTATTTCATTTCCATGTAGTTTGTTGAAGTACTAAAACAACTCAAATTAAATAAAACTAAAACTTAATAAATAACTTATACAGATATAATGGGGAAAAAAAAGCTAATAAAATGACAAACATTACTACAACTGTAACTAAAATTTAAATAGATAACATATACAAATCAAACTACATTAGTTTAACAGTAATCCTAAAAAAATAACTGTGCCAAACATACAAGTAATAAATGGTTATAAAAACTGAAAGAGAAGTGAAACAAGTAATAGGAAAGAGAATAAATGGAAAGCGGTACTTAAAGTAATAACCACTACTCATCTCATAAAGCATTGTGAATGACAAAACTAAATCAAAAATTTGGATAAGTTGGAGTTTGTGAATGGGATTTATACACAAAGGCTAATTTTGTGGTTTATACTAGCAGTGTTGGGGAGTAACTTGTAACAGAATTACGTAATTGAATTACAAAATAAATGTAACTGTAGTCTGTTACAGTTACTGAGAAAAAAATGTGTAGTTAAATTACAGTTACTTATGAAAATGTTAATGATAACAAAGGGGGTTACATCTGAATATTTTCACACACATACAGATTTGATTGATTTCTTTCCCAAATTGCATTGACTGCTCTAAAATATGGGACACCAATGTTCCAGGATTTTAGGACACTTAATAGGGCATATGCTTATTCGATAACTCTTTTATTTCCTGTTTGGGTTTATGTATATGCTTTGTGTTTTGGTATTGTTAGATGCCAGTGTTTCCTGTCATAGCAAAGATTTGATTTCAAAAACAGTATCATAGCTTTTAAACTATATCTTATGATTTTAAATCATTATTTAACCTCAGAATGATCTCAAAGTAAAAAGAGGTGCTAAAGTCTGATTTTGTGGTGGCTGCGCTTTAAAATGAAATGATTGTGATCTTAAAGTGATAAAGGATTTTGAAAGTCAGTAATCAGTGTTGAGTCCTACTCTAAGGTTGACCCTGCCTGCTTTAAATGTTTGAAAATGACTAACAGTTGAAAACATTCATTAGAAATTTAGAAAAGTAATCAAAACGTAATCAGATGTAATCAGTTCCCTATCAGTCAGTCACGTTTGACGTTACGTCAGAGTGACTGACGCAATTGGGCTCTCGCCAGAGAGGCGTCTTTTTAAAGATGGCCTTTCGCTCGTGCGTTTCTGGCTGTGGTTGCTTCCTGGCTCCGTCTGACGGTCACGAACGTTGTGTCTCGTGCATGGGCTATCAGCACGCTGAAGCAGCGCTCGTGGATGAGTCATGTTTTCATTGCGGGAATATGACCATCATGATGTTGCGATCCAGATACCTCCTCATCAAATGAGGGGGTGTCCCTTTTGCCATGCCCCGTTCTAGTTCTTCCGTCTCTCAGCAGCGGAGGACTACTTTGGCTTGTGGTCAGGGTGATCTGAGGATAACAGTGAGAGCTTCTCTGTCGAGTGCGTCTCCGCGGGCCTCTCACTCCTCTAGCGCTTCGTGCCCTCTGGTGTTCTCGGATGAGGTGGCTGGGTCCCCGGACAGGGCGGGGCCCAGCGTCTTGTTCAGAGCGCCAGCAGATGACAGAGATGGTGATTCGGCTGCGCTGCCTTTGTCAGGAAGAGTGGCGTTGCCCGAGTCAGATCCAGAGCTGACCGCTATGCTTTCCCGGGCCGCCGAAAGCGTCGGGCTGCACTGGAGACCTCCTCCTTCTCCCGAACACTCGAAGTTGGATGATTGGTTCCTGGGGGCGCAGGCCGATCGCCGGCAGCCTCCTCCAGTTCTATTCTTCCTGGAGGTGCATGAGGAAGTGACTAGGTCTTGGAAGGCACCTTTTTCTGCCCAAAACAGAGCTAGCGCCTTCTCCGTCCTCACCACCCTCCATGGTGGAGCGGCCAGAGGGTATGTGGAGATCCCCTCAGTCGAGCGCGCTATTGCTATGCAGCTCTGCCCGCAAAGCGCCGCTGCCTGGCGGGGTAATCCACGCCTTCCGGAGAACTGTCAGGGCCTGTAAGCTCTCGTCCACTCTTAACGGCCAAGGCTTACAGAGCTGCTGGACATGCCGCTTCCGCCCTGCACGCCATGGACCCTCCTGCAGGTCCACCAGGCCAAGGCGTTAAAGCAGCTGCACGAGGGTGGTGCTGACCCTAAGGGCGACGAAAGTCATAGTGCGGTCCTTGGGTCAGACGATGTCCACTTTAGTGGTCCAAGAGCGCCACCTATGGCTGACCCTGAGAGAGGCCGACAAGCATCGCTTCTTGGACTCCCCTATCTCTCAGGCCAGCCTATTCAGCGAGGTGGTGGAGAGCTTTGCCCAACAGTTCTCCGCCGCACAGAAGCAGACGGAGGCATTCCGTCACATCCTGCCCCGGCGGTCTGCTGTTGTCTCCACCCCACCGCCGGCCGTAGCCCCTCCGCCTGCTCGTCACCGAGGGCGCCCTCCTGCTGCCTCCACCTCCGCTCCAACTCGGCCTCAGCAGCAGCCTTCACACCGGCCGCAGCGTGGAGCTAGCGGCAGGAAAGCCCGTCTCCGCCCCTGCCAAGCCTGAAAAGCGCCAGGGCAAGCGGCGTTCCTGAGACGAGCGACCCGGAGCTTCTGGATTCTGCTCTTCAGGAGATGGTGACCGCACCACTCCTTCCCCCAGAGGAGGGCCGGGCGGAGAATCTTTTGTTTCCTTTTTGTTCAGTTCTGCCGCTGGCTCCCCAGTCAGTGGTACCCAAAACCTCAAAAAAAAGAGCAGTTTCCTTTTTCTCCGGGTCTCAAAAGGGCGAGAATGGCGGTGCACGAGGCACAGCCTCGACACCCCCGCCCCACTCTCCTTTTGCCAGCGGGCAGCAGGGCCCGGCTCGTGGATGCTATGCCTCCTCACGCGCCTCCTGCCCAACCGTGGAGCCAGGTAAGTGTCGCACCGTGCACTCAGACCCCACTCGGGGACGCGCTGCCTTCCGGGTCGGATCCCTGTGCTCCACCTCACTGCCCCACTGTGGATACGTCGGTGATTCCCCTAGTTCCGCTTGTTCGGTCTCTGGGGGCCTGGCTAGCACTCCCCAGACTGTCTCGCTGGCTCTCAAGAACAATCAGACTTGGCTATGCGATTCAATTGTTCATCCTCTGTGCTGAACAATGATGCTCCTCTCTTGTGTGCAGAAATCGCGGTCCTACTGGCAAAGGACACGATAGAGCAGGTCCCTCCAGCCAAGATGACGTCAGGGCTTTACAGCCCTTACTTCATCATACCCATGAAAGGCGGTGGGTTACGACTAATCTTGGACCTGTGTGTTCTGAACCGGGCCTTCACAAGCTCCCATTCAGGATGTTGACGCAGAGACGCATTTTTCAATGCATCCGTCCTCTCGATTGGTTCGCAGTGATCGACTTGAAGGACGCGTACTTTCATGTCTCAGTTATGCGAACACAGGGACACAGTGCTCAGGCACCTCAGCCATTTGGGGCTTCGGGTCAACTGGGAAAAGAGCAAACTCTCCCCTGTGTAGAGGATCTCTTTTCTCAGTATGGAGTTGGACTCGGTCAACCTCACAGCACGTCTCTCAGTAGAACGTGCTCAGTCGATGCTGAATTGCCTGGAATCTTTCCAGCGCAAGAGGGCGGTTCCACTGAAATTATTTCAGAGGCTCCTGGGGCATATGGCATCCACAGCTGCTGTTACGCCGCTCGGGTTGCTTCATATGAGACCGATTCAGCGTTGGCTTTCACGACTTGGTCCCGAGATGGGCATGGCAACGCGGCACTTACCGGGTCCCAGTCACCCCGTCTTGCCGCCAGACCTTCAGCCCGTGGTCAGACCTTGCCTTTCTTCGGGCAGGAGTTCCCCTAGTGCAAGTGTCCAGGCATGTTGTTTTATCAACAAATGCTATGGGCTGGGGTGCCATGTGCAACAGGCATGCAGCATCGGGGCTCTGGACAGGGCCCCGACTGCAGTGGCATATCAACTGCCTCGAGTTGCTAGCAGTATGGCTTGCTCTACGCTGCTTCAAATTGCTGCTACACTGTCACATCGCTGTCCGTACGGACAACACTGCGTGTTCTGAACCGGGCCTTCACAAGCTCCCGTTCAGGATATTGACGCAGAGACGCATTTTTCAATGCATCCATCCTCTCGATTGGGTTGCGTACATCGTTGCGTACATCAACCACCAAGGCGGTCTACGCTCCCGTTGCATGTCGCAACTCTCCCGCCATCTCCTCCTTTGGAGTCAGAAGCATCTGAGGTCGCTTTGCGCCGTTCATGTCCCAGGCGAGCTCAATCGTGCAGAAAAATACAGACTCTGTGCAAAGTCAGGGAGGACGAGGAGCAGGTCCTCTTAGTGGCGCCATACTGGCCCAATCAGACTTGGTTCCCAGAACTGATGCTCCTCGCGACAGCCCCTCCTTGGCAAATTCCTCTGAGGAGGGATCTCCTTCCTCAGAGAGGGGGCACCCTCTGGCACCCGTGTCCAGACCTGTGGAATCTCCACCTATGGTCCCTGGACTGGTTCTAGGTGGGCTACCTCCAGCGGTAGTGAACACCATCACTTCAGCCAGAGCTCTGTCTACAAGACACACTTACAGGCTGAAGTGGAACCTGTTCATCGATTGGTGTTCTGCCCTGCCCGGATATGTGCCCAAAGTTCCCACCATGCCTTTCAAGGATCAGGTGGTGAACTTGCAAGCGCTGCCCCGGGAGGAGGCAGACCCAGCCATTGCTCTGCTCTGTCCCGTCCGTGCCTTACGCATTTACGTGGACCGCACGCAGAGCTTCAGGACCTCAGGCCAGCTCTTTGTCTGCTTTGGAGGACAGCAGAAGGGAAAGGCTGTCCTTAAACAAAGACTTGCCAACTGGATAGTGGAGGCTATAGTCCTAGCTTATCAGGCCCAACGGTTGCCGTGCCCCCTCGGAGTCAGAGCACACTCTACGAGAGGCGTTGCTTCTTCTTGGGCATTGGCACAGGGTGCCTCGATAGCAGACATCTGTAGAGTTGCCAGCTGGGCGACAACTAACATGTTTGCGAGATTCTAAAATCTCCGTGTAGAGCCCGTGTCCTCCCTTGTACTTGCCTCAGGTGGTCCTCCCGTGTACTTGCCCTTTGGGTGATCCCACATGTGTATTCTACCACGGTATGGCTCCCTTCACGGTGAGCCCGTGTCTTTCCCTGGCAGAGACCTTCTGCCGTCTCTGCTGTGTATTGATCTCACCCCAGGCTGGCTGAGTCTACCGCAGGGACTTCCATATGTAGTACTGCCGATGGCCAGACTATATGTGTAATTTCCACATGATACCTCCTACGTGCAGGATGTGGCTTCCATAGTGTTCCCTTACTTAGGTACGCTTTCCCAGTGTTATCCATACCCACTTTACGGAACAGCAGTGGCTGCATCTCTGCCTATGCCCTGTCCTATCTTCCATCCCAACTGGCGTGGGGGGACTTGCCAGCTTCTGCAGGGCACTGGAGGGGGTCAGCAATAGTGGCGTTTTCGTAGGGATCCCAATTGCGTCAATCACTCTGACGTAACGTTGAACGTGACTGACTGATAGGGAATGTCTCGGTTACGTATGTAACCCTCGTTCCCTGAAGGAACTGTACCGCTGTATGGCCAAGGCACATCGTCTCAGCTCCTCAGCGAAAAACTGATGTGCGTCTGCACGTGCTCTCCTTTTATACCTGCGCTGCGGGGCGGGGTGCGCGATGCAAAGCACGCACGCGAACTGTCATTTGCTTGTTTTGTTAACACTCGAAGGTGATTGGGCTCTCGGGCGAGATCCCAATTGCGTCAGTCACTCTGACATAACGTCTCTGTTCCCTCCTTCAGGGAACGAGGGTTACATATGTAACTGAGACGTTACATTTACATTTAAATTTAGTCATTTAGCAGACGCTTTTATCCAAACCGTCTTACAAATGAGGACAATGGAAGCAATCAAAATCAACAAAAGAGCAACAACATGCAAGTGCTATAACAAATCTCAGTTAGCTTAACGCAGTACATGTAGCAAAGATTTTTTTAATTATATAATAAATAAAAAACAGATAGAATAGTGTCACTGAGCTACTCCGTGACCTTGCACAGACTATGGGGCACGTTCCCTCTTTTCACACACGTGCACACACAACATACGTTCATATGGACTTTCATGATGCTGGGAAGCCCTAGAAAGGTTGTGTGTAATATGTGTGGGGTTATTGTGTGTATTATTTCTAGTGTAAAAGTCTGTACATGTTTTGTTATATATTCTAACTGTTAACATTTCACCAATTTGTCATTTATGAGTTTACAAGTAACCACAGGACACAGTAATACAGTTTAAGTCATTTATTGATACAAGTACAATAGATATTCTTACCAGTCAGGGGCATCATTTGTTCAAACCGGTGCTGTTCAAATCTTGGTTTATTTATACGTATCATTAATCTGAACAAACACTGGTATGGGTTTTGCGGACATTACTGGGCGAATCCATGTTATATCTGTGAACAAATGTATATCTGGTTGTTTCTTGTGTTATTGTTTTGCTTATACGAAAACTGTGTTTATGTTGAGGTTAGGTATGACTTGGATAGAACTGTTTGACTAAATGTATGTGAAATGTTATGTTAGATTTACCGATAGCATGGTATGTTCTGTAGGCGGGGCCAAGACATTAAGAGGGTGGCCATACAATCAGTAGACAGGTGAAGGTCTCATGAAAGTAGCGTGAGCATGGTCGGAACACCACGGCCAAAGAAAGTGTGTGCTAGTGTTAGCAACACTAGTCCGTTTGCTGTAACAATAGACTGTTACACGGACGCATATTCTATTGAATTGTTTTTTTTTTTTGGTTTTTTTGGTTTTGTTTTTGTTTTGTTTGTGGCGCTATTTCTTCGCTATGGAATTTTTGACACTTTCTGCACAATAAAACTCACCTCGAGCGGGTCCCTGCTGGTTCTGGTTGCCTTTTTCCTCCAACCGTAAGGTTCATCCACGACAAATAGAAAAAGAATAGAGCAAGCTAGTGCTCTATTCAAAAAAGGCCTTTTTTGCTTTTGTTAATTGTATAATAAATAAAAAAGAAAACAAATAGAATACAAAAAGATTACAAAAGCTAGTGTTAGTTGTTTTTTTTTATGAAAACAAGCTGTTAGTAAATGAATAGAGTGCAAGTCTAAAAGGGGCAATTTTTTTTAAAGAATAGAATTAGAAAAGAGAGTGCTAGAGTTACATTACTTTAATAACATAATTGTAATAATTACACTACTCATTACATTTTATTGTTATTGTGATTGTGTTGGTCAGGTGCGGATGGAGAATGTTACAGTTCTGGGTGAAGACGTGATCGTGAACGATGAACTCTACATCAACGGTGCCAATGTTCTGCCTCATAAATCCATCACAGACTCTGTTCCTGAACCGCGAATCATCATGTGAAAAATCCCTCTCGCCCCTCACGAAGTGCCCGAGTGTGTGTTTGGAAGGTCACCGCTGGAATCGACCACTGTGCTTAAAGAGCATGATGGGAATGGTGTTATTTGTGAAGAATCTGAAGTATGCAGTTACTGACTGTGGTGTTTGAAAGAGTGACGCTGCAGGAAAAATCACATCTATAGTAGATGATCTCCAGCTGCAATGCTGCATCACTCATTTCTGACCCCTCAAGTGCTGTTTTTATTGCTCTCTGCATTGTTCACTATTACTGACAGTTAGACCAGGACTCAACTTGCTTTGGTACATTTAGTTGATTTTGAGACACTAGTAAGATGTCTAGTATGTATTCTTTTCATTGTCTTTTTCCTTTTATATACGGAGACATCTAATGCATTCAGGATAAAACTCAGTGCCTGTAGAAACAATGAAAAGTATGTTTATGTATCAGATGATGCAATAGCTGATTACTATAAAGACTGTTCACACTGAAAGCTTGTATGTACTAAATTATGCAAATCAAATTTTATTCATTGCTCAAGGTCATGCAGAAATGTGATGGTTACTTCCTGTGCAGATGAACAAAGATGAAAAAAGACATTCAAGACTCATGAAGTGAGTTGTATGTAGATGTATCTGTACACAAATGAGGATTTTTGGTCTTGATGTCTTTTCTATAAAAAAAAAGTTACATAAAACATCTTTTTGGCTTTTCTTTTGAGCTGTTTTATACTAAAAAGCAATTGAAACCATTTTAACAGTTACCTGTGGGCTTTTGGAATGTAAGATTAACCTATAATAAGAAATTCTTTACTACTAAATTGTGAATTGTCAAAATACACGTAATTTGCCAAACTAAAGTAATATCAGATGGTGATACTAATTTTTCACTTATATAATAATTTGGTTGCAGTTTATTTTACAGTACAGTGAACTTACAGTGTACTTACCAAAGAAAGTACTGCAATAACTACATGGGGTAGGGTTAGGTTTAGGGTTAGTACCTAGTTATTGTAATTACTATAATAAGTACATAGTACAGTGGGTACGGAAAGTATTCAGACCCCCTTAAATTTTTCACTCTTTGTTATATTGCAGCCATTTGCTGCAATACAATTTAAGTTCATTTTTTTTCCTCATTAATGTACACACAGCACCCCATATTGACAGAAAAACAGAATTGTTGACATTTTTGCAGATTTATTAAAAAAGAAAAACTGAAATATCACATGGTCCTAAGTATTCAGACCCTTTGCTGTGACACATATATTTAACTCAGGTGCTGTCCATTTCTTCTGATTATCCTTGAGATGGTTCTGCACCTTCATTTGAGTCCAGCTGTGTTTGATTATACTGATTGGACTTGATTAGGAAAGCCACACACCTGTCTATATAAGACCTTACAGCTCACAGTGCATGTCAGAGCAAATGAGAATCATGAGGTCAAAGGAACTGCCTGAAGAGCTCAGAGACAGAATTGTGGCAAGGCACAGATCTGGCCAAGGTTACAAAAAAATTTCTGCTGCACTTAAGGTTCCTAAGAGCACAGTGGCCTCCATAATCCTTAAATGGAAGACGTTTGGGACGACCAGAACCCTTCCTAGAGCTGGCCGTCCGGCCAAACTGAGCTATCGGGGGAGAAGAGGCTTGGTGAGAGAGGTAAAGAAGAACCCAAAGATCACTGTAGCTGAGCTCCAGAGATGCAGTCGGGAGATGGGAGAAAGTTGTAGAAAGTCAACCATCACTGCAGCCCTCCACCAGTCGGGGCTTTATGGCAGAGTTGCCCGACAGAAGCCTCTCCTCAGTGCAAGACACATGAAAGCCCGCATGGAGTTTGCTAAAAAACACCTGAAGGACTCCAAGATGGTGAGAAATAAGATTCTCTGGTCTGAGACCAAGATAAAACTTTCTGGCCTTCATTCTAAGCGGTATGTGTGGAGAAAACCAGGCACTGCTCATCACCTGTCCAATACAGTCCCAACAGTGAAGCATGGTGGTGGCAACATTATGCTGTGGGGGAGTTTTTCAGCTGCAGGGACAGGACGACTGGTTGCAATCGAGGGAAAGATGAATGCGGCCAAGTACAGGGATATCCTGGACGAAAACCTTCTCCAGAGTGCTCAGGACCTCAGACTGGGCCGAAGGTTTACCTTCCAACAAGACAATGACCCTAAGCACACAGCTAAAATAACGAAGGAGTGGCTTCACAACAACTCCGTGACTGTTCTTGAATGGCCCAGCCAGAGCCCTGACTTAAACCCAATTGAGCATCTCTGGAGAGACCTAAAAATGGCTGTCCACCAACGTTTACCATCCAACCTGACAGAACTGGAGAGGATCTGCAAGGAGAAATGGCAGAGGATCCCCAAATCCAGGTGTGAAAAACTTGTTGCAGCTTTCCCAAAAAGACTCATGGCTGTATTCGATCAAAAGGGTGCTTCTACTAAATACTGAGCAAAGGGTCTGAATACTTAGGACCATGTGATATTTCAGTTTTTCTTTTTTAATAAATCTGCAAAAATGTCAACAATTCTGTGTTTTTTCTGTCAATATGGGGTGCTGTGTGTACATTAATGAGGAAAAAAATGAACTTAAATGATTTTAGCAACTGGCTGCAATATAACAAAGAGTGAAAAATTTAAGGGGGTCTGAATACTTTCCGTACCCACTGTATGTACATGAGTAGCAGGACTGTAAAATAAAGTGCTACCAATAATTTATTACAAAGAACACCACTGATGTTTATACATATTTGTGGGTTTTTGAACAAAACGTTGCTAATTCCTGTAAATGGATGCGCTAGACGACGGAATAAAAGCATGACTTTTTTTTTTTTTTTTTTTTTTTAGACGTACTGAATGGGTTCTCAGGTCGACGCCCTATTGGCTGCTTCTACATATAATTAAGTGCGGTGTTTGGAGGAAACACATGAAACATTGAAATGCGAGACTGTAGTGCGTTGATCTCACATTCACGAGTGATGTAATGTCTCATTCCCGCACTAGAGACCACTGCCATTTCTAGTAGTTTTAAGCGGTCAGTCAGTCAGGCAGAGGAAACTCTTTTTGGAGCTCAACACCAAACTCTGACTGACTTCATCTCCAGAGAACGATCGCAAACAGACGTTCCTTTTCTAATTCAGAATGGATATCGCGAGCGGACAGAAGGTAAGTTATTCTATTGCATTCGAAATTGGAGTATAAACTCACGTTGAACGTTACAAAGTACACATGCATTTTAACACGTAGACTGTGGCACGACTATTCTTTTTGTTAGGGAAAGTTATAGAGTTCTGTTGAAAATCAGCACATCTTTTGTAATCACAGCAATGACGATATTCAGACCAATAACGAGTGCTTTTATACAACTGCTCAGTTAGAATAACTTTTTAGAAACGGCATTGTTACTTTTGTCTAATCTCACACTGAAGGTGATGTAATGTCTCATTCCTGCACGAAAGAACGGTGAGTCAGGCAGAGACTCACAGGCAGCGCAATATCATCAGACAGACCGAAACAAAACTCACCAAACAACTCAGCTTTAGTCAAAAGAACTTAAAAGAAAATAGACTTCCCTTTCTGACAGAAATTATATGATCGCGGGAGATCATAAGGTAAGTCATTTGACCTCATGCTCAAACAATTCAACTCGAATCGTGAATGCGCGCAAAAAGGTGTCTATTTTCCAAGATGAGTTCACAATTAAACGGCTTTTCTTCAAAGGAAACGCACAGTACTAATTATGTTTATTTTCGCCTCCATTAGCGCACACTGGCTGACTGTCAAACGAGTGGGGGATTTTTTTGTGTTGATGTGTGTAATGTCATATTTACATAAGAATTCATTTACACATAGTTTGACAATCATTTTGCCCAAAAACGGGGCGTTCTAAAACAGGATTGCTGGCATCCCATAGAGTTGAGGTCCAAGATAAACTCGGAAACTGAATCATAGCGCATGCTTCCTAGTGCCAAGTTTCGAGATAAAGGTAAAAGTAAAGTGCATTTTCTAGTGTCCAGCGACATAATTGAAATAAATAAATTAATAATAATAATAATAATAATAATAATAATAATAATAGGCTATTTTAAAATTAAGACCTTAATAAATGAAATTCAATCTATTCTTAGTATTTGAAATCATATTCTGTATTTGAAAGATGAATTTTATGTGAATCTGTAAGTAGTGCCGGACACTACCTGAGTTTAATTCATTAAAAAAAATAATTAAAAAAAAAAAACAATAAAAACTGTTAATAACCATACAAATGAAAGTATAAGAATCAGTTTCGCTCATTTATTATTTAATGCTCAGTTTATAATTCTGAAATGTGGGCTTATTAGGAACAGCTCCATTGACCTCATTGTTCTTAATAAGCCCACTCATTTTGTGGGGACAAAATAGGCACTAAAATAATTGTAAGTGCTAGAGACTAGGGGGTATAAGGCGGAGGAAGGATCACAAGCATGAATGAATAAATAAATAAATAAATAAATATTGCAAAATGGACACAACCATTCAAACACACAATTACACACATATGTAAACTGATGTGACTTTAACACAGAGCAACAATGCAGGGAAAAACACAAATGGGTTAAATTCAATATTAAGTGTAAAAGAGATACATGAGAGATTAGTTAGAGACTGTGTACTAGTTGGTTGAGCCAGAAGACTCAACATTTTAAATAAAAAATAAAAATCTAACCTTTGACAAAAAGAAGCCTTTAATAACGTTTAAATATACATATAGATGCAATATCTATTAAAAGTATTATGTCTACAAACTGCCTTACTGAACACCACAAGTCCATGCATGTCCAAAAAAAAAAAAAAAAACAGATCACGTTTAAATTAACACTTATTTACATATTGTCTCATTACTCTTGGGTCCATATCTTTCCTTAAAAGTCTGTTTGCAAAGCCTAATGGTGAGTTCAAAAATGGAAAACAGACATTCCTTTTCTTTTTTTCCCTGAAGTTTGCATGCCAGTAATATCCTTTTAGATTTCGATTTTTAAACTTTTCTTTTGGCATCTTCGTTTTTAAGGTTTTGTATGGTTCAGTTCCAGAGATATGGGGATCTTAATATGGCTCCAAGAGTAAATTGTTACATTGTACACATTTTTAGTGGTCAAAAAACCAAATACAGCTGATAATTTTTTCTTTTAAAGAGGAATGAATGAAGAACAAATATCGTTGAAACTAGAAATGTATTTTCTTTCCCTCTATCAAGACATTGCTTGCATAGAACACACCTGTCTGAGTGCCAATTTTTTTTTTCTTCCAAAGTTTGTGTGCCTGTATTAAAGTAAAAAAAAAAAAAAAAAAAAAAAAAAAAAAAAAGTATTATTCAAGTATTAAAGATATCTTAATAATGATTTTAGATTCTGGTTCTTAAAAACTTTTTATTTGGTACATTAATTTTTAAGGCCCTATATCATTCAATCCCATAGATCCCACACAATGTATTCACATCAGTAAACCAAGATTTGGCTTACCTGGAATATTTACATAATGTATAGAACTCCCTCTATGTATAAATATGAAGCAAAATTATAGACTGAGTAGTGTCCACTTCTAAGGGGCATATTCAGCGGAATCACTGATATTACCTCAAACTTTGAAACATTTAAAGGCTCTCACACCCAAGATAGTTAACCCTGGCTACTACTAAACCCCAGATAAATTGGATCCTCACACTGCTCCTGAGTATAGCAATTAACCCTGGATATTCAGAATCTGATGTATCTTAATGCATTTCTGATTATTTTGTTATTTTCAGATGTATGTTTTTATGTTTTCTGATGTATGTTTATTGTATATTGTATTTGATGATGTACAGCACAGTGGTCAACTAATAAACTTAATAAGTGCTTTATAGTGTTTGATTGACTGATTCCTAAACCCTGGGTTACTGTTCTTATTTGCATATTTGTGGTGTCAGCAGTCATGACTGGATTAACAGAAACCATTTGGTTTTTGACCATTGCAAATGTTTAAATTCAACAATTTTGGACATGGCGCCACATTGAGATCCACTTATCCCTGGAATTGAACCATGTAGGGCCTTAAAAATGAAGATTACAAGAGAAAACTGATTTCATCAAGATACTAAACAAAATTCACATTTAAATTATGGACCACTTAAAAAAATTAAGAAGTACCTAACATCCATTGAATGGAGGCAGATTAGTGCCACCTAGTGGAAAGAAATAAAGAAAATAATCTCTAATGCCATAGTATAACCACTATATCGAGGACTGTGTATTCCCTAGTTACTGAGAACATGGTTGTCAGACATTATTACTTATTTTCATTAGGTTTTGCATTTATATAAATATATATATATATATATATATATATATATATATATATATATATATATAATGTTTTTGCATTATTACAGTCAAACCTAAACACAGAGAAATCATGTTGTTACCCACATTCTAATTCAAACATCAAAATTAAATAAAAATGTAACAAAAATCAACAGGAATGATTGATTCCTGTACATTTTTAGCTCGGGACCTCCGGTTGACCTGACACAGAGTGACTCAGATATGATTTTTGGTTCATAATCCGCAGCCCCTACTATTACATAACAAAGAGGAGGAGGAGGAGGACGTGCAAAATGAGTAGTTTTGGCAGCTTGGTTTCAATAAAAGCTGTTTTTGAACTAACTTTGGTATGATTGGATTCTAATCAGATATGCACAAAAATCAGATTTGAAAAAGGCTTCATTCTAACACACGTTTCTGGCTATCGAGCCTGACTCTCATGGTTGCTGAGTAGATAAATATTGTTTCAGCACTTTTCTGGATTGATCTTGTACCACCTAAACTTAATATTATTTGTTTACTGATATTTGAGACTTTAACACAGCTTTATTCTGAGCGTCATCCCTCGTACTTTTAATGGCCTTCTTTTTTGAGTATGTTTCGTTTATTATACGATGTTGAAAAAAATTGTGCAGCTGTTGCTGGCCTATTTGCAAGAAAGCAGAGCCAGACTTAATAACCGGAGGCGTTGCATAAAGCCAGTTTTGGTTGCTACCTCTGTATGTTTGAGATTAGTTTGAGCAAACTGTGTTTTTTTGTGCTGAAGAAAGTGGATTGGTTTTAGCTTTGTTCATCTTGCTCCAGAGCAGGATTTAGGCTGTGTCCGAAAGCTTTAGGCTGCTGAATTCTCTCGCAGTGGCGTTGCAGGCAGCGTTTGTGCATGAAGGCACCTCACCAAACTGATTTCAGATGGACTTCTGAGGCAGCATAACAGTTTAATGATCTAAAACAAGATAAAGCGAGCTTGTAATTGTAATTTAGTGAATATTCTTTCTAGAAATGACATCAAAAGTGGAAAAAGTTGATCAGAAATATACATTTGCACACAAACTGTTCACCAACTTCAACTTTCAGACGCCATCTTTATTTTTTAGCTCAACTGTCACAGAATGGAATGCACAGGATTGTGGGATATCAGAGGCAGTGAAGGATACAGCTGCCTTCAAAAATCGATCAGATAAAGGCATCTTGGGAGACAGGAAGTGACATTGGATTCTGATGTGCCTTGATGCCTTCTTATCTTGGAATGCATCCTGAAGGCAGCATTTTTCAGCTTTGGGACGCAGCCTTATTCTGGGTTAGTGATCGCAAACCAAAAGTTGACCAATCAGCTGTGAGCAAAGTGACATATATCTGATGCAATAAAGCCACTCCTCCTGTATCTCTTGCTCCCAATTAAAGCAGTTTACTGTCAAAGAATTTTAGAGACAAAATTGCCCGTCTTTTGCTGCTAATTATTTATTATATTTATATTATATGAATTACAATTATTTAATATACATATATTTGTATATTTATTATATGAACCTGATCTAAACCAGATTGGCTTTGTTTCATTTTATCAGCTCTAAACCTACCCTGAAAATCAAGAATGTTCAATTGGCTTCATGCGACAGTCCACAGCTTTGGGAAGGAAAAAATGTTTTAAAATTGTGGCGCTCATGCACAAGATGCTGTAAAAGATGCAACAATCAAAAAAATGTATCTGGCACATTTACAAAAAAATAAAAGCAGCACAGTGGCATGCAAAAACATATTCTGTGTGATGTCTAGCCATATACCAGTAGATGTCAATTTAAGGCAGATTGAACATCATCACATCGATGTACTTGGACTTTAAGCCACAAGCACCGGAAATCAATGATTTGTTGTGAAAAAACTGCATGCATTTGAAAGCTTATGGTTGTCAGAAGGCACGTGCAAACAGAGTTGCATTTCATTTTGTTGCTTAGGTCTACTGAATGGTTCATGTGGTTCATACTCCTTTCCTCTTTTACTGATAATTGTTGACGAAGTGACTGAAATGGTTAGAAAAAAAATTAGTTATTAATAAGCAAGGCATCTCACCTTGCTATAATGTGTAAAAGTATTTGATTTGATATTTCAAATTTATATGCTAAGAATAAAAACAGAACAGAGAATATCAGTAGCTCCATCTATACTGTTAAAACAAAAAGTGAATTCACAGGAGAATTATACAGGAATTTCCAGTTAGGATCGCCTGCAAACCTGGTGCATGTCAGTGGCAGATAAAGGTGCAAACCATTAAGAAGCGCACATTAGTCAAGCAAAGCACAAAATATTAGCCAAAAGAGTGAGTTTGTGAGCTAAATTAAATAAATAGCCCTTTACATTAAGGCTCGTTAACATTAGTTGATGCTTTAGGTAACATGAACTGTGAGCAAATATTGTTTTATAAAGTCATAAATAGAAGTTAATGTTAATTGCGACATATACAATACATTTCAGCATTTAACCTGTTGTATAAATTATATATTTATACCTAGATTAATTATTGCTAATGCATTAAATAATGCATAAACTAATGTTAACAATTTGATTTTTTACCTTTAAAAAATAACTGTCCTTGTCAGTGTCCAGTGTCTTTTTCTTTTTTTTTTGAATGAATGAATGATTGAATGAATGTTTGACTGAGGATAATGCATGGCTAATACTATTTTTTATAAAAGTATCTAATACCAAAACTACTGGTTACACTACATATTTCTTGCAAAAATGATGGGCAAGTGAGTTTGATCGGGATTGGGGCTAAATTCTGCAGGACAGTGCTGGATTTGAACAACCCTGATATAGGATTCACTCAAGATTGACTGCTTGACCAGTTCTGTGAGCTCGTCTACTGATCAGTATATCTATTCAGAAGTGTTTACCTACTTAGCTTTTGTGAGGTACCTTTTTTGAGTGGTGGTAACACTCACTCGACACGTCTTCAAATGTATCTGCCCCACAGAAGGATTTAAAGGGATTGAACACCATGGATGCACATTGTGTTGTGGTCTGTTTGTCTTTGTCTGCTGTTATTTTTGTCGTATTAAGCTCTGTGATGAAAGCTAAACCATCTGTATCGAGTGAGAGTGAGTGTGGTCGACAGCTTGTTATTATGGATTGTGTTTCAAGTTATTGATGAGTGATTTAAAGTGAACGCATGTGGAATTTGTCATCACCTGTGTCCAGATTAGTATGCTGGTTTCGCTCTGAACTCATCTGCACACACAGCTAGGAGATGGGAAAACAAACCTTCACCCTCTTTTTCATGCCATCTCTATAAAAATGCCATTTTACAGTACAAATAGTGTAATACAGTGCTTTATTAAATCAGCACAAATTATTTTTTAGCAATATTTAGTAAGAATTTGGGTTACACTTTATTTTAAAAGGTTACTCCACCCCAAAATGAAAATTTTGTCATTAATCACTTACCCCCATGTCGTTCCAAACCCGTAAAAGCTTCGTTCGTCTTCGGAACACAATTTAAGATATCTTAAATGAAAACCCGGAGGCTTGTGACTGTCCCATTGACTGCCAAGTAATTACCACTGTCAAGGCCCAGAAAAGTATTAAAATCATCGTCAGGATAGTCCATCTGCCATCAGTGGTTCAATCTGAATTTTATGATGCGAAGAGAATACTTTTTGTATGCAAAGAAAATAAAAATAATGACTTTTTTCAACAATTCGTCTCCTCTCTGTCTCTGACCGTAGCGCCATTTTGGAGATTATCCACTTAATGCAAACTGCGTACGCTCTTCTGTATCAGCCGCAACACAAGGATACGTATTCTACGTGTATTTACGCTTTGATTTGAATGAAAATAACGTATCCTTGTTGCGGCTGATACAGAAGAGCGTATGCAGTTTGCCTTCAGTGGATAATCTCCACTGCTACGCTGAACCAGAGGAGACGAATTATTGAATAAAGCCGTTATTTTTATTTTCTTTGCATACAAAAAGTATTCTCTTCGCATCATAAAATTCAGATTGAACCACTGATGGCAGATGGACTATCCTGACGATGCTTTTCATACTTTTCTGAGCCTTGACAGTGGTAATTTACTTGGCAGTCAATGGGACAGTCACAAGCCTCCCGGTTTTCATTTAAGATATCTTAAATTGTGTTCCGAAGACGAACTAAGCATTTACGGGTTTGGAACAACATGGGGGTAAGTGATTAATGACAAAATTTTCATTTTGGGGTGAAGTAACCCTTTAAGGTGTCCTTGTTACAATGTAATTATACAATTGTATAGTATGGAATAATATTAATTAACTACATGTACAACAATTAACTACATGTACTTACTAGGGGCCGACCAATACTGATTTTACCGATACCAATAGCTAGATTGAACCATCACCCGTAAAATGGATACTGAATAGTGCTTTATTATATTAAAAAAACTGTACTGAACCATATTTTGTAAATGAATAAAAAAAAATTATATTAATTAGTATATTGATCATTAAAGTGTGTTCATATTTTATTAACTAATGTTAACAGAAGACACTTTAAAATTTAAAATGTATTATAGTAAACGTTGAAAGTAACACACTCTAACAAGGAACAATACTTATACAGCTTTCATCAATCTTAATGTTATAAATATACTCTGATTGTAAATTGCTACCATTTCATTTCAGCAGTCATGCATAAAGATGGCCATCTACATCTACACAAAAGTCATAGCATTGAAATTACATCTATATACTGTCACACTTTATTTGCTTCTATTTTAGAACACTTGATGATTATCTAATCAAAAAAAAAATAATAATAAAAAAAAAATATGGCAGTTGCACACTGGACAAAAGCGCAGCTTTTTTTATGCTATACGTTTAGCATAGTAATAGTAGTATACTATTTCTATATGGTTAGGGTTAGGATTAGGGTTTGGCTTACTTTCATGGTTATTTGCATGTAATTATGCATAATTTATTGTTATTATAATAATAGGTACATGTAACGTGTAACAAGAACACCGTAAAATAAAGTGTTACCAGAATTTGTTCTTGACATATTCTTGAAAAGACTATATGATTCATTAAGGGTGCCCAAATTATTCATACTCTTCACCATCATGTATATATTGTATTTTCACTGAATATTTGATTATTTCAACTGATTATTTTGTGTTTTATTTGTTAGTTGGCTAAAGCTAGTTTGCTGAATAAATGAACTTATACTCTTTAATTAATGTTGTATCAGTACTTTTCAGTGTTGTGTAGAGAAACTGCAACAAAAAATGGGATAAAAATAATTCCTAATGAACTCAGAATCATTCAGAACTTGAGTTTCTGCGTTTGAATGAATCTTTCATAAGATGTCTCTGCAGTGAGTAAATTCATTTCCTCTGCACCTCTCTTTTCTCCAGATGTCAGCGGGGCCACTGCCAGCGGGGAAGGGTGCAGCATGTCTGACATGTAAAGGGATCTGCTCTGGATTCCAGCCACATTCCTGGAGGTAATTTATTTTCTTGACTAAAGACATAAAAAAGAGAGGAAAAGGCTTCCACGCCTGTTTCCTTTCTCTGAATGTGTATGTGGAGCACTGGATTTACTGTACAGTGGGTACGGAAAGTATTCAGACCCCCTTAAATTTTTCACTCTTTGTTATATTGCAGCCATTTGCTAAAATCATTTAAGTTCATTTTTTTTCCTCATTAATGTACACACAGCACCTCATATTGACAGAAAAACAGAATTGTTGACATTTTTGCAGATTTATTAAAAAAGAAAAACTGAAATATCACATGGTCCTAAGTATTCAGACCCTTTGCTGTGACACTCATATATTTAACTCAGGTGCTGTCCATTTCTTCTGATCATCCTTGAGATGGTTCTACACCTTCATTTGAGTCCAGCTGTGTTTGATTATACTGATTGGACTTGATTAGGAAAGCCACACACCTGTCTATATAAGACCTTACAGCTCACAGTGCATGTCAGAGCAAATGAAAATCATGAGGTCAAAGGAACTGCCTGAAGAGCTCAGAGACAGAATTGTGGCAAGGCACATCTGGCCAAGGTTACAAAAAAATTTCTGCTGCACTTGAGGTTCCTAAGAGCACAGTGGCCTCCATAATCCTTAAATGGAAGATGTTTGGGACGACCAGAACCCTTCCTAGAGCTGGCCGTCCGACCAAACTGAGCTATCAAGGGAGAAAAGCCTTGGTGAGAGAGGTAAAGAAGAACCCAAAGATCACTGTGGCTGAGCTCCAGAGATGCAGTCGGGAGATGGGAGAAAGTTGTAGAAAGTCAACCATCACTGCAGCCCTCCACCAGTCTGGGGTTTATGGCAGAGTGGCCCGACGGAAGCCTCTGCTCAGTGCAAGACACATGAAACCCTGCATGAAGGACTCCAAGATGGTGAGAAATAAGATTCTCTGGTCTGATGAGACCAAGATAGAACTTTTTGGCCTTAATTCTAAGCAGTATATGTGGAGAAAACCAGGCACTGCTCATCACCTGTCCAATACAGTCCCAACAGTGAAGCATGGTGGTGGCAGCATCATGCTGTGGGGGTGTTTTTCAGCTGCAGGGACAGGACGACTGGTTGCAATCGAGGGAAAGATGAATGCGGCCAAGTACAGGGATATCCTGGACGAAAACCTTCTCCAGAGTGCTCAGGACCTCAGACTGGGCCGAAGGTTTACCTTCCAACAAGACAATGACCCTAAGCACACAGCTAAAATAACGAAGGAGTGGCTTCACAACAACTCCGTGACTGTTCTTGAATGGCCCAGCCAGAGCCCTGACTTAAACCCAATTGAGCATCTCTGGAGAGACCTAAAAATGGCTGTCCACCAGCGTTTACCATCCAACCTGACAGAACTGGAGAGGATCTGCAAGGAGGAATGGCAGAGGATCCCCAAATCCAGGTGTGAAAAACTTGTTGCACCTTTCCCAAAAAGACTCATGGCTGTATTAGATCAAAAGGGTGCTTCTACTAAATACTGAGCAAAGGGTCTGAATACTTAGGACCATGTGATATTTCAGTTTTTCTTTTTTAATAAATCTGCAAAAATGTCAACAATTCTGTGTTTTTCTGTCAATATGGGGTGCTGTGTGTACATTAATGAGGAAAAAAAATGAACTTAAATGATTTTAGCAAATGGCTGCAATATAACAAAGAGTGAAAAATTTAAGGGGGTCTGAATACTTTCCGTACCCACTGTATATGTGTGTTTTGGGAATGATTCTGTGTGAATCTCCATGGGCTCCATGTTTTCAGATCGTCACCACAGGCTGTTTGCCTTATTAATTACTGTAATTTTTGAAAACAAAACTATTTTACTGCAATGGAGGGGGTTGTCCTAATGATGGCCCTGCAGTTAAGCCATAGGACTTTCCTGGGGCCTGTAAAAGTGGGAATGTTTACCATTAACATCATGACTGTGAAGTGGCTGACATTAGCTAAGACACTCTGTTTATGTGTGTAGTTATTCTGCTGTACAAACACCAGCATGTCATTGTGAGTCAGTGTACATATAAATCTGACTAATATTATAAGGAATGATGAGTAATGAAAACACATTTACACAGCAAGAGGAAATGGAATGGAAGCTTGAGAGGACTACTGAAATATCTAAATAAAATAGAAACAGCTTTATAAAACTTTCATATAAAATCAAAAGCTTAATATAATTTAAGTAAGGAATAATTGACGACGGGCCGTTGAATTATTAGAAAAATAATGCACACCCGAGGTGGTGATGCGGCCACGACGCGAAGCGGAGTTACACCATTACACCTCGGGTGTATTAAATAGCCCAGAGTCAATTATTCCGCTTATACTATGGTTGCCACACCTCAAGACATCGATCAGATGATATATTTCAAGGCATTCGTCCAGTTTTTCTACTTAAATCGCTATTGTGAGTAGGATCATTTCTTCCGCATCTTATCCAATGCCTGTGTTGCTAATTCCAAAACATCATTTTAGACCTAGTAACTGAGGCTTGAGCCGTTGATAGCAGACTAATGACTAATGCAGTTAATAACTAAGTTATGAGAGAGAGAGAGAGAGAGAGAGAGAGAGAAAGAGAGAGATTGAGCGTGTGTGAATTAGTTTTAGCTCTCTGAGTCTGTCTCTCAAAAGCGTTCGTCAGCAGTGTCCCTACTAGTGAAACTGTAAGTTCATTTTCTTTATGAACAGTGCCGTTGTTACCTCGCTTCGCTTGTGAGAAATGTCATGTAAGTTAAGTTGCTAAACTATTTACTGACAACGTCGTCAGAGTAGCACTAACATCATTAGCGCTTATGTTTCCATGTGTGTGTGTAAACGCTCCGGTTACTGACGTAACCTTGGTTCCCTGAGATACTCTGTACTGAAGCCTGATTTGTTCACGTTTGTGTAGCTGCACAAACCAATGGCTCTTTAGCCCGCCAGAATCATATCATTCGACTGAAGCGACAGTCATCGATTCGCGCAGCTTATAGTGCGGCAAGTGACATAACGCTCGTTCCCTTATCTCAGGGAACCAAGGTTACGTCAGTAACCGGAGCGTTCCCCTTCGAACGTCCACTTCACGTTATGTATGGGGAACGTATCCAATCACACCGTACTATGAGCAGCCACAGGACATCCTGCTCTTGCGAGCCCAGTCTCGAGGCACTAAAAGGACCCCTTAAAACTTGAGCATGTTTCACCCCAAGCTATAGCTGAGAGCTTTTTATGACCACTTCACCCAAGGGGGATAGTGGGACATTTAAATAGATAGAACTCGCGCCTGCAAGGCAGGGACGTCTAAGTTATAAAATCTGGCAAATGTGGATGGCGACGACCAGCCGGCGGCCGCACAGATCTCACTGATAGATATTCCACTGGACCACGCCCAGGAGGAGGCCATTCCCCTTGTGGAGTGGGCCCTCACACCAGTGGGGCATTCCAAACCTTCTGATGCATAAGCTAAGGCTATCGCATCAACAATCCAGCGAGAGAGCCTCTGCTTTGTAGCCGGCAGTCCCTTCTGGCGGCCTCCAAAGCAAACAAACAGCTGCTCAGACACCTAAACAGCCTAGAGCGTTCCACGTACACTTCTCAGAGCCCTGACAGGGCAGAGCGTGTTCGATCCCTGCCAATTGGGAGATCACTTGAGCTCTAAAAGGAGTTGAGAGCACCTTAGGAACATAGCCGTGCCTTGGTTTCAGAATGACCTTACAGTCATTAGGTCCGAACTCACAGCCTCTGAAAAACCCTCAGGGGGCGTGACGTCCCCGGTTTGAGGGAAGCTGCCAATCGCTGAATCATCAGGGATCGTTCCAGCGTAAGCCACGCCCGCATTTTGGCAGAGTCTAAAATCATCCCCAGAAAGACAGCTCGCTGTCTGGGTAACAACTGACTCTTGTGTGGGTTGATGATCAACCCGAGGTGTTCTAAGTGGCTGAGTAATAGCTCTCTGTGAGCTATTAGTTCCCTTCTGATCTGGCTAGAACCAGCCAGTCATTGAGGTAATTTAACACACGCATTCCCATCTGTCTCAGAGGGGAGAGAGCCGCGTCTATGCACTTCGTTAAAGTGCGTGGGGCCAGGGATAGTCCAAATGGAAGGACTGTATACTGATAGGCCACTCCCTCGAACGCGAATCTCAAGAACGGTCTGTGACTGGGGGCTATGGGGATGTGAAAGTACGCATCTTTCAGATCCACAGTCAAAAACCAGTCCTCGGAGCAAATGTGCGCGAGAATCTGTTTGATAGTCATCATCTTGAACGACCGGCGCATAAGCGAGTGGTTCAGATGTCTGAGATCCAAAATGGGTCTGAGCCCGCCGTCTTTCTTTGGAACGAGGAAGTAGCGGCTGAAAAGCCTGACTCGCTGTTTACCGGGGGCACTACTTCCACAGCGCCTTTTGCAAGCAGCGTCAGCACCTCCTGCCGGAGAACAATAGCATCGTTGTCCGGAACAGAAGTTTGAACGATGCCTCTGAAGCGAGGCGGCCTGCGAGCGAACTGTAGCGAGTATCCTCGTTGGATTGTTTTTAAAACCCAACTCGACACTCCTGGAATGGCTGCCCAGGCCGAGAAATGGGAGGTGAGAGGGCTTATTCTCTCGAACGCGAGCTCGCCTTGAGAAGACGGGGAGCTTGTGTTCGTGTGAGAGCGTGCGAGAGTATGAAGAGGAAATTTGCTCTTTAAAGTATGTGGGTCCGCTATCACAGCGGTAAAACATTCGGGTACGCGCTGCATCTGCAGGACGTGACCCGCTGGAAACAAAACTCCATCGCTCAGAGGAGCTCGGAGGGATGGAGAGTGAAAGCGAGCTGTTTTTCGGGGCGTTCCGGCCAAGGCGAGAACGGGAGCCCTCCTCTTCCTCTCTAGTGCATCAGGACGGCTTCGGCAGCTCGGGGTCCAGCACAACTCGTGGGCGGGGACCCTGGTGCTTCGGGAAAGGGAAGCATTTCGTCGACCGAGAGCGCTGTTGCAGTCCAGGCTCTGATCTTCGTTGGGGCTGAGGCTGCGCTGGTTTTGCAGGCTGTGCAGCGGGATTCTTCTGGCGTCCTGCAGCCACGGGGCCAGGGTGTTTAGGGAGGAAATGACGCAGCACCTGCGACGTCTTCTGAGCCTCCGAAAACCTTTTTGTGAATCCACCCACAGCAGGACCGAACAGCCCCTTCGGCGAGTGAGTCGAGGAAGGCCATTTTCTCGGCGTCCTTGATCTCAGTCAGATTTAGCCATAGATGGCACTCCAGGACCACCAAACTGGCCATGGTCTTGCCGATCGCCTGTGCTGTCGCCTTCGTGGCGCGCAGAGCCAGATCTGTCGCTGTGAAGTTTGGCCTGAAACACTTGTAAAATCCCCATCGTGTGCAGCGCCGAGCCGGCCTGGCCGGCTGCTGCATAAGCCCTGTTGGCGATCACTGAGGTGGTCTTGCAGGGCTAAGAGGGATGCGCTGCATGGGCCTTCAGGCCGAGGGCAGATGGCGGACACAGATGTGCAGCAATCGCTTCCTCCAGGGGGGAAGCTTGCTGTACCCCTTTTCCTCAGCGCCGTCCACGGTGGTGAGAGCTGCGGAAGTAGAGGGGTTCACTCGGGCCGAGTAGGGGGCGCGCCATGTCTTGGTGAGCTCATCATGAACTGCATGCAAGAATGGGGCGGGGCGTTGGCGATAGGACTGTTGATGGCTTCCCGGCAGGTACCACTCGTCAAGAAGGCCATGGGCAGGCTCATCTGGAGCCGACCACTCGAGGCCAAGGTCCTCCACCACCTTAGCGAGGACGCGGATGAGCTCGGCGTCCGGCTTCGGTCTCGGCACTTGAGAGGAGGGAACGGCTTCGGGCTCCTCACCAGAATCGCCCCACTCCCCTGCATCAGACGAGGAAGAAGACGGGAGGGCTGGGTGGGAGGGACCGCCTTCCCGGAAAAAGGCGATCCGCGAGCGGAGACGGGAGAGACTCATACTCTCGCAAAAAGAGCATGAGCCGTCAGCGAGCGCAGCCTCTGCGTGGGCGCTGCCGAGACAGGCGACGCACTCGCTGTGACCGTCCTCCTTGTGCAAGTGCCCCTTGCACGATCCACACTCGCGGCGCGACATTTGCAACAACGTAATTTTGTGGCAAAACATGGAAATGATCTGTCGTTTTTATCCCGTTGCTTACTATATTTATGTGTTTGGCCAGTGTCATTGTTGGTTTTGGTTATTTTGCTGTTGTTATACGTTTTGAAATAACTGAAATCATTTGGCGAAGTGATATGGACAATGTAATGCGGTCAAAAGCTGCCTGGAACTACGTTCGCCGTGCGTTTCACTGAAAATAATTGCACACCTTAGAATGTTCGTCAGCCAATCAGATTCAAGCATTCAATGGCCCCGTAGTATAATTACTATTATTAGATGCTTCCAATTCCAAGACACCCTAGTGAAAAATAAATATACTAAAATGTATTTGAAATACATTAATTTCATGGTAAGTTTAGTACAAATACATTTACATATTTCTATACTTAGTAAAAATACCCTGCAATTGTACTTTTGGTATACTAAACTGGTTTACTTAAAGTCTGCTAAATTGGAACAACTAATTTTTTGCTTAATGCACTTTAATTGTGCAGAAGTAGTACTGAATTCCAACTAAAGATATACTGAAGTATATTTGATTTTGCTAAAGTGGAACTATTGCATGTATACTTCATGTACACTTTAAATATCTTGCATTTTAAGACCAATAATACTCAAAGATCCTCATTGATAGTGACATTAAAACACATTTTAGGCTTAATATTAAGAAATGTGCATTGAGCACAAGTAGTACTCCAAATAAAGTTTAATTATATTTTTTATCAGTAAGTCTTGAGCGATATGTCAGTAAATATGTTAGTAGATTTGAACTATACTTATAAATGTATTTTAAATATATTACTAGGGCAGAAGAGCATATAAAGAATAAAAATATAATTAAAGTGGAGAATGTATGTATTTGCCACTTACACAAATCAATCATACATTTTTATTGTATGGCTTAACTTACTGACAACAATTGAGACTCACTGCAGCGCTGCTGTGAATGGAGAAGAACAGACGCAATAAAATAAATAGGCCTACACAAAATACATTTCACTTAATTAACAGTTTCTAAAAATTAAAACATACAGTGAATCCTTCACAATAGTCTATAGACTGTGTGAGAAACCTACCTCAGTCCTCTGTTTGTCTGTTGGTTTCTGTTTAAAAAAAAAAAAAAGCGTGTAGCATGTAGACATACAGTGGGTTTAAGACTCATTCACACCAAGGGCGATAAATATCGCAATATCTATAACTATAAAGTCTTAATAATGAATTTATGTATTGTGTATTTGTTGTAAATTGTAACTCAGCAATTACCTTTTGAACTTTTTAACTGATATTAATTCGTCAAAATACTTACTGTCAGTTAATGGATTAGCAGTTAGTCATATTTGTCCCTGCGTAGTAAAACCTAGGGTTGGTGCAAACTAATTTAAAATTTTATTCTGCCTAAACTATCTTCATGGTCAAGGCCCCTGAAGAGTGCAAACCTTGTGGCACTTTCAAAACATCTCTGCTTTCCCTTTCATAGCAGCTCTGTTTAAGTGAACGTTTTCCTGTTTTTGATTGTTTGGAAACAAATCATTGACTATGTTGGGAGATACTGAATAGGCTTCAGGTTGTAAGGGTCCCTGTATAATTTATTTATTGGATTGACAATATTTTACAAGCAGAAGTGTCTGCAGGGTGACAGAGGAATAAGAGGCCAGTATGTGCCATTTTGTTTTGCTTGAAAAAAATTTAGCCCTCTGTTTGAACTCTTCAATCACTGAAACAATAAAGAAAGTTTGTTTGATAATTAGGTAACACTTTATTTTGAGGTGTCCTTGTTACATGTTACATGTAATTATAATTACAATAACTGTAAATTATGCATAATTACATGCAAGTAACCCTAAGCCAAACCCTAATCCTAAACCTAACCATATAGGAAGTACATGTAGTTAATTAATATTACTCCGTACTTAAATGTATAATTACACTGTAACAAGAACACCTTAAAATAAAGTGTAACCGATAATTCTTTAACTTTTAATGTTTGTTTGATTAATCCATTATCTACATGTCTTCATAAGATGGATAAGAGTGAAGTGAGTTCAGTGTAAAGCTCTGTTAAGCATGGACTGAATGAATACTGGCAGTTTTTGAGGGCTGTCGGTGCTTAATCATTCCCAGTACTGTGAAATTTGTGCATAAGTATTAAGACATGGCACAGTGGCAGATTTCTGTATATTTATCTCACTCGCAATACTACTACTACTAATAATAATAATGAACATGTATTGTATATTCATCAAATACAGGAATACACACAGAACTCTATATGAAAACCTGCAGTAACTGGGAAGTAAAACTGTCCCCAGACTTTAAGTAGACCTTGAAAGTGTGTAATTTATAGAGATCCACATATGATATGTGGGAAAAAAAGATAGTTCGGACAAACACTTCCTGTTTACTTTACAGCTTGCAGTGGTTCATACAGCTCTGTACCTTCACAATGGAGCGGTTCATAGTTTTATTTTAAACTTGGACTCAAGTATAAAGAAATACAGTCAGTGCCTAAAGCACGGTTTACATTCTAAAACGCTCCATGTTGCTTAATGTAGGCTACTAAAACAGTGACGTTGGAGGACCAAATTCAGTAGCCTACACACCTTATTAATAATTACTATTAATACTAATAACACTAGTAATATTAATATTAACATTTTATGAGTGAATGCAAACATCTTTGCTAGGGAATGCAAATATCTTTGCAAGAGAGCGCTAAAGTTTTGTGAGGGAACGCAATTATCTTTGCGAGAGAACACAAGTTTTGTGAGGGAACGCAAATATCTTTGTGAGAAAAAAAAGTTTTGCGAGAGAATGCAAATATCTTTGCAAGGAAATGTAAAAGTTTTGCGATGGGAACACAAAAGTTTTGCGAGAGAATATTTTTACTCCCACCCCATATTTTTTCCACCACCATGTCCCTTCAGGCTCCGTACTGTAGTACAGATGTGTCAACAAAAAGGACAGATAACATCACAAAGTACCTGCGTGACCTATTAAAACATGACAACATTTTGTTAAATTATTAAATGGACATTTCAAATCTTTGTATTTGTAACAAATATTACATAATGTTGTCACAATATTGAAATAAAGCATATAAATCCATGTATCAAAAATGCACTTTGATACGTTTGACTCATAACTTGTAGCAGCACCCCTTAGCTGTCAAAAGCAGCAAATCCTTGCAGCCAGAGCTGTCGCAAAGGCTGTGGGAAGTGTGGCAAGGCCAAAGACTATAGAAATATAGGATTTAAAAGGGATTTTAGAGAATAATAATCCATTTGAACTATATGCAAAATAGTTCTGGAAAGGCTGACGCAAGGTAAAACAAGCGCTTATTTCAGTAAATTAGTAATTCAAAAAATATTTGTTGCAGAAGGCTGAACACATTTGCATATTAAATGTAGGCTTAATTCAGTTTATATAGAGGTCTGTGTTTTCAAGTAGATAATTTGATGGTGGGGTACTGTCCCATCTGCCTCTGCAGTTGAGATGTGACTGGTACAATGCCTAATAAACTATCACCTTGATTTGTGCAGGAAAGCTTGCATACAGTGCCACTGCAGTCAGGAGGAGCATGTGTCCAGCTCTGACGCTGAGGATGACCGCAAGGTGGGAAGATTGCTGGCAGAGTCCCGTTATGCTCATCTCACAACTAAGGTTAAGGGAGGAGACGGCACGAGGGTCTATAAACGCAACCGCATGATTGTCACCAACCCAGTGGTCTCACGTAAAGACCCAACGTTCAACACAGTCACCTATGACTGGGCCCCACCAGGCCTCACCCAGAAACTGGTAATACAAATCATGCTGAATATCTGTGAAAACTCTAATAAACTGTGACAAATTTACAGTTAGTAGTTTATTATTGTAGTTTGAAGTGAAAGTAGTTCAGTGCTGATGAGTCAAGAAGAGCTACTGATGGTAGCATTAAAACCTTGGTTTAGTTGGAAAACATTCATGGTAGAGATTAGCTAGTGAAAGTTCTGTTTTACCAGTTACAAAAATTTCAAAAAAGCCATTTTTTTCCTCAATTTGCGTATATAAAATACAGAAGCCCTGACCCACATGGTGAAAAAATCATCACAAGGTCTGCTTTAGTGTCTGAGGCCTTCCTTGGTGTCATTCTCTGTATAAATAAATAAATAAATAAATATTCTGGAGACAACACATGAAAAAAAAAAAAAAGGTTTGCTAGCTAACAGTTAGCATGTGGTACTGATAAGGTTGGGAATCGAAAATCAATTCCAATTACATTCATTCCATTCATCATTCAAGAGATTCATTCAAAAACACTGATTCATCCAGTAATGAAACAAGTAAATCTTGAGTGAGTCATAGAATCATTCCATTCTTAAATTCCATGGGATTTTGTTTAGCTATCTAATATTTTTTCTTCAGAATAGTGAAAGAACCGCAACTTCCATTAAAAAAAAAGGTCTCAATTTATCCAGAATAATACAGCTGTTTTGCGCACAAACAGCACTTAATCAAGTCCAGTTTTTATGTAGCCATCTGATTTTTGTTCATGGTATTCAGCAGCAATTAAATGTTTTGTAAAAAAAGACACAGAATAAATATGTCTGATATCTAAATGTTAGATTTTTTTTAACCAAATTGGAATCGAAACTGGTAATCGATAAGAATCGGAATCGATAAGCAGAATTGGAATTGGAAGTGATAAAATTCAAACGATACTCAACCCTAAGTACTGACCTTGACCACCACTATCTGATGTTCACAAGGTGGCAGAATGTCTGTTACTTTATCTCTTGATTTATAGTTGACTAATAAAAAGAAGATTTTAAAAATCCTAAGACTAATTCATATATAATGTTATAGTATCAAATAATTTAAAAGTAAATTTGCCAGACGTTCGTGAATTAATTAGTTATTAGATGCATGCTAGTCTGTTATTATAGGGACATCAACTTTACATTTTCATGCCCCTAAACATGATGCTGAACAAAACTAATTGTGATTGGTTGCTTTACAAGTCAGTCCTTGGTCAATGAAAGTTGCAGGTCCATCAGTCTGAAGGTCTGGCTACACGAGACTGCATATGTTTCATATGGCATTTGCTGTCAGTTGTGGCAACTGGAGTTATTTCTAATTGTTTGATGACCTTCAACACTGGGATTATCAGTGCTGTTATCAGTATTGGGGTTAATACATTACAAGTAAAGCAAGTTACATAATCAGATTACTTTTTTAAGTAACTAGTAAAGTAACGCATTACTTTTAAATTTACAAGGAAATATCTCAGTTACTTTTTCAAATAAGTAACGCCAGTTATATTGTTTTCCTATAATAAATAATGACAGCTCTTCTGTCCGCATGTTGAGAGAAATCTGGAGTAAGTGCAGAAGCGTTTTGTGTGCTGCTGTGCGACAGTTAAATGTTAAATATACTTTATGTATTTAATCCCATTTTATTAACCAGTGTCTTCGCTGCTGAGCTTCAGTAATCCAATTCAACCATACGAATAAGCGAAAATGATTTTAGATAAACATTACATTTGGGTTTAATTTTTTTATTGCTGAAGAGTGTTGAACTTTCTTCTCCTCCAATCTACTGTACAGACATGAATTTACATTGCCTGAGATTTATTCATGTCATTTTTGGTGTAAAAGCGCTTTTACATTTGCCAAAAATACTACTTTTTATAATAAAAACAAACAAGCAAGCCCTGCCCAGATTTAAAAAGTAACGCAAAAGTAATGTAACGCATTACTTTCCATAAAAGGTTACTAAGTATTGTAATTAGTTACTTTTTTAAGGAGTAACTCAATATTGTAAAAGTAATTAAAAGTATTTAAAAGTAAGTTTCCCCAACACTGGTTGTTATTGATTTTGAAAATATACATTTCAAATTAAACAAACATGCAACAATCTTTTTAAGTGGAGCAAAAAAGAACCCAGCTGCATTTGTAGCAGGTTCTCACAGCAGAGCACCAGAATGCACTATTTCTCACAGATGGCACCAAAGGAATATTGTGAGTTTTGGTCACACATCATGAATGAGAGTGTTAGATGACTCCTTCCTCCTTTTATTCCTGGGCACCAACCAGAGTTAGTAATTTTTCTAGTGACACCATCTAATGAAAGATGTACAGTTTCTATTGAGACTAATGAGGTAAACCCAAGGGCGCCATGAAGAGTTTTAAGGGGAGTGTGCGAGACAGAATTTTCAAGTAACGAAAAATGATTTTTTTTTTTAAGTTTTAATTTTAGTTTTAGTTTCAATACCATGGCAAAAACTATTAGCCTAACAAAGTTCAAACATTATTAAAGACAAGTGAACAGTCAGTAAATAAGAACAAATTAACAAATTATAAGCAATAGCACAAATAAATAAATAGAACAAAGATACAAATTAGAAATTCTTAAGTACAGAAAGAAATGGAAAGAAAAATTACAGACACAGACAGAAACTCCATTTGGGGTTTGCGTGATGTCAGAGAAGGCTCACAGAACACCCTGATTGCGCTTCAATACGTTGACATCACTTGAATGAGAAACTCAGTTCGGGGCTCACGTGCTGAGATGTGGCCAGAGGAGAATGACACACTATTTTGACACACTGTAAAGCTGCTTTGAAAGTGCAATATAAATAATGGTGGCTTGACTTGACTTAAATCTGAACATTTCTTGTTTTCATGCGTGCCTATTTTTCTAACATTTCATCAAAGGCTTTGGATCGTGCAAGTTCGCTAACCTGCAGTCCTGTCTCTCTGAAGGTCGTCATCGCTGGTGTTGCTACTGACTTGAATACTGTCCTTTCGTACTGTTTTGTCTCTGCAGATATTGCTGTTTGTTTATTGCTACTGTCCTGTTTCTCTGCTAGCGGCTGCACTGTAACAATTCTTTCTCAAATCTTTCCCTGTCTGTCACAATCATCTCCAATATTTAGTTTATTCTTATTTGTAAGGACCCAATTCATAGGGGAAACTTTAATCCTTTTAACGTCTTCTCTTCTTTTTTATGTTTTTGCTTTTGTGCTCCTGACAGGTTCTTTTTTCCATCCATCATGTTTTTTTTTTTTTTGTTTTTGTTTTTTTGTGCGGTTAAGGTCATGCACCATATTTTGAAGTGACCAGAGCATGCTCACATTCACTCCTCACCTTCAATAATTCACACATTTGAATTTTATTTTACAACAATATTATTAGTTAACACGGTCCTGTATGTAAAACAAAATCAGAAGTTGTGATTTGGGGATCCCTAGCATCCTGGGTCCATATGCCTGGTATACTCTGCACCCCCGGGTAAACCTTGAATTCAACAAATAAACTGAATGATCATTTGTTGTTAACTGACGTCAGCTACACAAGCTCTAATGCAAATTTAAAAAAATCATACTGACAATACACACTAATAATGTCAAGGTCCCTGGAAAAAGGTTTGGTAAAGAGATGTTTATGGTCTGCTTGTTCAAGTGATGTCCTCCACTGGTTATAAGGAGTTTTATTCCATTTAAACAGTCTTGAACACAAAGTACTGGGTTATGCTGAACTCCTAGAGCACCAAAAAGGTTCTCGTAGTCTGAAACATGCAGATTAATTTACCTTGGAGATGACAGTTCTGAAGTTGATGCAGAAGATCCTGACAATCTGGAAATTGCAGATGGGGGAGCCTTGAAGAGAAAGTTTGCTTGAACTTTTCTTCTTGCAGAGCTTCCTTGTTTTTGTTCAGTTCTTTAGAGCTTCAGATCGCGGAGAGCTTAAGACATTTTTCAAGAGACATCTTTGCTTCTGAGAGAGGTTTTTAGTGCTTCCAGAGCTGAAAGGATTTGCAAATTGGCACTTTTCTGTTTCAGTGATGTGATTGCTAACCATAGTATGGGCCAGTCTTATTTGCTTAAAGTTCCCAGTTTGAACAGTGTCTTTGAGGGTTTACCTATGAATTATTCACTTTCCAAACCACTATTTTTAAGCTTGTCATGTGCACATAAATTTTTTTTTTTTTTTTTTTTTTTTGGGTTCTTTTGTTGTGATAGAATGTTTTGATTTTAAACAACTCAAAGTATTTGATGAAGTGACAGGAAACAGTGTAAATTGTAATCAATTACAGTTACTGAGAAGATATGTGTAAATAAATTACAGTTACTTATGAAAATGCTAACGATTTCAAAGGGGGTTAGATCTGTTTGTTTTTTTTTTGTTTTGTTTTTCACACAAACACCCACATACAGATTTGATTGATTTCTTTCATTAATTGCAGTGACTGCTTAAAAATATGAGACACCAATGTTTCAGGAGTTTACGACATGGAATAGGACACATGCTTATTCGATAACTGTTTTATTTTCCTATTTGGGTTTATGTATATGCTTTATTTTTTAAGATTAACAGGTTTTTCCACAATATTGTTAGATGCCAGTGTTTCCTGTCATAGCTATGCAAAGATTTGATTTCAAAAACAGTATCATATTTATTAAACTATTTCTTGTTATGATTTTAAATCTGTATTTAACCTCAGAATGATCTCAAAGTAAAAAGAGGCGCTAAAGTCTGATTTTGTGGTGGCTGTGCTTTGAAATTAAATTATTATGGTCTTAATTCAAGTGATGAAGAATTTCGAAAATGACAGTAATCAGTGTTGAGTCCTACCCTGCCTGGTTTACATGTTTGAAAATGATTAACTTTTAATTAGAAATTTAGAAAAGTAATCAAATGTAATCAGTTACCGTACATTGCTTTAATGAAGTAATTGAAATGGTTACACTACTTATTACATTATAGAGAGTAACTTGTAATCTGTAACCTATTACATTTCCAGAGTGACCTTCCCATCACTGTGAACCAGTTAGAATCAAGATTTCAGCAGTATCGTAGTACATGTATAATTATGTCTTAGGTTTCTGCTATTTCTTGTCAAATGTCAGCCTGCTAAGTTGTACAGGTCTTACAGGCATTTGGCTGGTGTTTGGTGATACACTTCCAACTCAAGTTAAAAATAGCCCTCTCTATGAGCTAAAGGTATGGAGCAGCCTTAATTGTGTTGTTGGGCACATACCTTACATTTGACTTAATGGAAAAAGCCACAAATAAATTTGTCTCACTAATCTCACATAAATTTGAGGGGATCATTTTATCGAAAGATAGGAGGGTGGATGAAGGTTGGGGATTTGTACTGTTTATTTTGATAGCAGAATGCGCTGGCTGCTCCTACCAGCTCCAGGGAGTACAACAGCTCACAGGGTCTGCCTTTGTAAAACAAAGTTCTCATTTAGGCGTCTATTTTCAGCAGGGATGGTTTGCACACGTGCAGTAGGACATAAGCCCTATACTTTGTCCACAGTCAGCTGCCAGGAATCATGCCGCCCGTGTGCCTGCTAAAGCCCTTTCATCTTTTCTTTTTCTCTCAGGTTTCTCTGTACACCACTGTTTTTACAATAAAAATCTAGCTTTTTGGAAAGCTAGCTAGTTGTTGGAGGAACATTCAAATATCTGCTTTTTGACTTGATTGGTGCTGTTTTTGTTTACATTTACATTTACTCATTTAGCAGACGCTTTTATCCAAAGCGACTTACAAATGAGGACAACAGAAGCAATCAAAATCAACAAAAGAGCAACAACACGCAAGCGCAATGACAAGTTTAAAATGCTTATTTTTGTCCTCCACATAGAGTTTTGAAATTGTAAGCTTTTTTTTTCTGGAAAATTCAAAGTGAGTTAATTGAAATGTGACTAATTATTGCAAGGGATTTTTTTTATTCATTTTTTCACAAAGCAGGGTCCTATTTAGTAAACTGAAGGCCTCACATGGCTTATTGTAGCAACACAGCTATACACTGGCTGAAGCCCCTGATCTTTTGTTAATAAGCCCTAAATAGCTCTGTTTTTTATCAATTTTGTGAAATAAGGCTTAATGATCAAAAATTGACAACATCAATAAACTAGTCTTTGTGTGTCCGTTGTTGGTATTAAAGAAGACGACTGAAAAGGAAGAGGTTGCATATGAAGCCCCGGTTCATGTAGTTTTATTTTCAACCTTTATGTAAAGTAAAGGCGAGATGATGAGGATTTTGATTCATCTCAGTGGAACTGATTCTTTTGAATCCATTCACCAATTACCCAATTCATTCACAAATCTGTTCAGTTAATTCCATTTACCAAAAAGATTTGTTCAGATTCATTTAGCTGTTTAGACTTTTCTGCAGGGTACATTTAGTTGATGTCAAGTCAAATTTATTTGTATAATGCGCTTTTCATGCAGCTTACACAATGTCACACTGTTATTGTAACAGGGCTGATGAGACGTGAGTCGTGCGGATCCATATTCAAGCTTTTATTTAAAGACATGGTCATAAATACAGGCAGGGTCGAAACAGTGGCAAACAGGTATGGCAGGGACAAGACAAAGAGTAGTCCTAGGGCAAGTGTGGGTCGACGATCGGCGAACAATATCCAACGGGGCAAGGCAGAGCAATAATCCAGGTACACGAGCAATAATCCAAACGAGGTGCAAACAGAGTCCGAACGGCAAGCCAAGGGTTAATCCAGGAAACACGGGCAGAAATCAAAACACGGGAAAACAGGCAAGACAAGACTAAGACAACTCAGAGGGCTTCGTAGGGTAGCTATCACTAGGATATTTGCGTACAATACTCGGCGATCTGACAGAGGAAGTCCATGGCTTAAGTAGTGTGTGTGATTGCAAGATGGGTATCAGGTGTGAGCATGTGATTAGGGAAATGGCTGCTGGGAAATGAAGTCCGGGGTAGTGTGTGGTGTGAGAGTCAATGTGATGGAAGGGTGACCTCTGGTGGCGAACAAATGGAGGTCCATGGACCAGATTCATGACATAGCCCCCCCCCAAGGAGCGGCTTCCAGACGCTCCAAACATTACACAATCCAAGAGGGTGGTGGAGCGAAGGCGTAACAGAGGGAGGGACGGAGGGCCAGGTCCACTTGGGAGTGGAGAGGTCGAGGACCGAGGCAGAACAGGGCACCAAGGCGGAGTAGGCGGGACTGGAGCCCACCAGGGGGGAGCAGACGAGGCTGAAGCCCTCCAGGGCGGCGCAGATGGAGCAAGAGCCCACCAGGGTGGAGCAGACGGAGCAGGAGCCCACCAGGGCGGAGCAGACGGAGCAGGAGCCCACCAGGGCGGAGCAGACGGAGCCCACCAGGGCGGAGCAGACGGAGCAGGAGCCCACCAGGGTAGCGCAGACAGAACTGGAGACCTCCACAGCGGAGTAGGAGAACAGCATGACAGCTCAGGAGAGCACCACAACGCATCAGGAACCCACAGCAGAGACTGGGACCTAGGGAAAACTGAGACACAAGAGACAGGCAGAGCATATATGGCCTCAAGGACTGAGGCAGGGAACATAAGAAGTTCATTGATCTTTTCCCGGGCTAACAGTTCATTAGTGGGCTCCGTGGCCGTGATAGGGCAGGACGAGAGTTCAGGGACAGCCCTTCTGGCTGTGACAGGACAGGACGAGGATACGCAGACGGCCTCCATAGCCATGACAGGACAGGATGAGAGTTCAGGGACAGCCTTCATAGCCGTTTCAGGGCAGTACGGGAGCTCACAGACGGCCTTCATAGCCGTGACAGGACTAGACGAGGATTCGCAGACGGATACCACTGACACCTCTGGAGGTTCTGCAGCAGTTGCCGCCACCTCTGGAGGTTCTACAGCGGTACCGTAGGAAACGAGAGGGAGTTCTTTGCTGGGCGCCACCACCATAAAAGGGTCTGAACTAGGCAACAATGCCTCTGGAGACACAGCAGCGAGCGACACTACCCCAAGAGGTTCTGCAGCATCAGCCGCCACCTCTGGAGACATCTCAGTGGACGCCGCCACCTCAGGCAGTTCGGTGGTGGTGTACGCAGCCCAAATGCAACATAAAACGATCCCCATCATGGGAAGCGCTTCGGACAGGGGACTCAGTTCAGTGACAGGAGGGCTAGAGTGAGTGGGTTTGGGGATACCAGCAGCACGTGCAGACATCAGTGGTGTATCCCTCACACTGGATACCAGACTGCGAAATCGAAGCACTGACCTTGAATATCTGGATGTAACGGACAGGACGTCACAAGACTCTGGATGATCAACTGTGACGTGACGATACTCTGGCGGATCAGCTGGTACGTGACGATACTCTGGCGGATCAGCTGTGACGTGACGATGCTCTGGCAGATCAGCTGGTACGTGACGAGGCTCTGGCAGATCAGCTGAGACGTGACGAGGCTCTGGCAGATCAGCTGGTACGTGACGAGACTCTGGATGATCAGCAGTGACGTGCTGGGACTCTGGATGATCAGCAGTGACGTGCTGGGACTCTGGACGATCTGCTGTGACGTGACTTGGCTCAGGAATGACAGTTGTGACATGACGGAACGTCGTGGTGGCCGCCATTTTGTGAATGGGCTCTGCTACGGCCGCCATCTCAGTCATAGATGCGGTGTCATGTTCCTCTTCCGCGACACCCACAGTAAACGAAGAGCCAGCGCACAGCAAAGCATAGTCTATAAAGTCCTTTAGACTGCAATGAAACTTCCCCTCTGGTAACCATGACTTTACAGGCTCACTGAGTCCAAAACGAAATATGTCTTTTAATACTACCTCATCAAAGGGAATCTTATGCGCCAGCTCGCAGAATTGAATGACGTACTCTTCAACAGATGAATTCCCTTGTCTCAGATCGAGCAGCTGACTGAATGGGTCCATACCTGGCCAGGGTCCTTTAGAAAAGCCGCTGGATCCTTGTGTGGCCGAGTATTCTGTAACGGGGCTGATGAGACGTGAGACGTGCGGATCCATATGCAAGCTTTTATTTAAAGACATGGTCATAAATACAGGCAGGGTCGAAACAGTGGCAAACAGGTATGGCAGGGACAAGACAAAGAGTAGTCCTAGGGCAAGCGTGGGTCGACGATCGGCGAACAATATCCAACGGGGCAAGGCAGAGCAATAATCCAGGTACACGAGCAATAATCCAAACGAGGTGCAAACAGAGTCCGAACGGCAAGGCAAGCTTTAATCCAGGAAACACGGGCAGAAATCAAAACACGGGAAAACAGGCAAGACAAGACTAAGACAACTCAGAGGGCTTCGTAGGGTAGCTATCACTAGGATATTTGCGTACAATACTCGGCGATCTGACAGAGGAAGTCCATGGTTTAAGTAGTGTGTGTGATTGCAAGATGGGTATCAGGTGTGAGCATGTGATTAGGGAAATGGCTGCTGGGAAATAAAGTCCGGGGTAGTGTGTGGTGTGAGAGTCAATGTGATGGAAGGGTGACCTCTGGTGGCGAACAAATGGAGGTCCATGGACCAGATTCATGACAGTTATCACTGTAATGCCTTATTGCTTTGCCATAGAGCAATCAGCTCATATAACACTGATTATATAGTGTTGTCTGTGAACATGCTGCAGTGACTCCATGGCACATGTATAGAGGCAATTAAGATATTTAAATATTGGTTAGTATTGTTCTATTAAGAGATTTAAATGTTGGTTGTTTTATTTAGACAACAGTAAGCAGTTCTTAAAAAGTATTGATGAAAAGTCTGGAAAAAAGTCTGATCCTCAGATACACGCTTGAGCATTCAAAAGTAATTAAGGCATTTAGATAATGGTCAGGTTTGTTCTAAGAAAGAGTAAACAATTCATAACAAGCATCAACGTATATTCATTCTGTTGCCTCATGTCTGGTTCAGTGTGTGTTGCAAACAGACCCATTCATGATTCAGATGATGAGATTAAATGATATGGGACAGTGGCCCTCCACCCCTGTCTTAAACAGTGCTCTGTTGGCTTATTAAAGTGCACATGTCTGACTACATTACAAGAAAGCAACAGGAAAGGAGAGACCTGGTTATTTTAAACATGTTTTAAACACATCTTTCTTAGTTTGCATGTAAACTTGTATTTCAATGAGCTGATTTCTGGTAGTTGTCGACGTGTAATTGTAAAGTCTAATTGCATGGTGAACCTGTGCAAATTTATGTTGTTATTATTATGACAATTAACTTACAGCTTGAACAGATGGTCTAAAATAAACTAAATGTGAATTTGACCATTTTGTCACTTATCAGAAAAATCACTGATCACAGATTAGACATTAAAATTAACATGCTTACATGTTGCCATATTGCTGTCGGGTCCATTAAAAGTTTGTTTGCAAAGCCTGCGTCGAATTCCGACTAGTTTGCAAAAAGTAAAATGTACTGAAAAAACAATCCTATACTGAGACATTCACATAGTTAAAAATAAACAAAAAATAACAGTTATGATATTTGTGGCTTTAAAGCAATATATTCTATAAAGTGGTATAAATAAACATGTCTTGACTGGAGTGCAAAATTGCTCCAACATTGTGATAAATGTAGAGGTAATGTTAAATTTAGCAACCACAAAAAGTGTTCTGACAAATCTCCTTCCACATTTGACTGTTAACACCTTTATACCCATTATCCACATTTCATCTTCTATTTCATAATTTAACTCCCAGATTCTCTTGATATGAAATGTATCCTCAGCTTGATCCAGTATTAATTTTCTGCAAATATGGACTACATGATTTTAGTACAAAAATGTGTTCATTCATACTAAGAGAATATTGTACATTATTTGTTGGAATTCTTTTATGGCCCAGCGTCTGAAATTTGTGATGTAGTGTTGTAATTGTAAATACCTAAATGAATCATTAGACCTCAATGTTAACCTATCACATAATTAAAGTGGAAATGAAGCAGTCAGTCAAGTTTACATTATTTTGGAAAATAACTTCCATTTTAATAAAAAATATATATAACAAACATGATTAATGTAACAATTTTAAATAAAAAAGGTAGTTTTGTTATAGCTTTTGGAGCAAGGGCACCGCCATCTTGCAGTACCACCGCGTGTGACGTCACGGGGTTGGTTCGCTCCGATGGCCAGTATAGTAATATAAGCATTTCTTTACATTTTGAGCACACGCTTGTTTTGAAATGGAGCAAGATGACCTTGAAAGCACTGTTGAGTCCATAATAAGTGCAATTGCCTATGCATTTCAGTCGATACGGCGATGGGACCGAGCAGTATTAGGGGTTGGAGAAATCCTGAACTTGCTGTTTTGGGGTAAAGTGCGGATCGGAAACAATACTCGTTTACGTGGATACTCCTCAAGACTGTCATTCCGACGTGCTTTTGTGTGCATTTGCTGATGAAGGCGCGAAAGAAAGCTCAATTTGGTACTCAAGTGCTGTCCGAGCTGAGCTGTGGGTTTTTGTGTGTGCGCGGCGCCGCCGGCGCGAACAGAAATGATCTATCACAACGTGTGAGTACCGCATTTAAATCTCTTTCAGAAAAGGTCTATCACAGCCTATAAGTACTGAATTGAAATCTATTTTGTGCTGTCTTATGCTTGAATGTATGGCAAGCCGTTTTAGCCTAAAATATACTAAGTGTTACTCGTCCTAATTGCATTTTTACTAGTAACAATTCAATTAGAGAGCTCTACAATTAAATTATTACTAGTAACAATGCCAATTAGAGAGCTCTCTAAATTAATAATATTTACTAGTTACAATTACAAAGCTCTCTAATTAAATTAGAGAGCTCTGCAATTGCATTCTTACTTGTAAGATCTGAATTAAAGAGCTCTCTAATTCAGTTCTTACTAGTAATAATTACAATTAGAGAGCTCTTTAATGCAATTCTTACTAGTAACAATTGAATTAGAGAGCTCTCTAACTGAATTAGAGAGCTCTGCAATTGCATTCTTACTAGTAACAATTAAATTAGAGAGCTCTGCAATTCAGTTCTTACTAGTAACAATGCCAATTAGAGAGCTCTCTAATTCAGTTCTCACTAGCAAAAATGTAATTACAGAGATCTGTAATTCAATTCTTACTAGTCAGGAATCCAGTTACAGAGCTCCACAATTGCATTCTTACTAGTAAAAACCTGTATTAATTAGATGCAAAACGGATTTTCGATTACACCCATTGCCTTACCAAATCCCGCCTGTGGTGATACATTTCAAAATAAAAGCCCCATGAATTAATAGCATTTTCATTGTGTCAGAATGACCTTTAAAGTGAGATGACAGCTTGGAAATGTTTTGTTTTTTAAAAAATAATATGTATATTATTTAATAATATTTAATCATTAAATTAATTTACATCTTTATGGTCTACTTACAAGTCAAGAAGACACATAAATATTTCTTTAAAAAAATGCTAGTCTTTGTCAAACTGTCTGGTAATGAGGTCACCAGTCTGTGCCCCAGCCCAGTGGTCAATATCTTCGGCTTGGATTCCAGCTCTTTTCTATGCCAGAGCAGTCAAGTTATGAGTCTCTTTCCAGTTTTTTGGTGTTTGGTCTTTCCAGTTTTTCTCCATCTCATTTTGGTGTTTATTATGCACTTTAACATGCAGGAAGAAATTACATCTATTGGCTAATTGGCCAGTGGTCACTCCTGACAAAATGAGTTCTAGAATTTCTTGCTTTCTTTTTATTTATTTATTTATTTGGTCATACAGTTCTGATATTAATATGGAAACCACAACAATTATAAAACAAACAAAAACATGTCCCCGTTTTTTAAATTTGTAGATAGGCCTAATCACAAATGAGATTTCAATAATATTTTGACCACTGAACTAGGAAGTGTCCCCGGTTTTTTGTTTCATAAATCTGGTCACCATTTTTGACCGGATAGATTTTGCGCCCTCGACTTTACCGGAAATAGCCTACTATAGACTGCGTGCCGAGTTTTTAACTAAACCGTCCAGTCCAGTAGAAGGCGGAATATCCTCTTTAACGTTGAATAGCATACTATAGAACATTTCTGAAATGGAAGCGACCTGCTTCCCTTTGGGTTTTTACACAGAGAAAAGACAAAAAAAAAAAATACTGCACTGTCCAGTTTTCTCTGGACGAGTACTGGAGTTACTTTTGCAATTTTCGTTGCAGCATGAATGACATAATATGGTGACATTTTCCACAATCACGACAGAAAATCAAATACTGCCCTGAACTCAATAGTGGAGAGGTGTCGCGATTTTCCCAGTAAGGCGAAAAAAACAAAACAGCTTCCCAGAACTCAACACGGCATGACGTCAGCTTCACATTCTCAGCCAGATGAATATGCATGAGGCTAATTACAATGAGGTCGTTTTAAATAGAGAGCTCTACAATGCAATTCTTACTGGTAATAATCGCTATTGTAGAGCTCTACAATTACATTTTTACTAGTAAGAATGCAATTACACAGCTCTACAACTGCATTCTAACTAGTAAGAATTACAGTTAGAGAGCTCTCTAATACAATTCTTACAAGTAACAATTCAGTTAAAGAGCTCTCTAATTCAGATTTTACTAGTAAAAATTAAAGTTCGAGAGCTCTTTAATGCAATTTGTACTAGTAACAATTGTATTAGAGAGCTCTCTAACTGAATTAGAGAGCTCTGCAATAGCATTCTTACTAGTAACAATTGAATTAGAGAGCTCTACGATTCAATTCTTACTAGTAAGAATTACAATTAGAGAGCTCTTCAATGCAATTCTTACTAGTAAAAGTTGAATTAGAGAGCTCTTTAATTCAATTAGAGAGCTCTCTAATTCAGTTTTTACTAGTAAGAATTCCAATTAGAGAGCTCTCTAATTCAGTTGTTACTAGTAAGAATTCCATTTAGAGAGCTCTCTAATTTAGTTGTTACTAGTAAGAACTGAATTAGAGAGCTCTTTAATTCAATTACAAAGCTCTGCAATTAAACATATCTCTAATGTGGTTTTTTACTAGTAAAAATTTAATTATAGAGCTCTATAATTGCATTTTTACTTGTAATAATTAAATAAGAGAGCTCTCTAATCAGAATCGTTACTAGTAAAAATTGAATTAGAGAGCTCTTTAATTACAATTGTTACTAGTAAAAATGTATTTAGAGAGCTCTTTAATTGGGATTGTTACTAGTAAAAACTGAATTAGAGAGCTCTTTAATTAGAACTCTTACTAGTAAAAATGTATTTAGAGAGCTCTCTAATTGGAATTGTACTAGTAAAAATTGAATTAGAGAGCTCTTTAATTAGAATGTTTACTGGTAAAAATGTATTTAGAGAGCTCTCTAATTGGAGTTCAGCTTCCTGACAGCCTGATGGATGAAGCTGTCCTTCAGTCTGCTGGTCCTGGCCTGGAGACTCCGCAGTCTCCTCCCTGATGGCAGCAGACTGAAGAAGCTGTGTGTTGGGTGGGTGGGATCACCTGCAATGCAGAGGGCTTTGCGGGTGAGACGGGTGTTGTAGATGTCCTGGAGGGAGGGGAGAGAGACACCAACGATCCTCTCAGCTGCTTTCACTATGCGTTGAAGTGACTTGCGGCAGGACGCGTTGCAAGCGCCATACCACACAGTGATGCAGCTAGTAAGGATGCTCTCGATGGTGCCTCTGTAGAAGGTGTACATGATGGGGGCTGGGGCTCTGGCTCTTCTCAGTTTGCGGAGGAAGTAGAGACGCTGTTGTGCTTTCTTGGCCAGTGCTACAGTGTTGTTGGTCCAGGAAAGGTCCTCTGTGATGTGCACACCTAGGAACTTGGTGCTGCTCACTCTCTCCACAGTCGCACCATTGATGGTCAGAGGAGCATGCTGAGTGTGCACTCTCCTGAAGTCAACAACAATCTCCTTCATCTTCTCCACATTCAGAGAGAGATTGTTGTCACTGCACCACCCGGCCAGGCGGCTCACCTCGCTCCTGTAGTTTGTCTCATCTCTGTTGCTAATGAGACCCACCACAGTCGTGTCGTCCGCAAACTTAATGAAAAGGTTGGAGTTATGTGACGGTGTGCAGTCGTGGGTCAGCAGAGTGAAGGCATTTTGGTTCCATGAAGAACCTTTAACATCCATGGAACTTTTGCATTGCACAAAAGGTTCTTTACAGTGGAAAAAGGTTCTTTAGAATATTAAAATGTTCTTCACACTAAGAAAAAAATGGTTCTTTTAAGAATTTTATTTACTAAAAGGTTCTTTAAGGAACCAAAAATGGTTCTTCTATTGCATCACTATAAAAACTCACTTTTGGAACCTCTATTTTTAAGAGTGTATACAAATATCTTTATGATTTAATAGATTTGTAAATATTTTACTTTTTTAACTGTAAATACGTAATAATGTTTAAGATGTTTCAATATGTCCAAATTTTATGTTTCAGCATAAATGCTATGCACTAATATCTATGTATAAACAGTGAGACCAGGCTGCATAATTCTGCCTGTCTGTCTGTCTGTTTGTCTGTCTGTCAGGCGATGCAGTACATGGAGCTTCTCCCTGAAGAAAGGCGACCTGTGGCTGGCACAGCAGGATCGTTATATCGCCACAAGCAAATGATAAGACAGCTACCTTCCTATGATCACGACCCTGCATACTGCCACAGCCTGTCTGAGGCAGAGTTGAAGGCTATGGCTCAGTTTGTGAAATCCTTTAAGGAGGAGTCTTTAGGAGTAGGCGAGGTTGCCCTGCCTGGAGAAAAGTGTACAGCAGTGAAGAATGAACAGGCCTCCCAAGAACATCCAGATCCTGAGACCACCACAAATGGAACAGCACAGTCTCCTCTCAGCAATAAGAGTGAATATGTAAGTCTAGTTCAATCTTTGCAAATGGCTGACTGTGTGAACACAAGCTAATTTTAATGTCTAACCCAGCACCCTACCTTTAAATCTTTCCCCGCCAAACACGATGTTTTTTGTTTAAAAGTAGAGGGACTGTTCTTTATTTTGATGTTTTGCATGTTCAGATATTCATACAACAAAATATTCTGGGGGCCATAAAATTTTAGTAAAAATACTCAAAAATGCTGGCGGTGGCTGGCAACTTTTTTCAAAAACGCTGGCTGGGAAAGTGTTAAGGATATGCTCTACTGGAGTTTTTATCTCCTCCTGAAGGTAATTTATAGCTTTATATCCCTAAAGTGTCTGAATTAACATGATCCTTTCTACCATCTCTTAAGGACAATAAGGACAATCCTCCTTTTCAGGTCTCTTGCAGTATAATGACTTTGACAATTACGCACCTGCCCAGTGGCTAAGGCTGTGCTTCATGTTTATAACATTAACCTTTGAGGTAGGGGTGTTCGATATGACGATTTTTGATGGTGGACGATAAAAATCTCTCCACAATCTGCTTTTGAAGAAATATTGTAGTATCGTGCTACAGCGCACATTCTATCAATTACAGTTCTGGCGCCGCCGTATCAATATACTGTACAACCAGGGCCATACCCACCATTGAGGTCCCCGAGGTCCGGACCTCGGTATTTTTCCAATAACAGAAGTTGTAAAATAATTACCTTATATTAATTCTGCTTTGGTCTGCAAGGATAAAAAGCCAAGGTAACAGATGTTCTCATCTGAGATGCCTCAGCGGTAGGGGTGCGCGATATATAGTCTGCGATAATATCGTAATTGTTGTTGTCGATGTGCGATTTGACATGATCGAGTATTTTGCAAAAACCATTCAAAACACCCCTACAGAGTGCACTCATACATTACGTGAAGTCTAGACTAGTGCGCGTGCGCATTTATTGTGCGCTCTTTCACTGCATGATTCAGTCTGTTAAAATGCATTTAGAATGATCACAAATTCAAGACATGGGGGCAGAAAATGTATATATTTATACCACTTCATATAGTTAATCAATTTCACATGAAGAGTGCCATTTTTCTCCAAAAATTACCATGATTACATGTGATACTGATTTTTTACAACAGCTCAATAAACAAAAAGTTAATTAAGAGACTTACGTTTTAGACACTATGCCTGCTTTTGCTCTATTTCGCCAACAAAAATAACTCCAAACACAGCCACAGCACTGTTTTGCGTCTCTGAGCAACGTGACAGGGATTCGTTCCTGAATGAATCAACCGTTTAAATGATTCGGTTCAATCGCAATGACTCACTTATTAACAGTGATTTGCTGCCACCTATTGGTGGTTTAAATTTCACATTTTGATTTTTTTCCCGATTTTCTTTCATGTTTTAAATCATTTCAAATATCAGTATTTAACGTTTTATTTTTAATATATCAAAACATTATTTATGCATTTGTAATTGCAGTTAAATGCATTCATGTCTTGCATTAAACAGTGTGTAAATAAATCTAAATGTCATTTCAGATGCAGCTTCTGTGTTGATTTGATTTGCTTGGTAACAGCCCAAATGTCTTATTATTCTAATTCACTGACTGAATGTAAGAATTTGACTCAAAAGATAATAGACAATTTTAGAAAAAAATGACTTTATAAAGGTAAAAATTGCCCTAAAATATGAAAATCTGTTTAAACTTATTGGAAAAGATTAATTTCTGTCAGTGTGAATTAAAATGATAAAAAAAATAATATTCATGTTTAATCAAATGATTAAACATGAATATTATTTTTTTTATCATTTTAATTCACACTGACAGAAATTAATCTTTTAGACACTTGATTTTACTGAAGGCTACCAGGATAATTATGACTTGAGTTTATTAAATTCATAAACATAAACTATATCTTCTCTATTTCCAGTTTGTAGCGTGGATCATTCATTGCAACATTTAATCTGATTCTCATGTTTAAGAATCTGTTATCTTGAAAAATAATTTATGCTACTACTGCCTACTGACTTGGTTTTAAACCAATATTATTATCCAATTTATGGAAACATCTTAAAATGCACACATGTAAGCAGAGGCGTCATGCCCATTCAAAGTGAGGGGGCACGTGCCCCCTCAGATTTTTGAGCCAAGTGGATTTTGAATGCAGTTTCCAAAAGACAAAAAATAGCCGATTAATATTTTCTATATTTAATACAATCACACCAGCGTGATTAGAACGTTCAGTGTGTCATATCATCAGCAGCTAAATTCAAATCTGCATTCGCTGTCTGGCGGTGAGCTAGAGATAGACGCGCTTTTACAGAACTGCGCATTATAACCAATCACAAACGATGCTGTTGAGCTTATGAATGCAATGACCAATCAGAGACGTTCAGATGAGTCATCGCTAAAATGCCAGTGTTTTCTTCACTCGCTCGCTGACTGCATAACTCTTTCTGGCGAATTTTCTCGTCAGAAACAGCAAAGTGAAAATGTGTGTACGAATCTGTAAGATATTAATTTCATAGTGTAAACAGCTTCAGTGATTTTAATGGGACTTTTTGAGAGTACTTGAAGTAGATTGTCAGTGAAAATGTTCTTTGATAATGTAAATGTTCTTTGCTCTCTTTCTGCTCTCCCCCCCCCCCCCCCCCCCCCCCAATTCTTTAACGTTAATAAAACAACAAAACGCAAAGAGAAAAATCACTCACTACTCTTGACTGAAAAACTTTAATACAGTTGCTTTAGGAATCAGTTTATATAGTGTTTAATTTTTATATTTGTTCATTCACGCTAAATACACCTATTGTACCTGAAAATAAAGCACTGTTTGTTTTATTTGTATTTTATGTGTATTTGTAATGTGTATTTTTGTTCTTATTTTTTTAATAAGAAAGATAAAATAATGACAAAGATTTTTTATCTTCTCCCACTTTGCCCTAAATATCTGCCTTTCTTTTTCTTTTTTTTCCCTTTTTTTTTTTTTTTGTTACCTTGAACGGCTTTGTCTTTATAATAGGGAAATTAGTTTGGCTGTAATGCTCAGACAACTTGCAAAATAGTAATAATTCTGTGACGTGAGGTGGCTAGCGGCTGGTTGGTTTAGCCAGTCTGTCTGCTTCCTGACCTTTCTGACCTCTCGATTACCAAAAAATATTAACTAACTCGACTAAATCAGATGAAAAAAATTGTAACTACATTTTCATGTTTTCACAAGTAGAGTAAATATGGAAAGTGCACTGAAAACATGTCATTTTTTGCCATGGACATGTATGTTAACGGTACACATTATTTGGCAACACACTTGAGCAAACTTATCAAAGTGTAGCACGTAGCATTCAGCATACCTAGACTCTTTCTATAGCATGCATACACAAGTAAAGTCAAAGCGGAGTTTGAGAAGTAATTTTTAATTAACAAAATTTAATTGCTGTTGAATTCAGTCCTTATTTGATAATATGTGTAGTTCTTAAAATATTATTCTTAAAATATTTTAAATATCTTTAAATATTATTAAATATAAATAGAATGCTTTAAAATATATATTAAATATAAATATATTTATATTAAATATAAATATCATATAAATAAATGCTTTAAACAACACTTTTCACAATTAGTTAATATTGATAGCTGTAATAGTAAAAACATAGTTTTCCACATTTTACCCTATTATAGCAATGGGCTTTAATTTCACCATTTGTGACCCTGGACCACAAAACCAGTCTTAAGTCGCTGGGGTTTATTTTTAGCAATAGCCAAAAATACATTGTATGGGTCAAAATGATCCATTTTTATTTTATGCCAAAAATCATTATGATATTAAGTAAAGATCATGTTCCATGAAGATATTTAGTGAATTTCCTACCTTAAATATATCAAAACTTTATTTTTGATCAGTAATATGCATAGCTAAGAACTTCAATTAGACAACTTTAAAGGTGATTTATTTTGATTTTTTTGCACCCTCAGATTCCAGATTTTCAAATTGTTGTATCACGGCCAAATATTGTCCTATCCTAACAAATAGGGGTGGGACAATAAATCGATATGGCGATATATCGTGATCCTTCTCCATGCGATACGATAATCGATATCTGGCGCCAAATATCGATATTTTAATTAATACAATAAGGTGCTCTAAATACATTTTCCTGCTCCCAGCGTCTAAAAATGCGTGGAAATCGCGGCCGCGGCATTTCCACATTCTTTCCAAAAGCGCTCAGAGCAACTATGAAGCGCGTTCTCTATGAAGATGGGGAAGCACGAGGAACCGAATGATAAACAGATTTCCAGCCACTGTATTAGCTCTACTGCTATATATACACGTTTATGGAGATGAAAACTAAAAAACTGCCCCGGAACAGTTATCAGCGTGGACCATAGGCACCGATCACGTTATTATTGCAGAGCGCATATTCAGTTCATGAGTAGCCGAACCTCTCCGCTCGGATCGCAGGTGGATTTCCCTCACTATATGAGAGAGAGAGAGCGCCGCCAGTGCGTACAGTTTTATGTGAACAACACTGGATTCTCTCCCTCTCTCTCAGATATTACAAATGCGCGTTATGCAGTGTGAACAGTGGGCACCGACCAGCAGAAACATAAATCTGCACCTATAGCATGGAGGACGAGACAAAACACTTTCAGAGCCGTAATGCGGCGCAGAAGTGTGCAGTGTGTGTGTGCTTGCCGCGCGTCTACATTTGAAATAACCAACCTGAGCGCGCAAAAGACGCGATGTGAACGGCTATTTTTCCGTGCGGGGCTCTGTTTTTATGATGAGAGGAGTAGAAAGGTTGAGAAAGCACTCCAGGTAAATTTTGAAATGTACCAGGTTTGTTTGTTTATATATATATATATATATATATATATATTACATAGAGAGAGAGAGAGAGAGAGGCTATATAAGTTAAGCAGTTAAATGTGTTTGTTTACAAACAGAGAAAAAGAAAAGTGTAACCTTTTAATAAGTCCAAGAATAAAATTATTAATTTACTCAACATGTTCAAATTGATTTACAGAACTTTTTTTGCTGTTTTCTAACAGTTTGGACTTGAATAAAGAAAGAAAACTTGCACTTAACCTTTTCACAGGCATTTTGTTTAGACAGATATCGCGATATATCATTATAGGATTTTCTAGAAATATATCGATTATCGCAGAATCGCTGTATCATGATATTATCGTTATCGTGAGCCATGTATCGTGATAATATCGTATCATGAGGTACCCTGCGATTCCCACCCCTACTAACAAACCATACAGCAATGGAAAGCGTATTTATTCAGCTTTCAGATGATGTAGAAATCTCAATTTCGAAAAATTGACACTTATGACTGGTTTTGTGGTCCAGGGTCACATTTTGACTTTTTGTTGTTTTTTTTTTGTTGCTATTTTCCCCTAACTCCTTTAGTCCCTTCTCTGTCTCTCAGCGTTGCGGTGGCTGTGGACAGTTGGCAGCTATGGACAGTCCTGTGGTGTACGCTGACAGGGCCGGGTACACGAGACTGTGGCATCCCAACTGCTTTGTGTGCTGCCAGTGTGGCGAGGCTCTGGTGGACCTGATCTACTTCTGGAAGGAAGGAGCACTGCTGTGTGGACGCCATTACTGCCAGAGCATCAGACCTCGCTGCCTGGGCTGTGATGAGGTAAAATAAAAATGCCTTTTAAAACACATTTTTAGTAAAAGTTTTCAAGAAATTCAATGAAATTTAGGAAAACTTTTAACAAGGCATAACCAAGATTGTTACATGTTCCTTAACTTGAAATGTATATGTGAAATAATCTCCAAATAATTCTCTGTCTCTCACTTTCTTTTGTAGCTGATCTTCTCAGAAATGTTCCTTCAGGAGCCCAGTGGTCATGTCTGGCATAAGGAGCACTTCTGCTGCTGGCTATGTGGGCAGAATCTCAGAGTTCAATGTGGTTGTGACAAGCGGCAATCAAAATAGTTCAGATTAGACAGTCAAATACTCCAATGTTAAAATTTTTTTTATTGGTGGAACTTTTGATTTACATATAAGAAACCCATGCAAACCCTGACTATGTCAGCATCCTCAAAATCACAAAATATCAGTGTTGTTTGAAAGTCTTGGACCAATTAAAGGGGTCATGAATTGAGAAATCAAATTTTCCCTAATCTTTTAACATATAAGTTGCATTGTACTAACATGTATAAAAACGGACTGTACTTTGCGGAACTCAAAACTTCCCTTTTAGTCCAAAAACAACTTTTCTTGAAACCAAGTGGCCGAAACAGTATCTGTACCTGACCCAAATCAACCAGAGTCACTTCTCACCAGCATGCATAAGTTATTTTTTTAGAAAATGAAAAACACAACCTGATACAGACCCAATAAATACAGCCCTGGTCTGTTTTTGTTTCAAATCCGACTGGACCCAAATCCATATCAGTAGCAAATGGTGGCTTTTTCAACCAGGTATGACAGACCAAAATCACAACAAAAAGAAACACCACAGCAGATATAGAATTATCTTACCTTATTTGTAGATAAAATATATTCTCTGATCCTTTTTCGTAACACCTATGTTTTTAAACCATGTTGCCAGAAGCCAAAATTACAGTTGAGGTCAAAAGTTTACATCCCCCTTGCAGAATCTGCAAAATGTTAATTATTTTACCAAAATAAGAATGTTATTGTTTGTTTAATACTGACCTGAATAAGAGATGTCACATAAAAGATGCTTACATATAGTCCACAAGAGAAAATAATAGTTGAATTTATAAAAATGACACGGTTCAAAATTTTACATCTCCTTGATTCTTAATACTGTGTTGTTACCTGAATGATCCACAGCTGTGTTTTTATTTTTATTTTTTTGTTTAGTGATAGTTGTTCATGAGTTCCTTGTTTGTCCTGAACAGTTAAATTGTCCGCAGTTCTTCAGAAAAATCCTTTTGTTTTGTTTTTTTTTCAACATTTTTGTGTATTTGAACCCTTTCCAGCAATGACTGTATGATTTTGAGATCCATCTTTTCACACTGAGGACAACTGAGGGACTCATATGCAACTATTACAGAAGGTTCAAATGCTCAGTGATGCTCCAGAAGGAAACACAATGCATTAAGAGCTGGGGGGTGAAAACTTTTTGAATTTGAAGATCAGGGTAGATTGAACTTTTGTCTTCTGGGAAACATGTAAGTATCTTCTGTAGTCTCTGAAGGGCAGTACAAACTGAAAAAGAAAAAAAGAAAAATTTATTCAAAATAAGAAAAATGTACACCTCTTCATTCTTCATTCTTAATGCATTGTGTTTCCTTCTGGAGCATCAGTGAGCGTTTGAACCTTCTGTAATAGTTGCACATGAGTCCCTCAGTTGTCCTCAATGTGAAAAGATGGATCTCAAAATCATACAGTCATTGCTGGAAAATAAAAATGCTGAAAAAACACAAAATTTGTGAGACCTGAAGGATTTTTCTGAAGAACTGCGGGCAGATTAATTGTTCAGGACAAACAAGGAACTCGTGAACAACTATCACTAAACAAAAAACCACAGCTGTGGATCATTCAGCTAACAACACAGTATTAAGAATCAAGGGGATGTAAACTTTTGAACATAGCTGAATTTATAAAAATTACCTATTATTCTCTTGTATCTCTTGTGGACTATATGTAAACATCTTTTATGTGAAATCTCTTATTCAGGTCAGTACTAAATAAACAATAACGCATTTTGTATGATCCCTCTTATTTTGGTAAATAATTAACATTTTGCAGAGTGTAAACAGGGTGTAAACTTTTGACCTCAACTGTATGTGGCCTATGTTTTATCAGAAATTTAACGAAAAGATAAACTGAATATAAGCTGTGTTTTGTACCTCAAAAAAAAAAAAAAAAAAAAACTGTTAATATTGATAAGAAAATCCCCACACTCATTTGTTTGAATGGCTTTGGTATTTGTTACAAATATTGGTACAAATACCAATATTTTGGTATTTGTACACAAAGCAGGCATTTTGAACAGCTTTTATACAGTATAGATGAATGCACCAATATTCAGATCTATTTGGATCTAAAATGTCCATGAGAACCTGAGAACCTCTAGTTCAAATCAGAAGGCTAAACAAAGTCCCTTTCAAGGAAAGACGCTCAGCGGCATGTGCTAATTTCAGTTGTCCAAGACCAAGTCCTATTTCTCTGAATGAGGGAATCCTGACATTTCAAAAACTGCTTGCCACACTAACATTTAAATAATATATTTCAAATCAGAAACAATAAATCCAAAAATCTAAATGTTGTTAGTTAGTTTTTAGAATATATTTAAGTAATGCAATAACTTTACAAAAATCAGGGTAGAGAATCTCTTTATATACAGTATAATTGCACCTCAGAAAAAATGAAAAAAAATAATAAAAATGTATTAATGTATGTATGTAATGTTTGTCAATACCTAATCCTGCAATATGAAAAATTGTAGTTTATGACCCTTTTAATAGTACTAATCCACAAACTGATGGAGATACATAAACTGATGAAGACCATTTGAATATTTTTTTCTCAGTCACTCGTCACTCATTTTTACTTGATTATTTGGAGGATTAATCTATCTTTGAAGAAAGCAGTCCACAAACAACAGCGATTTGTTATTTTACAGGAAAATGCATTTCTCTCATAGCAAAAATATTCATGATATCAGCCTCCACTGCAAATAAAGGTGCTTAAAAGGTTCTTCACAGAGATGCCATAGAAGAACCATTTTTGGTTCCACAAAGAACCATTCAGTCAAAGGTTCTTTAAAGAACCATCTCTTTCTTACCTTTTTATAATCTGAAGAACCTTCTTTCACCACAAAGAACCTTTTGTGAAACAGAAAGATTCTTCAGATGTTAAAGGTTTTTATTGGAACCATTTAGACAAAAAGGTTCTTCTATGGCATCTTGAAGCACCCTTATTTTTAAGAGTGTGCACTCGGGAGTTTGGTTCATCAGTACAGTAACCCATTGCTTTCAATGGGAAACCTTTGGTATCAGTATATTGGCCACAAAAAGCATCAGAATATTTGGATCATAAAGCTAGTTTCTCAAAATATCTTGATAATGTTGGCTGCCTTCCATTTTTAAAAAGATATTATGAAATTATGCACCAAATTACCATACAGTATGATGGGATGCAGAGTCATTGATAGTCAACAACAAATCCCCATTTTTTATTTTGCATTTTAGTATTTGCATTTAGTATTAATATGATTGGTATGATGGTGTTTCAGTGCCATGGTAAAATTATTAAATAATCTTAGACTACAATAATAGTCATAGTGTTAGGAGAATAATCTTATTATGAGAATAAATTGTAATATTTTAAGATTAGCTATCTTTCAAAATTAAATTATAGCATTCTGGGACTGAAATTGTAATGAAAAAAAAAAAGTTAAATATTGTCAACTGATACCATATTTATTTTGGCTAAATGTCATGGGTTAAACCTGTAAATAATACAGCATATGTCACTTTATTATTTATGGATTAAGGTGATATCATTAGAGTAGGAGTGCAATGTGACTCTATATCAGCATGGCTGTGATTTGGCCATAGATAACACGTAAGTAATCAAAGCCAAGGTAATCCAAGGTATGAAAAATAAATAAAAAATCCCAAACCTCCTTTACTAATTCGAAAATGTCCCTTTGTAACTATTAACAAAAAAACGCTTAGTTGCTTCATTAAAGTTAAAAGCTTATTGAAATAAAATCACCATCACTAACACAAAACCTGTTTGTCAATACCTAATACCATTAAATGCTACTATTATTTATATAAAATATTATTTATTGAACAATAATATCTAATAAATGATAATAGTCCTTATAAAGGTATAAGAAGTGTATACAATAGGGAAATAAACAATTCAGCCAAAAGGACAAAGGCATGGCTCTGATAAAGGAATTAACCATTAAAAAAAATCACAAATCAAACGTCAGATAATTTTATCAGTCATGTTCAAAACACTGCTTTCAGATTTCAGTTTGCAAATCCTGAAAGATAACATGCAATATTATTTGCATGTCTGTGACAGCATTGTGGCAGTTTTTGCTTTATTTTTGAAACCCTAGAACTATTTTTTTTATTATTATCTTAATGTGGCACTAAGACAATGTCATGAATTAAACACCCAGTATGACATAACAGGGTTTGGTCTAGTCAGTGATTCTCAATTCCCATCCTGGGGACTCATAGAACTGACAATTATGTATGGCTCCCTAATCTGTCATAGCAGGTTCAGTTCATGGCATTTCCTACTAACAAGCTGAAGAACTGGATCACTTGTGAATAAGAGAGATGTGAAAATGTGCAGTGCTGTGGGTCCCCAGGATAGGAATTGAGATCCATTTGGATTTAGTTGACATTCAGTGGTGATACAATTGTTGAATTGTTTATAAAAGGCAGAGGTTTTAATGCTGTACTGTCATTCAGCACACACTTTGTTTCAAGGGCATGTGCTACTGCGTACATATTGCCAGTAGCTGCCAGATACAAAAGCCAGAGCCTGTCAAGCTTAAGTACGTAGGTGAGAGTTCATGAAAAGAGTTCCTACAAATACAGTAGTTCCTGCACTGAGGGAATAAATGTATAAGAGCTTTTTTATTGTGAACGTTTTTGTAAATATTAAATTACTTAAAGTTATGTGTTGGATTTAATCCATAGGTGAGTGTAGATGAGTTTTTGATGTTTAATTTAATGTAAGGTTTTCAAACAAAAGTATTTGTGTTAAAATGATCATCAGTCAATATAATTGCCATTATGAAATGTGTCCTGTGACTGTGTTGAGAACTTATGAAGCCCGTTTCTGCCACTGAATAAAAAATGTAATTGCAAATTTTTATCTCACAATTATGACTTTTTTCTCGCAATTGTGAGTTTACATCTTGCAATTCTGACCTTTTTTCTCAGAACTGCGTGATATAGGTTACACTCGCAATTGCCAGCTCTAAAGTCAGAATTGCGAGACATAAACTCACAATTCTGAGAAATAAAGTCATAATTGCGAGATATAAACTCACAATTCTGACTTTTTTTGTCAGAATTGCGAATTTATATCTCATATCTGTTATATCTTATATCTGTGCCTTTATAGATAGTTATATCTATAAAGGCACAGATATACTCGCAATTGCAAGTTATAAAGTCAGAATTGACAAGTTATAAAGTCTTTATAAAGACTTTATAACTTGCAATTGCGAGTTTATGTCTCACAATTCTGAGAAATAACGTCAGAATTGCGAGATATAAACACAATTCTGACTTTTTTTCTCAGAATTGCGAATTTATATCTCACAATTGACTTTTTTTCTCAGAACTGTGATATAGGCGAAACTCGCAATTGCGAGTTAAGTCAGAATTGTGAGATAAACTCATAATACTGAGAACATATCATTTTTTTCTCCTCAAAATTAGGACTTTATAACTCACAATTGTGAGCCTATATCTCACAGTTCTGAGAAAAAAGGTCAGAATTGTGACTTTATATCTTGCAATTCTGACTTTATAACTTGCAATTGCGAGTTTATGTCTCATAATTCTGAGAAAAAAAGTCAGAATTGTGAGTTTGTATCATGTAATCCCAAGAAAAAAGTCAGAATTGTGAGATTAAAAAGTCACAGTAACCTTTATTTATTTTTTATTCAGTGGTGGAAATGAGTTTCCATAAGAACTGCATTTAACCAGTTAGTTAAATTTCTGGAAGCAATTGTATTGTTGTTTAAGCAGTTGTTTTTTGACAAAAGTGTTCTGAAATGTCTTTCATGGGAAAACATGCCTTTATGGTAGCTCTTGTTTATTCATATATAGTTCATGACTCATTAAACTTAGACTGAAGGTCAGTGACTAAACTGGAAGAGAGGAAAACAGAGAAAGATTTGGGGTAACCTATTTCTAGCATCTGATTTGGAAATTGCCATACAAACTGGAATGTCAACCTTTTGTATCTCAGTTTATCAAATGGATCTTTAAAAGGGTTCACATTGCTCAGTGTATTTTAAAAGGTTCTCAAAGCTCTTGATCTTTTTTGTCTTGCTACTTTTGTGTAGGTATTCAGTCGGTTTGCTTGTTAAGTCCATGGGGAATAAAGACTGGCTAAAAATGATTGTGTTTGTCTTCATTTTATTGGAATATGTGGTGAAACATCTTGAGCAGTGGTGTAATTAGGATTGTCTGAGCCCAAATGTAGGTGCCCAGGGCTCACCGCCACCGCTCTGGCAGCAGCGGAGGAGATTTGGAGAGAAAGAACTGCAGCAACAGCAGCAACTGATGAATTGTTTTGTCCACTGCTTTGGCTCTCAGGTCCCAATATCTTCATCTTTGATGCATATTTTGAGAAGCACAAACAAATGTCTAACACTATCGGATAAAGATGCTAGGACAACTGACAGAAGAAGAAGACCAAGCCCAGGATGTACAGAACCTCTTCCACATGTGGTTTCTGCCCTTCATCTTTCTCAAAACTGATTCCTAAGGTTTAGCCTGGGACCACCATAAAAATTCCTCAGGATGCAGCAGCAATGTTGAAACAAAGAGAAGCCACAAGGAAAACATAGAACATACATCCATTTCATACTTTTTAGACAAAGTATTTTTCTCAGTGATGGCTAAGTTCAGCTGTTAAAATACAAATGAATGCATGGATGGTAGTTCGGTCTTTTCCCATCATGCACTGTACGTCTTCAGAACATTGCCAGAGGTACTGTGGTAGTGGTTCGGGGAGTGAATAATGCACTGGGAAAGTTTTAAAGACACTGTTCTAAGTGTGTGTTTTGGATGATGCAAATGAGATCCATGGTGTGAAGAAGCCTCTGATTACACAAATGGAGAAGCTCCAAATTCCAATTGTCCTTTGGAAAGGGATGAAGGTACGCTTTAAACAGACACTCCATGTTCTGCTTTTAAAACTCAACAGAAAAGCAGATACCACACAGAGCACACAGACTGAACTCTGTGCCTGTTGGAGGCAATTGCGGATGCATTATTGAAAGAGAAAGAAAGACTGGCTTGATTTTCTGACAAAAGAGGACTCAGGAACTTTCACTGAAACAGAATACCATACAATAAAACAACAAATCTTCAAACCTGGGGTCTCATTTATGAAATGTTGCATTGGAACCTTCCTACATTTGAGGTAAGATATTTCTCAAATGTGCAATTCAGAGAAACGAGCATACACAGTTAAAATGTATTTGCATCTTGCTTTCAGATGTGAAATCTATTAATTACAAAACATCTGGAAATTGTATGCAGCTGAAGAGTTTCAGATTATCAGCCTTATAAATGGCCCCCTGACACAAACTAACTCTCGTTCTTCATTTGCTTAGAAGCAATGACACAATGTCACTGTTCATAAAAACGCTAAACTAAGCTAACTGGGCATAATAGCTTTAACTTTACTTGCGGAGCAGAAAACATCGAACACATTAAAGAAATGCTTTTCTGTACTGCAAATAAGACTTTATTTCATTTAAACTAATATCTTACATAATGTCAAGCTTTGCTCTTAACACTGCAAGAACTGACATTCTCTGAGACAGAAAAAAAGCTTTTCACAATTTTTGAAGCCTCGTTCTCTTCATTCACTCAGTAGCACTGACACAGTGTCACTGTTCATAGAAATGCTAAACTAAGCTGTCTGGCCATAGTAGCTCTAACCTTACTTGAGGAGGAGAAAATAACTAACACAATAAAGAAAAGCTTTTCTGCATTGCAAATAATACATTATTTTATTTGAAACTAATATCTTTCATGTTGCCAAGCTTTGCTCTTAACATTGCATGAACTGATATTCTCATACAGGGAAAAAAGCTTTTCTGTTTTTGTGAAGCCTCGTTCTCTTCATTCACTCAGGAGCACTGAAGCTAGCATCTTTCATATTGTCAAGCTTTACTCTTAACATTGCATGAAATGATAGTCATACAAGGAAAAATAAATTTCAGCATTTCTAAAGCCTCGTTCTCTTCATTCACTCAGGAGCACTGACACACTGGCAGTGTTCACAGAAACAGTAAACTAAGCTGTCTTGTCATAGTAAGCTCTAACTTTACTTGCAGAGCAGAAAACATCTAAAACATTAAAGGAGTGCTTTTCTGCATTGCATACGTTATTTCGTTTGAAACTGACATCTTTCATTTTGTCATCTTTGCTCTTAATATTGCATTAACTGACATTCTTTGACAGGGAAAAAAGATTTTCAGCTTTTCTGAAGACATTCTGTTCATTAGCTCAGGAGAACTGATACAGTCTCAGTGTTCATAAAAACTCTAAACTAAGCTTTCTGGGCATAGTAGCTCTAACTTTACTTTCGGAGCAGAAACATCTAACACATTAATTAAACGCTTGTCTGCATTGCAAATAATACCTTATTTCATTTGAAACTGACATCTTTCATTTTGTCATCTTTGCACGTAACCTTGCGTGACCTGATATTCTTTGACAGGGAAAAAACTGTTTCAGCATTTCTGAAGCCTTTTTCTGTTCATTAGCTAAGGAGAACTGATACAGTCTCAGTCTTCATAGAAACGCTAAACTAAGCTTTCTCGGCATAGTAGCTCTAGCTTTACTTTGGGAACAGAAAACATCTAACACATTAAAGAAATGCTTTTCTGCACTGCAAATAACACATTGTTTCATTTAAAACGGACAACTTTCATATTGTCAAGCTTTGCTCTTAACATTGCCTTAACTGACATTCTTTGACAGGGAAAAAAACCTTTTCACCATTTTTGAAGCCTTTTTCTGTTCATTAGCTCAGGAGCACTGATACAGTCTCAGTGTTGCTAGAAACGCTAAACTAAGCTATCTGGGCAAGGTAGCTCCAACTTTACTTGCAGAGCAGAAAACATCTAAAACATTAAAGAAATGCTTTTCTGCATTGCAAATAACACCTTATTTCATTTTGAAAGTGACATCTTTCATTTTGTCAAGCTTTGCTCTTAACATTGCGTGAATAGACATTCTTTCACAGGGAAAAAAGATTTTCAGCATTTCTGAAGACTTTTTCTGTTCATTAGCTCAGGAGCACTGATACAGTCTCAGTGTTCATAGAAACGCTAAACTAAGCTTTCTGGGTGTGGTAGCTCCAACTTCACTTGCGGAGCAGAAAACATCTAAAACATTAAAGAAATGCTTTTCTGCATTGCAAATAACACATTATTTCATTTTGAAACTGACATCTTTCATTTTGTCAAGCGTTGCTCTTAACATTGCGTGAATTGACATTCTTTCACAGGGAAAAAAGATTTTCAGCAATTCTGAAGACTTTTTCTGTTCATTAGCTCAGGAGCACTGATACAGTCTCAGTGTTCATAGAAACGCTAAACTACGCTTTCTGGGCATGGTAGCTCCAACTTTACTTGCGGAGCAGAAAACATCTAAAACATTAAAGAAACGCTTTTCTGCATTGCAAAGAACACATTATATCATTTTAAACTAACAACTTTCATATTGTAAAGCTTTTCTCTTACCATTGCATGAACTGACATTATCTGACAGGGAATAAAGCTTTTCAGCATTTCTGAAGACTTTTTCTGTTCATTAGCTCAGGAGCACTGATACCGTCTCAGTGTTCATAGAAACGCTAAACTAAGCTTTCTAAGCATGGTAGCTCCAACTTTACTTGCAGAGCAGAAAACATCTAAAACATTAAAGAAATGCTTTTCTGCATTGCAAATAACACATTATATCATTTTAAACTAACAACTTTCATATCGTAAAGCTTTTCTCCTACCATTGCATTGAACTGACATTATCTTACAGGGAATAAAGCTTTTCAGCATTTCTGAAGACTTTTTCTGTTCATTAGCTCAGGAGCACTGATACAGTCTCAGTGTTCATAGAAATGCAAAACTAAGCTTTCTGGGCATGGTAGTTCCAACTTTACTTGCGGAGCAGAAAACATCTAAAACATTAAAGAAACGCTTTTCTGCATTGCAAATACAACATTGTTTAATTTTAAACTAACAACTTTCATATTGTCAAGCTTTGCTTTTCAGCATTTTGAAGCCTATCTCTGTTCATTAGCTCAGGAGCACTGATACCGTCTCAGTGTTCATAGAAACGCTAAACTAAGCTTTCTAGGCATGGTAGCTCCAACTTTACTTGCAGAGCAGAAAACATCTAAAACATTAAAGAAACACTTTTCTGCATTGCAAAAAGAACACATTATATCATTTTAAACTAACAACTTTCATATCGTAAAGCTTTTCTCCTACCATTGCATTGAACTGACATTATCTGACAGGGAATAAAGCTTTTCAGCATTTCTGAAGACTTTTTCTGTTCATTAGCTCAGGAGCACTGATACAGTCTCAGTGTTCATAGAAACCCTAAACTACGCTTTCTGGGCATGGTAGCTCCAACTTTACTTGCGGAGCAGAAAACATCTAAAACATTAAAGAAACGCTTTTCTGCATTGCAAATACAACATTGTTTCATTTTAAACTAACAACTTTCATATTGACAAGCTTTGCTCTTAACATTGCATGAACTGATATTCTATGACAGGGAAAAAAGATTTTCAGCATTTCTGAAGCCTCGTTGTTCTTCATTCACTCAGAAGCACTGACAGAGTCTCAGTGTTATTAGAATCTTTAAACTAAGATTTCTTGGCACGGTAGCTCAAACTTTACTTGCAGAGCACAAAACATCTAAAACATTAAAGAAATGCTTTTCTGCATTGCAAATAACACATTATTTCATTTTAAACTAACATCTTTCATATTGCAAATCTTTGCTCTTTAAATTGCATGAATTGACATTCCCTGACATGGAAATGAGCTTTTCAGCATTTCTGAAGCCTCGTTTGTCTTCATTCACTCAGTAGCTCAGACACAGTTTCAGTGTTGCAAGAAACGCTAATCTAAGCTTTCTGGGCATGGCAGCTCCAACATTACTTGCAGAGCACAAAACATCTAAAACATTACAGAAACGCTTTCTGCATTGCAAATAAAACAATATTTCATTTTAAACTAACAACTTTCATATTGTCAAGCTTTGCTCTTAACATTGCATGAACTGATATTCTCTGACAGGGAAAAAAGATTTTCAGCAATTCTGAAGACTTTTTCTGTTCATTAGCTCAGGAGCACTGATACCGTCTCAGTGTTCATAGAAACGCTAAACTAAGCTTTCTAGGCATGGTAGTTCCAACTTTACTTGCAGAGCAGAAAACATCTAAAACATTAAAGAAACACTTTTCTGCATTGCAAAGAACACATTATATCATTTTAAACTAACAACTTTCATATTGTAAAGCTTTTCTCTTACCATTGCATAAACTGACATTATCTGACAGGGAATAAAGCTTTTCAGCATTTCTGAAGCCTCGTTGTCTTCATTCATTCAGGAGCACTGACACAGTCCCGGTGTTGTTAGAAGCTCTACACTAAGCTTTCTGGGCATGGTAACTCCAACTGTACTTGCAGAGCAGAAAACATCTAAAACATTAAAGAAATGCTTTTCTGCATTGCAAATAACACATTATTTCATTTTGAAACTGACATCTTTCATTTTGTCAAGCGTTGCTCTTAACATTACGTGAATTGACATTCTTTCACAGGGAAAAAAGATTTTCAGCAATTCTGAAGACTTTTTCTGTTCATTAGCTCAGGAGCACTGATACAGTCTCAGTGTTCATAGAAACGCTAAACTACGCTTTCTGGGCATGGTAGCTCCAACTTTACTTGCGGAGCAGAAAACATCTAAAACATTAAAGAAACGCTTTTCTGCATTGCAAATACAACATTGTTTCATTTTAAACTAACACCTTTCATATTGACAAGCTTTGCTCTTAACATTGCATGAACTGACATTCTCTGACAGGGAAAAAAGATTTTCAGCATTTCTGAAGCCTCGTTGTTCTTCATTCACTCAGTAGCTCAGACACAGTTTCAGTGTTGCAAGAAACACTAAACTAAGCTTTCTGGGCATGGCAGCTCCAACTTTACTTGCAGAGCACAAAACATCTAAAACATTAAAGAAACGCTTTTCTGTATTCCAAATAAAACAATATTTCATTTTAAACTAACATCTTTCATATTGTAAATCTTTGCTCTTTAAATTGCATGAATTGACTCTCTGACATGGAAATGTGCTTTTCAGCATTTCTGAAGCCTCGTTTGTCTTCATTCACTCAGGAGTTCAGACACAGTTACAGTGTTGCAAGAAATGCTAAACTAAGCTTTCTAGGCATGGCAGCTCCAACATTACTTGCAGAGCACAAAACATCTAAAACATTAAAGAAACGCTTTTCTGCATTGCAAAGAACACATTATTTCATTTTAAACTAACAACTTTCATATTGTAAAGCTTTTCTCCTACCATTGCATAAACTGACATTATCTGACAGGGAATAAAGCCTTTCAGCATTTCTGAAAGACTTTTTCTGTTCATTAGCTCAGAAGCACTGATACAGTCTCAGTGTTAATAGAAATGCAAAACTAAGCTTTCAGGGCATGGTAGTTCCAACTTTACTTGCGGAGCAGAAAACATCTAAAACATTAAAGAAACGCTTTTCTGCATTGCAAATACAACATTGTTTCATTTTAAACTAACAACTTTCATATTGACAAGCTTTGCTCTTAACATTGCATGAACTGATATTCTATGACAGGGAAAAAAGATTTTCAGCATTTCTGAAGGCTCGTTGTTCTTCATTCACTCAGAAGCACTGACAGAGTCTCAGTGTTATTAGAATCTTTAAACTAAGATTTCTTGGCACGGTAGCTCAAACTTTACTTGCAGAGCACAAAACATCTAAAACATTAAAGAAACGCTTTTCTGCATTGCAAATAACACATTATTTCATTTTAAACTAACATCTTTCATATTGTAAATCTTTGCTCTTTAAATTGCATGAATTGACATTCCCTGACATGGAAATGAGCTTTTCAGCATTTCTGAAGCCTCGTTTGTCTTCATTCACTCAGTAGCTCAGACACAGTTTCAGTGTTGCAAGAAACACTAAACTAAGCTTTCTGGGCATGGCAGCTCCAACATTACTTGCAGAGCACAAAACATCTAAAACATTACAGAAACGCTTTTCTGCATTGCAAAGAACACATTATATCATTTTAAACTAACAACTTTCATATTGTAAAGCTTTTCTCTTACCATTGCATGAACTGACATTATCTGACAGGGAATAAAGCTTTTCAGCATTTCTGAAGCCTCGTTGTCTTCATTCACTCAGGAGCACTGACACAGTCCCGGTGTTGTTAGAAGCTCTACACTAAGCTTTCTGGGCATGGTAACTCCAACTGTACTTGCAGAGCAGAAAACATCTAAAACATTAAAGAAATGCTTTTCTGCATTGCAAAAAGAACACATTATATCATTTTAAACTAACAACTTTCATATCGTAAAGCTTTTCTCCTACCATTGCATTGAACTGACATTATCTGACAGGGAATAAAGCTTTTCAGCATTTCTGAAGACTTTTTCTGTTCATTAGCTCAGGAGCACTGATACAGTCTCAGTGTTCATAGAAACCCTAAACTACGCTTTCTGGGCATGGTAGCTCCAACTTTACTTGCGGAGCAGAAAACATCTAAAACATTAAAGAAACGCTTTTCTGCATTGCAAATACAACATTGTTTCATTTTAAACTAACAACTTTCATATTGACAAGCTTTGCTCTTAACATTGCATGAACTGATATTCTATGACAGGGAAAAAAGATTTTCAGCATTTCTGAAGCCTCGTTGTTCTTCATTCACTCAGAAGCACTGACAGAGTCTCAGTGTTATTAGAATCTTTAAACTAAGATTTCTTGGCACGGTAGCTCAAACTTTACTTGCAGAGCACAAAACATCTAAAACATTAAAGAAACGCTTTTCTGCATTGCAAATAACACATTATTTCATTTTAAACTAACATCTTTCATATTGTAAATCTTTGCTCTTTAAATTGCATGAATTGACATTCCCTGACATGGAAATGAGCTTTTCAGCATTTCTGAAGCCTCGTTTGTCTTCATTCACTCAGTAGCTCAGACACAGTTTCAGTGTTGCAAGAAACGCTAAACTAAGCTTTCTGGGCATGGCAGCTCCAACATTACTTGCAGAGCACAAAACATCTAAAACATTACAGAAACGCTTTCTGCATTGCAAATAAAACATTATTTCATTTTAAACTAACAACTTTCATATTGTCAAGCTTTGCTTTTCAGCATTTTGAAGCCTATCTCTGTTCATTAGCTCAGGAGCACTGATACAGTCTCAGTGTTCATAGAAACGCAAAACTACGCTTTCTGGGCATGGTAGCTCCAACTTTACTTGCGGAGCAGAAAACATCTAAAACATTAAAGAAACACTTTTCTGCATTGCAAAGAACACATTATATCATTTTAAACTAACAGCTTTCATATTGTCAAGCTTTGCTTTTCAGCATTTTGAAGCCTATCTCTGTTCATTAGCTCAGGAGCACTGATACCGTCTCAGTGTTCATAGAAACGCTAAACTAAGCTTTCTAGGCATGGTAGCTCCAACTTTACTTGCAGAGCAGAAAACATCTAAAACATTAAAGAAACACTTTTCTGCATTGCAAAGAACACATTATATCATTTTAAACTAACAACTTTCATATCGTAAAGCTTTTCTCCTACCATTGCATTGAACTGACATTATCTGACAGGGAATAAAGCTTTTCAGCATTTCTGAAGCCTCGTTGTCTTCATTCATTCAGGAGCACTGACACAGTCCCGGTGTTGTTAGAAGCTCTACACTAAGCTTTCTGGGCATGGTAACTCCAACTGTACTTGCAGAGCAGAAAACATCTAAAACATTAAAGAAATGCTTTTCTGCATTGCAAATAACACATTATTTCATTTTGAAACTGACATCTTTCATTTTGTCAAGCGTTGCTCTTAACATTACGTGAATTGACATTCTATGACAGGGAAAAAAGATTTTCAGCATTTCTGAAGCCTCGTTGTTCTTCATTCACTCAGAAGCACTGACAGAGTCTCAGTGTTATTAGAATCTTTAAACTAAGATTTCTTGGCACGGTAGCTCAAACTTTACTTGCAGAGCACAAAACATCTAAAACATTAAAGAAACGCTTTTCTGCATTGCAAATAACACATTATTTCATTTTAAACTAACATCTTTCATATTGTAAATCTTTGCTCTTTAAATTGCATGAATTGACATTCCCTGACATGGAAATGAGCTTTTCAGCATTTCTGAAGCCTCGTTTGTCTTCATTCACTCAGTAGCTCAGACACAGTTTCAGTGTTGCAAGAAACGCTAAACTAAGCTTTCTGGGCATGGCAGCTCCAACATTACTTGCAGAGCACAAAACATCTAAAACATTACAGAAACGCTTTCTGCATTGCAAATAAAACATTATTTCATTTTAAACTAACAACTTTCATATTGTCAAGCTTTGCTTTTCAGCATTTTGAAGCCTATCTCTGTTCATTTTGAAGCCTATCTCTGTTCATTAGCTCAGGAGCACTGATACAGTGCACATCACAGAGGATCTCACCTGGACCACCAACGTCACGTCACTCAACAAGAAGGGACAACAGCGCCTGCACTTTCTCCGCCGGCTGAAAAGGGCAAGTCTCCCTCCACCCATCCTCACCACTTTTTACAGGGGCACCATTGAGAGTGTGCTGACTACCTGCATCACTGTCTGGTATGGGAACTGCAGTGCTGCTGACCGCAAGATCCTACAACGGACAGTGAACACTGCCGCAAAGATCATTGGTGCCCCTCTCCCCTCCATCCTGGACATTTTCCTTTCACGATGCTCCAACAAGGCCACCAGCATCGTGAAGGACCCCACCCACCCCTCTCACAACCTCTTCCAGCTCCTGCCATCAGGTAGAAGGTACCGGAGCATCAGAGCTCGCTCTGTCAGATTGCTCAACAGCTTTTTTCCCCAGGCTGTGAGAGCTCTTAACTCCAATCCCCCTGTCCCCCTCTGAAACCATGAACACCTCGGCCCTCCCACCCCCCAACTCATTAAAAACTGTTGACAATATTACTAAGTGCAATTCTGGACCAAACCCCTGAATGTGCTACACACAGGTGAGTGGGCTATACAAACCACCTGTAGTAACGCACTCATCCCACTATATGCACACTAGACACTTTCTACAAACACTCCCTGCCACAAAGACTCTTAAGAAAATATATGTCTACTTGAACATTGCACTACAAAATAATACATGTTTACTTGAGCATTGCACTACAAAATCTTTTTGCACTATGCACTGTCTCCCACAAAATCTGCACAATAATGTACAAAATATATATTTTTTCTGCACAATTTCATGTACAGTATTTATGTAAAGTTTTTTTGTACAGTCTCAGTTTGTGTATGTGTGGACAACTAGGTATAGCAATTATAGTATTTTTAGTATATGTATAGTCAGATAGTTAACTGTTGTATAGCTCTATTGCTTTTCCTATACTTGCATTGTTGTATGTTTATCTTATGTTTAACTAGTATGTAGCACCGTGGTCCTGCGAGACACGACATTTCGTTCCACTATATGTCCACACATGTAGCAGAATGACAATAAAGCTCGACTTGACTTGACTTGACTTGACTACAGTCTCAGTGTTCATAGAAACGCAAAACTACGCTTTCTGGGCATGGTAGCTCCAACTTTACTTGCGGAGCAGAAAACATCTAAAACATTAAAGAAACACTTTTCTGCATTGCAAAGAACACATTATATCATTTTAAACTAACAGCTTTCATATTGTCAAGCTTTGCTTTTCAGCATTTTGAAGCCTATCTCTGTTCATTAGCTCAGGAGCACTGATACCGTCTCAGTGTTCATAGAAACGCTAAACTAAGCTTTCTAGGCATGGTAGCTCCAACTTTACTTGCAGAGCAGAAAACATCTAAAACATTAAAGAAACACTTTTCTGCATTGCAAAGAACACATTATATCATTTTAAACTAACAACTTTCATATCGTAAAGCTTTTCTCCTACCATTGCATTGAACTGACATTATCTTACAGGGAATAAAGCTTTTCAGCTTTTCTGAAGACTTTTTCTGTTCATTAGCTCAGGAGCACTGATACAGTCTCAGTGTTCATAGAAACGCTAAAGTAAGCTTTCTAGGCATGATAGCTCCAACTTTACTTGCAGAGCACAAAACATCTAAAAAATTAAAGAAACACTTTTCTGCATTGCAAAGAACACAATATTTCATTTTAAAATAACAACTTTCATATTGTAAAGCTTTTCTCCTACCATTGCATAAACTGACATTATCTGACAGGGAATAAAGCCTTTTAGCATTTCTGAAAGACTTTTTCTGTTCATTAGCTCAGGAGCACTGATACAGTCTCAGTGTTGCAAGAAACGCTAAACTAAGCTTTCTGGGCATGGCAGCTCCAACTTTACTTGCAGAGCACAAAACATCTAAAACATTAAAGAAACGCTTTTCTGCATTGCAAATAAAACAATATTTCATTTTAAACTAACAACTTTCATATTGTCAAGCTTTGCTTTTCAGCATTTTGAAGCCTATCTCTGTTCATTAGCTCAGGAGCACTGATACTGTCTCAGTGTTCATAGAAACGCTAAACTAAGCTTTCTAGGCATGGTAGCTCCAACTTTACTTGCAGAGCAGAAAACATCTAAAACATTAATGAAACACTTTTCTGCATTGCAAAAAGAACACATTATATCATTTTAAACTAACAACTTTCATATCGTAAAGCTTTTCTCCTACCATTGCATTGAACTGACATTATCTTACAGGGAATAAAGCTTTTCAGCATTTCTGAAGACTTTTTCTGTTCATTTGCTCAGGAGCACTGATACAGTCTCAGTGTTCATAGAAACGCAAAACTACGCTTTCTGGGCATGGTAGCTCCAACTTTACTTGCGGAGCAGAAAACATCTAAAACATTAAAGAAACGCTTTTCTGCATTGCAAATAAAACATTATTTCATTTTAAACTAACAACTATCATATTGTCAAGCTTTGCTTTTCAGCATTTTGAAGCCTATCTCTGTTCATTAGCTCAGGAGCACTGATACCGTCTCAGTGTTCATAGAAACGCTAAACTAAGCTTTCTAGGCATGGTAGCTCCAACTTTACTTGCAGAGCAGAAAACATCTAAAACATTAAAGAAACACTTTTCTGCATTGCAAAAAGAACACATTATATCATTTTAAACTAACAACTTTCATATCGTAAAGCTTTTCTCCTACCATTGCATTGAACTGACATTATCTGACAGGGAATAAAGCTTTTCAGCATTTCTGAAGACTTTTTCTGTTCATTAGCTCAGGAGCACTGATACAGTCTCAGTGTTCATAGAAACCCTAAACTACGCTTTCTGGGCATGGTAGCTCCAACTTTACTTGCGGAGCAGAAAATATCTAAAACATTAAAGAAACGCTTTTCTGCATTGCAAATACAACATTGTTTCATTTTAAACTAACAACTTTCATATTGACAAGCTTTGCTCTTAATATTGCATGAACTGATATTCTATGACAGGGAAAAAAGATTTTCAGCATTTCTGAAGCCTCGTTGTTCTTCATTCACTCAGAAGCACTGACAGAGTCTCAGTGTTATTAGAATCTTTAAACTAAGATTTCTTTGCACGGTAGCTCAAACTTTACTTGCAGAGCACAAAACATCTAAAACATTAAAGAAATGCTTTTCTGCATTGCAAATAACACATTATTTCATTTTAAACTAACATCTTTCATATTGCAAATCTTTGCTCTTTAAATTGCATGAATTGACATTCCCTGACATGGAAATGAGCTTTTCAGCATTTCTGAAGCCTCGTTTGTCTTCATTCACTCAGTAGCTCAGACACAGTTTCAGTGTTGCAAGAAACGCTAATCTAAGCTTTCTGGGCATGGCAGCTCCAACATTACTTGCAGACCACAAAACATCTAAAACATTACAGAAACGCTTTCTGCATTGCAAATAAAACAATATTTCATTTTAAACTAACAACTTTCATATTGTCAAGCTTTGCTCTTAACATTGCATGAACTGATATTCTCTGACAAGGAAAAAAGATTTTCAGCATTTCTGAAGACTTTTTCTGTTCATTAGCTCAGGAGCACTGATACCGTCTCAGTGTTCATAGAAACGCTAAACTAAGCTTTCTAGGCATGGTAGTTCCAACTTTACTTGCAGAGCAGAAAACATCTAAAACATTAAAGAAACACTTTTCTGCATTGCAAAGAACACATTATATCATTTTAAACTAACAACTTTCATATTGTAAAGCTTTTCTCTTACCATTGCATAAACTGACATTATCTGACAGGGAATAAAGCTTTTCAGCATTTCTGAAGCCTCGTTGTCTTCATTCACTCAGGAGCACTGACACAGTCCCGGTGTTGTTAGAAGCTCTACACTAAGCTTTCTGGGCATGGTAACTCCAACTGTACTTGCAGAGCAGAAAACATCTAAAACATTAAAGAAATGCTTTTCTGCATTGCAAAGAACACATTATTTCATTTTGAAACTGACATCTTTCATTTTGTCAAGCGTTGCTCTTAACATTACGTGAATTGACATTCTTTCACAGGGAAAAAAGATTTTCAGCAATTCTGAAGACTTTTTCTGTTCATTAGCTCAGGAGCACTGATACAGTTTCAGTGTTCATAGAAACGCTAAACTACGCTTTCTGGGCATGGTAGCTCCAACTTTACTTGCGGAGCAGAAAACATCTAAAACATTAAAGAAACGCTTTTCTGCATTGCAAAGAACACATTATTTCATTTTAAACTAACAACTTTCATATTGTAAAGCTTTTCTCCTACCATTGCATAAACTGACATTATCTGACAGGGAAAAAAGATTTTCAGCATTTCTGAAGCCTCGTTGTTCTTCATTCACTCAGAAGCACTGACAGAGTCTCAGTGTTATTAGAATCTTTAAACTAAGATTTCTTGGCACGGTAGCTCAAATTTTACTTGCAGAGCACAAAACATCTAAAACATTACAGAAACGCTTTTCTGCATTGCAAAGAACACATTATATCATTTTAAACTAACAACTTTCATATTGTAAAGCTTTTCTCTTACCATTGCATGAACTGACATTATCTGACAGGGAATAAAGCTTTTCAGCATTTCTGAAGCCTCGTTTGTCTTCATTCACTCAGTAGCTCAGACACAGTTTCAGTGTTGCAAGAAACACTAAACTAAGCTTTCTGGGCATGGCAGCTCCAACATTACTTGCAGAGCACAAAACATCTAAAACATTACAGAAACGGTTTTCTGCATTGCAAACAACACATTATATCATTTTAAACTAACAACTTTCATATTGTAAAGCTTTTCTCTTACCATTGCATGAACTGACATTATCTGACAGGGAATAAAGCTTTTCAGCATTTCTGAAGCCTCGTTTGTCTTCATTCACTCAGTAGCTCAGACACAGTTTCAGTGTTGCAAGAAACACTAAACTAAGCTTTCTGGGCATGGCAGCTCCAACATTACTTGCAGAGCACAAAACATCTAAAACATTAAAGAAACGCTTTTCTGCATTGCAAAGAACACATTATTTCATTTTAAACTAACAACTTTCATATTGTAAAGCTTTTCTCCTACCATTGCATAAACTGACATTATCTGACAGGGAATAAAGCCTTTCAGCATTTCTGAAAGACTTTTTCTGTTCATTAGCTCAGAAGCACTGATACAGTCTCAGTGTTAATAGAAATGCAAAACTAAGCTTTCAGGGCATGGTAGTTCCAACTTTACTTGCGGAGCAGAAAACATCTAAAACATTAAAGAAACGCTTTTCTCCATTGCAAATACAACATTGTTTCATTTTAAACTAACAACTTTCATATTGACAAGCTTTGCTCTTAACATTGCATGAACTGATATTCTATGACAGGGAAAAAAGATTTTCAGCATTTCTGAAGCCTCGTTGTTCTTCATTCACTCAGAAGCACTGACAGAGTCTCAGTGTTATTAGAATCTTTAAACTAAGATTTCTTGGCACGGTAGCTCAAACTTTACTTGCAGAGCACAAAACATCTAAAACATTAAAGAAACGCTTTTCTGCATTGCAAAGAACACATTATTTCATTTTAAACTAACATCTTTCATATTGTAAATCTTTGCTCTTTAAATTGCATGAATTGACATTCCCTGACATGGAAATGAGCTTTTCAGCATTTCTGAAGCCTCGTTTGTCTTCATTCACTCAGTAGCTCAGACACAGTTTCAGTGTTGCAAGAAACGCTAAACTAAGCTTTCTGGGCATGGCAGCTCCAACATTACTTGCAGAGCACAAAACATCTAAAACATTACAGAAACGCTTTCTGCATTGCAAATAAAACATTATTTCATTTTAAACTAACAACTTTCATATTGTCAAGCTTTGCTTTTCAGCATTTTGAAGCCTATCTCTGTTCATTAGCTCAGGAGCATTGATACCGTCTCAGTGTTCATAGAAACGCTAAACTAAGCTTTCTAGGCATGGTAGCTCCAACTTTACTTGCAGAGCAGAAAACATCTAAAACATTAAAGAAACACTTTTCTGCATTGCAAAGAACACTTTATATCATTTTAAACTAACAACTTTCATATCGTAAAGCTTTTCTCCTACCATTGCATTGAACTGACATTATCTTACAGGGAATAAAGCTTTTCAGCATTTCTGAAGACTTTTTCTGTTCATTAGCTCAGGAGCACTGATACAGTCTCAGTGTTCATAGAAACGCAAAACTACGCTTTCTGGGCATGGTAGCTCCAACTTTACTTGCGGAGCAGAAAACATCTAAAACATTAAAGAAACACTTTTCTGCATTGCAAAGAACACATTATATCATTTTAAACTAACAGCTTTCATATTGTCAAGCTTTGCTTTTCAGCATTTTGAAGCCTATCTCTGTTCATTAGCTCAGGAGTACTGATACCGTCTCAGTGTTCATAGAAACGCTAAACTAAGCTTTCTAGGCATGGTAGCTCCAACTTTACTTGCAGAGCAGAAAACATCTAAAACATTAAAGAAACACTTTTCTGCATTGCAAAGAACACATTATATCATTTTAAACTAACAACTTTCATATCGTAAAGCTTTTCTCCTACCATTGCATTGAACTGACATTATCTTACAGGGAATAAAGCTTTTCAGCTTTTCTGAAGACTTTTTCTGTTCATTAGCTCAGGAGCACTGATACAGTCTCAGTGTTCATAGAAACGCTAAAGTAAGCTTTCTAGGCATGATAGCTCCAACTTTACTTGCAGAGCACAAAACATCTAAAACATTAAAGAAACGCTTTTCTGCATTGCAAATAAAACATTATTTCATTTTAAACTAACAACTTTCATATTGTCAAGCTTTTCTCCTACCATTGCATAAACTGACATTATCTGACAGGGAATAAAGCCTTTTAGCATTTCTGAAAGACTTTTTCTGTTCATTAGCTCAGGAGCACTGATACAGTCTCAGTGTTCATAGAAATGCAAAACTAAGCTTTCTGGGCATGGTAGTTCCAACTTTACTTGCGGAGCAGAAAACATCTAAAACATTAAAGAAACGCTTTTCTGCATTGCAAATACAACATTGTTTCATGTTAAACTGACAACTTTCATATTGACAAGCTTTGCTCTTAACATTGCATGAACTGACATTCTCTGACAGGGAAAAAAGATTTTCAGCATTTCTGAAGCCTCGTTGTTCTTCATTCACTCAGAAGCACTGACACAGTTTCAGTGTTGCAAGAAACGCTAAACTAAGCTTTCTGGGCATGGCAGCTCCAACTTTACTTGCAGAGCACAAAACATCTAAAACATTAAAGAAACGCTTTTCTGCATTGCAAATAAAACAATATTTCATTTTAAACTAACAACTTTCATATTGTCAAGCTTTGCTTTTCAGCATTTTGAAGCCTATCTCTGTTCATTAGCTCAGGAGCACTGATACCGTCTCAGTGTTCATAGAAACGCTAAACTAAGCTTTCTAGGCATGGTAGCTCCAACTTTACTTGCAGAGCAGAAAACATCTAAAACATTAAAGAAACACTTTTCTGCATTGCAAAAAGAACACATTATATCATTTTAAACTAACAACTTTCATATCGTAAAGCTTTTCTCCTACCACTGCATTGAACTGACATTATCTTACAGGGAATAAAGCTTTTCAGCATTTCTGAAGACTTTTTCTGTTCATTAGCTCAGGAGCACTGATACAGTCTCAGTGTTCATAGAAACGAAAAACTACGCTTTCTGGGCATGGTAGCTCCAACTTTACTTGCGGAGCAGAAAACATCTAAAACATTAAAGAAACGCTTTTCTGCATTGCAAATAAAACATTATTTCATTTTAAACTAACAACTTTCATATTGTCAAGCTTTGCTTTTCAGCATTTTGAAGCCTATCTCTGTTCATTAGCTCAGGAGCACTGATACCGTCTCGGTGTTCATAGAAACGCTAAACTAAGCTTTCTAGGCATGGTAGCTCCAACTTTACTTGCAGAGCAGAAAACATCTAAAACATTAAAGAAACACTTTTCTGCATTGCAAAAAGAACACATTATATCGTTTTAAACTAACAACTTTCATATCGTAAAGCTTTTCTCCTACCATTGCATTGAACTGACATTATCTGACAGGGAATAAAGCTTTTCAGCATTTCTGAAGACTTTTTCTGTTCATTAGCTCAGGAGCACTGATACAGTCTCAGTGTTCAAAGAAACCCTAAACTACGCTTTCTGGGCATGGTAGCTCCAACTTTACTTGCAGAGCACAAAACATCTAAAACATTAAAGAAATGCTTTTCTGCATTGCAAATAACACATTATTTCATTTTAAACTAACATCTTTCATATTGCAAATCTTTGCTCTTTAAATTGCATGAATTGACATTCCCTGACATGGAAATGAGCTTTTCAGCATTTCTGAAGCCTCGTTTGTCTTCATTCACTCAGTAGCTCAGACACAGTTTCAGTGTTGCAAGAAACGCTAATCTAAGCTTTCTGGGCATGGCAGCTCCAACATTACTTGCAGAGCACAAAACATCTAAAACATTACAGAAACGCTTTTCTGCATTGCAAATAAAACAATATTTCATTTTAAACTAACAACTTTCATATTGTCAAGCTTTGCTCTTAACATTGCATGATCTGATATTCTCTGACAGGGAAAAAAGATTTTCAGCATTTCTGAAGACTTTTTCTGTTCATTAGCTCAGGAGCACTGATACCGTCTCAGTGTTCATAGAAACGCTAAACTAAGCTTTCTAGGCATGGTAGCTCCAACTTTACTTGCAGAGCAGAAAACATCTAAAACATTAAAGAAACACTTTTCTGCATTGCAAAGAACACATTATATCATTTTAAACTAACAACTTTCATATTGTAAAGCTTTTCTCTTACTATTGCATAAACTGACATTATCTGACAGGGAATAAAGCTTTTCAGCATTTCTGAAGCCTCGTTGTCTTCATTCACTCAGGAGCACTGACACAGTCCCGGTGTTGTTAGAAGCTCTACACTAAGCTTTCTGGGCATGGTAACTCCAACTGTACTTGCAGAGCAGAAAACATCTAAAACATTAAAGAAATGCTTTTCTGCATTGCAAATAACACATTATTTCATTTTGAAACTGACATCTTTCATTTTGTCAAGCGTTGCTCTTAACATTACGTGAATTGACATTCTTTCACAGGGAAAAAAGATTTTCAGCAATTCTGAAGACTTTTTCTGTTCATTAGCTCAGGAGCACTGATACAGTCTCAGTGTTCATAGAAACGCTAAACTATGCTTTCTGGGCATGGTAGCTCCAACTTTACTTGCGGAGCAGAAAACATCTAAAACATTAAAGAAACGCTTTTCTGCATTGCAAATACAACATTGTTTCATTTTAAACTAACACCTTTCATATTGACAAGCTTTGCTCTTAACATTGCATGAACTGACATTCTCTGACAGGGAAAAAAGATTTTCAGCATTTCTGAAGCCTCGTTGTTCTTCATTCACTCAGAAGCACTGACACAGTTTCAGTGTTGCAAGAAACGCTAAACTAAGCTTTCTGGGCATGGCAGCTCCAACTTTACTTGCAGAGCACAAAACATCTAAAACATTAAAGAAACGCTTTTCTGTATTGCAAATAAAACAATATTTCATTTTAAACTAACATCTTTCATATTGTAAATCTTTGCTCTTTAAATTGCATGAATTGACTCTCTGACATGGAAATGTGCTTTTCAGCATTTCTGAAGCCTCGTTTGTCTTCATTCACTCAGGAGCTCAGACACAGTTACAGTGTTGCAAGAAATGCTAAACTAAGCTTTCTGGGCATGGCAGCTCCAACATTACTTGCAGAGCACAAAACATCTAAAACATTAAAGAAACGCTTTTCTGCATTGCAAAGAACACATTATTTCATTTTAAACTAACAACTTTCATATTGTAAAGCTTTTCTCCTACCATTGCATAAACTGACATTATCTGACAGGGAATAAAGCCTTTCAGCATTTCTGAAAGACTTTTTCTGTTCATTAGCTCAGAAGCACTGATACAGTCTCAGTGTTAATAGAAATGCAAAACTAAGCTTTCAGGGCATGGTAGTTCCAACTTTACTTGCGGAGCAGAAAACATCTAAAACATTAAAGAAACGCTTTTCTGCATTGCAAATACAACATTGTTTCATTTTAAACTAACAACTTTCATATTGACAAGCTTTGCTCTTAACATTGCATGAACTGATATTCTATGACAGGGAAAAAAGATTTTCAGCATTTCTGAAGCCTCGTTGTTCTTCATTCACTCAGAAGCACTGACAGAGTCTCAGTGTTATTAGAATCTTTAAACTAAGATTTCTTGGCACGGTAGCTCAAACTTTACTTGCAGAGCACAAAACATCTAAAACATTACAGAAACGCTTTTCTGCATTGCAAAGAACACATTATATCATTTTAAACTAACAACTTTCATATTGTAAAGCTTTTCTCTTACCATTGCATGAACTGACATTATCTGACAGGGAATAAAGCTTTTCAGCATTTCTGAAGCCTCGTTGTCTTCATTCACTCAGGAGCACTGACACAGTCCCGGTGTTGTTAGAAGCTCTACACTAAGTTTTCTGGGCATGGTAACTCCAACTGTACTTGCAGAGCAGAAAACATCTAAAACATTAAAGAAATGTTTTTCTGCATTGCAAATAACACATTATTTCGTTTTAAACTAACATCTTTCATATTGTAAATCTTTGCTCTTTAAATTGCATGAATTGACATTCCCTTACATGGAAATGAGCTTTTCAGCATTTCTGAAGCCTCGTTTGTCTTCATTCACTCAGTAGCTCAGACACAGTTTCAGTGTTGCAAGAAACACTAAACTAAGCTTTCTGGGCATGGCAGCTCCAACATTACTTGCAGAGCACAAAACATCTAAAACATTACAGAAACGCTTTCTGCATTGCAAATAAAACATTATTTCATTTTAAACTAACAACTTTCATATTGTCAAGCTTTGCTTTTCAGCATTTTGAAGCCTATCTCTGTTCATTAGCTCAGGAGCACTGATACAGTCTCAGTGTTCATAGAAACGCAAAACTACGCTTTCTGGGCATGGTAGCTCCAACTTTACTTGCGGAGCAGAAAACATCTAAAACATTAAAGAAACACTTTTCTGCATTGCAAAGAACACATTATATCATTTTAAACTAACAGCTTTCATATTGTCAAGCTTTGCTTTTCAGCATTTTGAAGCCTATCTCTGTTCATTAGCTCAGGAGCACTGATACCGTCTCAGTGTTCATAGAAACGCTAAACTAAGCTTTCTAGGCATGGTAGCTCCAACTTTACTTGCAGAGCAGAAAACATCTAAAACATTAAAGAAACACTTTTCTGCATTGCAAAGAACACATTATATCATTTTAAACTAACAACTTTCATATCGTAAAGCTTTTCTCCTACCATTGCATTGAACTGACATTATCTGACAGGGAATAAAGCTTTTCAGCATTTCTGAAGCCTCGTTGTCTTCATTCATTCAGGAGCACTGACACAGTCCCGGTGTTGTTAGAAGCTCTACACTAAGCTTTCTGGGCATGGTAACTCCAACTGTACTTGCAGAGCAGAAAACATCTAAAACATTAAAGAAATGCTTTTCTGCATTGCAAATAACACATTATTTCATTTTGAAACTGACATCTTTCATTTTGTCAAGCGTTGCTCTTAACATTACGTGAATTGACATTCTATGACATGGAAATGAGCTTTTCAGCATTTCTGAAGCCTCGTTTGTCTTCATTCACTCAGTAGCTCAGACACAGTTTCAGTGTTGCAAGAAACGCTAAACTAAGCTTTCTGGGCATGGCAGCTCCAACATTACTTGCAGAGCACAAAACATCTAAAACATTACAGAAACGCTTTCTGCATTGCAAATAAAACATTATTTCATTTTAAACTAACAACTTTCATATTGTCAAGCTTTGCTTTTCAGCATTTTGAAGCCTATCTCTGTTCATTTTGAAGCCTATCTCTGTTCATTAGCTCAGGAGCACTGATACAGTGCACATCACAGAGGATCTCACCTGGACCACCAACGTCACGTCACTCAACAAGAAGGGACAACAGCGCCTGCACTTTCTCCGCCGGCTGAAAAGGGCAAGTCTCCCTCCACCCATCCTCACCACTTTTTACAGGGGCACCATTGAGAGTGTGCTGACTACCTGCATCACTGTCTGGTATGGGAACTGCAGTGCTGCTGACCGCAAGATCCTACAACGGACAGTGAACACTGCCGCAAAGATCATTGGTGCCCCTCTCCCCTCCATCCTGGACATTTTCCTTTCACGATGCTCCAACAAGGCCACCAGCATCGTGAAGGACCCCACCCACCCCTCTCACAACCTCTTCCAGCTCCTGCCATCAGGTAGAAGGTACCGGAGCATCAGAGCTCGCTCTGTCAGATTGCTCAACAGCTTTTTTCCCCAGGCTGTGAGAGCTCTTAACTCCAATCCCCCTGTCCCCCTCTGAAACCATGAACACCTCGGCCCTCCCACCCCCCAACTCATTAAAAACTGTTGACAATATTACTAAGTGCAATTCTGGACCAAACCCCTGAATGTGCTACACACAGGTGAGTGGGCTATACAAACCACCTGTAGTAACGCACTCATCCCACTATATGCACACTAGACACTTTCTACAAACACTCCCTGCCACAAAGACTCTTAAGAAAATATATGTCTACTTGAACATTGCACTACAAAATAATACATGTTTACTTGAGCATTGCACTACAAAATCTTTTTGCACTATGCACTGTCTCCCACAAAATCTGCACAATAATGTACAAAATATATTTTTTTTCTGCACAATTTCATGTACAGTATTTATGTAAAGTTTTTTTGTACAGTCTCAGTTTGTGTATGTGTGGACAACTAGGTATAGCAGTTATAGTATTTTTAGTATATGTATAGTCAGATAGTTAACTGTTGTATAGCTCTATTGCTTTTCCTATACTTGCATTGTTGTATGTTTATCTTATGTTTAACTAGTATGTAGCACCGTGGTCCTGCGAGACACGACATTTCGTTCCACTATATGTCCACACATGTAGCAGAATGACAATAAAGCTCGACTTGACTTGACTTGACTTGACTTGACTACAGTCTCAGTGTTCATAGAAACGCAAAACTACGCTTTCTGGGCATGGTAGCTCCAACTTTACTTGCGGAGCAGAAAACATCTAAAACATTAAAGAAACACTTTTCTGCATTGCAAAGAACACATTATATCATTTTAAACTAACAGCTTTCATATTGTCAAGCTTTGCTTTTCAGCATTTTGAAGCCTATCTCTGTTCATTAGCTCAGGAGCACTGATACCGTCTCAGTGTTCATAGAAACGCTAAACTAAGCTTTCTAGGCATGGTAGCTCCAACTTTACTTGCAGAGCAGAAAACATCTAAAACATTAAAGAAACACTTTTCTGCATTGCAAAGAACACATTATATCATTTTAAACTAACAACTTTCATATCGTAAAGCTTTTCTCCTACCATTGCATTGAACTGACATTATCTTACAGGGAATAAAGCTTTTCAGCTTTTCTGAAGACTTTTTCTGTTCATTAGCTCAGGAGCACTGATACAGTCTCAGTGTTCATAGAAACGCTAAAGTAAGCTTTCTAGGCATGATAGCTCCAACTTTACTTGCAGAGCACAAAACATCTAAAAAATTAAAGAAACACTTTTCTGCATTGCAAAGAACACAATATTTCATTTTAAAATAACAACTTTCATATTGTAAAGCTTTTCTCCTACCATTGCATAAACTGACATTATCTGACAGGGAATAAAGCCTTTTAGCATTTCTGAAAGACTTTTTCTGTTCATTAGCTCAGGAGCACTGATACAGTCTCAGTGTTGCAAGAAACGCTAAACTAAGCTTTCTGGGCATGGCAGCTCCAACTTTACTTGCAGAGCACAAAACATCTAAAACATTAAAGAAACGCTTTTCTGCATTGCAAATAAAACAATATTTCATTTTAAACTAACAACTTTCATATTGTCAAGCTTTGCTTTTCAGCATTTTGAAGCCTATCTCTGTTCATTAGCTCAGGAGCACTGATACTGTCTCAGTGTTCATAGAAACGCTAAACTAAGCTTTCTAGGCATGGTAGCTCCAACTTTACTTGCAGAGCAGAAAACATCTAAAACATTAATGAAACACTTTTCTGCATTGCAAAAAGAACACATTATATCATTTTAAACTAACAACTTTCATATCGTAAAGCTTTTCTCCTACCATTGCATTGAACTGACATTATCTTACAGGGAATAAAGCTTTTCAGCATTTCTGAAGACTTTTTCTGTTCATTAGCTCAGGAGCACTGATACAGTCTCAGTGTTCATAGAAACGCAAAACTACGCTTTCTGGGCATGGTAGCTCCAACTTTACTTGCGGAGCAGAAAACATCTAAAACATTAAAGAAACGCTTTTCTGCATTGCAAATAAAACATTATTTCATTTTAAACTAACAACTATCATATTGTCAAGCTTTGCTTTTCAGCATTTTGAAGCCTATCTCTGTTCATTAGCTCAGGAGCACTGATACCGTCTCAGTGTTCATAGAAACGCTAAACTAAGCTTTCTAGGCATGGTAGCTCCAACTTTACTTGCAGAGCAGAAAACATCTAAAACATTAAAGAAACACTTTTCTGCATTGCAAAAAGAACACATTATATCATTTTAAACTAACAACTTTCATATCGTAAAGCTTTTCTCCTACCATTGCATTGAACTGACATTATCTGACAGGGAATAAAGCTTTTCAGCATTTCTGAAGACTTTTTCTGTTCATTAGCTCAGAAGCACTGATACAGTCTCAGTGTTCATAGAAACCCTAAACTACGCTTTCTGGGCATGGTAGCTCCAACTTTACTTGCGGAGCAGAAAATATCTAAAACATTAAAGAAACGCTTTTCTGCATTGCAAATACAACATTGTTTCATTTTAAACTAACAACTTTCATATTGACAAGCTTTGCTCTTAATATTGCATGAACTGATATTCTATGACAGGGAAAAAAGATTTTCAGCATTTCTGAAGCCTCGTTGTTCTTCATTCACTCAGAAGCACTGACAGAGTCTCAGTGTTATTAGAATCTTTAAACTAAGATTTCTTTGCACGGTAGCTCAAACTTTACTTGCAGAGCACAAAACATCTAAAACATTAAAGAAATGCTTTTCTGCATTGCAAATAACACATTATTTCATTTTAAACTAACATCTTTCATATTGCAAATCTTTGCTCTTTAAATTGCATGAATTGACATTCCCTGACATGGAAATGAGCTTTTCAGCATTTCTGAAGCCTCGTTTGTCTTCATTCACTCAGTAGCTCAGACACAGTTTCAGTGTTGCAAGAAACGCTAATCTAAGCTTTCTGGGCATGGCAGCTCCAACATTACTTGCAGACCACAAAACATCTAAAACATTACAGAAACGCTTTCTGCATTGCAAATAAAACAATATTTCATTTTAAACTAACAACTTTCATATTGTCAAGCTTTGCTCTTAACATTGCATGAACTGATATTCTCTGACAAGGAAAAAAGATTTTCAGCATTTCTGAAGACTTTTTCTGTTCATTAGCTCAGGAGCACTGATACCGTCTCAGTGTTCATAGAAACGCTAAACTAAGCTTTCTAGGCATGGTAGTTCCAACTTTACTTGCAGAGCAGAAAACATCTAAAACATTAAAGAAACACTTTTCTGCATTGCAAAGAACACATTATTTCATTTTGAAACTGACATCTTTCATTTTGTCAAGCGTTGCTCTTAACATTACGTGAATTGACATTCTTTCACAGGGAAAAAAGATTTTCAGCAATTCTGAAGACTTTTTCTGTTCATTAGCTCAGGAGCACTGATACAGTTTCAGTGTTCATAGAAACGCTAAACTACGCTTTCTGGGCATGGTAGCTCCAACTTTACTTGCGGAGCAGAAAACATCTAAAACATTAAAGAAACGCTTTTCTGCATTGCAAAGAACACATTATTTCATTTTAAACTAACAACTTTCATATTGTAAAGCTTTTCTCCTACCATTGCATAAACTGACATTATCTGACAGGGAAAAAAGATTTTCAGCATTTCTGAAGCCTCGTTGTTCTTCATTCACTCAGAAGCACTGACAGAGTCTCAGTGTTATTAGAATCTTTAAACTAAGATTTCTTGGCACGGTAGCTCAAACTTTACTTGCAGAGCACAAAACATCTAAAACATTACAGAAACGCTTTTCTGCATTGCAAAGAACACATTATATCATTTTAAACTAACAACTTTCATATTGTAAAGCTTTTCTCTTACCATTGCATGAACTGACATTATCTGACAGGGAATAAAGCTTTTCAGCATTTCTGAAGCCTCGTTGTCTTCATTCACTCAGGAGCACTGACACAGTCCCGGTGTTGTTAGAAGCTCTACACTAAGTTTTCTGGGCATGGTAACTCCAACTGTACTTGCAGAGCAGAAAACATCTAAAACATTAAAGAAATGTTTTTCTGCATTGCAAATAACACATTATTTCATTTTGAAACTGACATCTTTCATTTTGTCAAGCGTTGCTCTTAACATTGCGTGAATTGACATTCTTTCACAGGGAAAAAAGATTTTCAGCAATTCTGAAGACATTTTCTGTTCATTAGCTCAGGAGCACTGATACAGTCTCAGTGTTGCAAGAAACGCTAAAATAAGCTTTCTGGGCATGGCAGCTCCAACTTTACTTGCAGAGCACAAAACATCTAAAACATTAAAGAAACGCTTTTCTGTATTGCAAATAAAACAATATTTCATTTTAAACTAACATCTTTCATATTGTAAATCTTTGCTCTTTAAATTGCATGAATTGACTCTCTGACATGGAAATGTGCTTTTCAGCATTTCTGAAGCCTCGTTTGTCTTCATTCACTCAGGAGCTCAGACACAGTTGCAGTGTTGCAAGAAACGCTAAACTAAGCTTTCTGGGCATGGCAGCTCCAACTTTACTTGCAGAGCACAAAACATCTAAAACATTAAAGAAACGCTTTTCTGCATTGCAAATAAAACAATATTTCATTTTAAACTAACAACTTTCATATTGTCAAGCTTTGCTTTTCAGCATTTTGAAGCCTATCTCTGTTCATTAGCTCAGGAGCACTGATACCGTCTCAGTGTTCATAGAAACGCTAAACTAAGCTTTCTAGGCATGGTAGCTCCAACTTTACTTGCAGAGCAGAAAACATCTAAAACATTAAAGAAACACTTTTCTGCATTGCAAAAAGAACACATTATATCATTTTAAACTAACAACTTTCATATCGTAAAGCTTTTCTCCTACCACTGCATTGAACTGACATTACCTTACAGGGAATAAAGCTTTTCAGCATTTCTGAAGACTTTTTCTGTTCATTAGCTCAGGAGCACGGATACAGTCTCAGTGTTCATAGAAACGAAAAACTACGCTTTCTGGGCATGGTAGCTCCAACTTTACTTGCGGAGCAGAAAACATCTAAAACATTAAAGAAACGCTTTTCTGCATTGCAAATAAAACATTATTTCATTTTAAACTAACATCTTTCATATTGCAAATCTTTGCTCTTTAAATTGCATGAATTGACATTCCCTGACATGGAAATGAGCTTTTCAGCATTTCTGAAGCCTCGTTTGTCTTCATTCACTCAGTAGCTCAGACACAGTTTCAGTGTTGCAAGAAACGCTAAACTAAGCTTTCTGGGCATGGTAACTCCAACTGTACTTGCAGAGCAGAAAACATCTAAAACATTAAAGAAATGCTTTTCTGCATTGCAAATAACACATTATTTCATTTTGAAACTGACATCTTTCATTTTGTCAAGCGTTGCTCTTAACATTACGTGAATTGACATTCTTTCACAGGGAAAAAAGATTTTCAGCAATTCTGAAGACTTTTTCTGTTCATTAGCTCAGGAGCACTGATACAGTCTCAGTGTTCATAGAAACGCTAAACTACGCTTTCTGGGCATGGTAGCTCCAACTTTACTTGCGGAGCAGAAAACATCTAAAACATTAAAGAAACGCTTTTCTGCATTGCAAATACAACATTGTTTCATTTTAAACTAACACCTTTCATATTGACAAGCTTTGCTCTTAACATTGCATGAACTGACATTCTCTGACATGGAAATGTGCTTTTCAGCATTTCTGAAGCCTCGTTTGTCTTCATTCACTCAGGAGCTCAGACACAGTTACAGTGTTGCAAGAAATGCTAAACTAAGCTTTCTGGGCATGGCAGCTCCAACATTACTTGCAGAGCACAAAACATCTAAAACATTAAAGAAACGCTTTTCTGCATTGCAAAGAACACATTATTTCATTTTAAACTAACAACTTTCATATTGTAAAGCTTTTCTCCTACCATTGCATAAACTGACATTATCTGACAGGGAATAAAGCCTTTCAGCATTTCTGAAAGACTTTTTCTGTTCATTAGCTCAGAAGCACTGATACAGTCTCAGTGTTAATAGAAATGCAAAACTAAGCTTTCAGGGCATGGTAGTTCCAACTTTACTTGCGGAGCAGAAAACATCTAAAACATTAAAGAAACGCTTTTCTGCATTGCAAATACAACATTGTTTCATTTTAAACTAACAACTTTCATATTGACAAGCTTTGCTCTTAACATTGCATGAACTGATATTCTATGACAGGGAAAAAAGATTTTCAGCATTTCTGAAGCCTCGTTGTTCTTCATTCACTCAGAAGCACTGACAGAGTCTCAGTGTTATTAGAATCTTTAAACTAAGATTTCTTGGCACGGTAGCTCAAACTTTACTTGCAGAGCACAAAACATCTAAAACATTAAAGAAACGCTTTTCTGCATTGCAAATAACACATTATTTCATTTTAAACTAACATCTTTCATATTGTAAATCTTTGCTCTTTAAATTGCATGAATTGACATTCCCTGACATGGAAATGAGCTTTTCAGCATTTCTGAAGCCTCGTTTGTCTTCATTCACTCAGTAGCTTAGACACAGTTTCAGTGTTGCAAGAAACACTAAACCAAGCTTTCTGGGCATGCCAGCTCCAACATTACTTGCAGAGCACAAAACATGTAAAACATTAAAGAAACGCTTTTCTGCATTGCAAATAACACATTATTTCATTTTAAACTAACATCTTTCTTATTGTAAATCTTTGCTCTTTAAATTGCATGAATTGACATTCCCTGACATGGAAATGAGCTTTTCAGCATTTCTGAAGCCTCGTTTGTCTTCATTCACTCAGTAGCTCAGACACAGTTTCAGTGTTGCAAGAAACGCTAAACTAAGCTTTCTGGGCATGGCAGCTCCAACATTACTTGCAGAGCACAAAACATCTAAAACATTACAGAAACGCTTTTCTGCATTGCAAATAAAACAATATTTCATGTTAAACTAAAAACTTTCATATTGTCAAGTCTTGCTCTTAACATTGCATGAACTGAAACTCTCTGACAGAGAAAAAAAGCTTTTCAGCTATTTTGAAGCCTATCTCTGTTCATTAGCTCAGTAGCATTGATACAGTCTCAGTGTTCATAGAAACGCTAAACTAAGCTTTCTAGGCATGATAGCTCCAACTTTACTTGCAGAGCACAAAACATCTAAAACATTAAAGAAACGCTTTTCTGTATTGCAAATAAAACATTATTTCATTTTAAACTAACAACTTTGATATTGTCAAGCTTTGCTTTTCAGCATTTTGAAGCCTATCTCTGTTCATTAGCTCAGGAGCACTAATACCGTCTCAGTGTTCATAGAAACGCTAAACTAAGCTTTCTAGGCATGGTAGCTCCAACTTTACTTGCAGAGCAGAAAACATCTAAAACATTAAAGAAACACTTTTCTGCATTGCAAAAAGAACACATTATATCGTTTTAAACTAACAACTTTCATATCGTAAAGCTTTTCTCCTACCATTGCATTGAACTGACATTATCTGACAGGGAATAAAGCTTTTCAGCATTTCTGAAGACTTTTTCTGTTCATTAGCTCAGGAGCACTGATACAGTCTCAGTGTTCAAAGAAACCCTAAACTACGCTTTCTGGGCATGGTAGCTCCAACTTTACTTGCGGAGCAGAAAACATCTAAAACATTAAAGAAACGCTTTTCTGCATTGCAAATACAACATTGTTTCATTTTAAACTAACAACTTTCATATTGACAAGCTTTGCTCTTAACATTGCATGAACTGATATTCTTTGACAGGGAAAAAAGATTTTCAGCATTTCTGAAGCCTCGTTGTTCTTCATTCACTCAGAAGCACTGACACAGTTTCAGTGTTGCAAGAAACGCTAAACTAAGCTTTCTGGGCATGGCAGCTCCAACTTTACTTGCAGAGCACAAAACATCTAAAACATTAAAGAAACACTTTTCTGCATTGCAAAGAACACTTTATATCATTTTAAACTAACAACTTTCATATCGTAAAGCTTTTTTCCTACCATTGCATTGAACTGACATTATCTTACAGGGAATAAAGCTTTTCAGCTTTTCTGAAGACTTTTTCTGTTCATTAGCTCAGGAGCACTGAAACAGTCTCAGTGTTTATAGAAACGCAAAACTACGCTTTCTGGGCATGGTAGCTCCAACTTTACTTGCGGAGCAGAAAACATCTAAAACATTAAAGAAACACTTTTCTGCATTGCAAAGAACACATTATATCATTTTAAACTAACAACTTTCATATTGTCAAGCTTTGCTTTTCAGCATTTTGAAGCCTATCTCTGTTCATTAGCTCAGGAGCACTGATACCGTCTCAGTGTTCATAGAAACGCTAAACTAAGCTTTCTAGGCATGGTAGCTCCAACTTTACTTGCAGAGCAGAAAACATCTAAAACATTAAAGAAACACTTTTCTGCATTGCAAAAAGAACACATTATATCATTTTAAACTAACAACTTTCATATCGTAAAGCTTTTCTCCTACCACTGCATTGAACTGACATTATCTTACAGGGAATAAAGCTTTTCAGCATTTCTTAAGACTTTTTCTGTTCATTAGCTCAGGAGCACTGATACAGTCTCAGTGTTCATAGAAACGCAAAACTACGCTTTCTGGGCATGGTAGCTCCAACTTTACTTGCGGAGCAGAAAACATCTAAAACATTAAAGAAACGCTTTTCTGCATTGCAAATACAACATTGTTTCATTTTAAACTAACACCTTTCATATTGACAAGCTTTGCTCTTAACATTGCATGAACTGACATTCTCTGACAGGGAAAAAAGATTTTCAGCATTTCTGAAGCCTCGTTGTTCTTCATTCACTCAGAAGCACTGACACAGTTTCAGTGTTGCAAGAAACGCTAAACTAAGCTTTCTGGGCATGGCAGCTCCAACTTTACTTGCAGAGCACAAAACATCTAAAACATTAAAGAAACGCTTTTCTGTATTGCAAATAAAACAATATTTCATTTTAAACTAACATCTTTCATATTGTAAATCTTTGCTCTTTAAATTGCATGAATTGACTCTCTGACATGGAAATGTGCTTTTCAGCATTTCTGAAGCCTCGTTTGTCTTCATTCACTCAGGAGCTCAGACACAGTTACAGTGTTGCAAGAAATGCTAAACTAAGCTTTCTGGGCATGGCAGCTCCAACATTACTTGCAGAGCACAAAACATCTAAAACATTACAGAAACGCTTTTCTGCATTGCAAATAAAACAATATTTCATGTTAAACTAAAAACTTTCATATTGTCAAGTCTTGCTCTTAACATTGCATGAACTGAAACTCTCTGACAGAGAAAAAAAGCTTTTCAGCTATTTTGAAGCCTATCTCTGTTCATTAGCTCAGTAGCATTGATACAGTCTCAGTGTTCATAGAAACGCTAAACTAAGCTTTCTAGGCATGATAGCTCCAACTTTACTTGCAGAGCACAAAACATCTAAAACATTAAAGAAACGCTTTTCTGTATTGCAAATAAAACATTATTTCATTTTAAACTAACAACTTTGATATTGTCAAGCTTTGCTTTTCAGCATTTTGAAGCCTATCTCTGTTCATTAGCTCAGGAGCACTAATACCGTCTCAGTGTTCATAGAAACGCTAAACTAAGCTTTCTAGGCATGGTAGCTCCAACTTTACTTGCGGAGCAGAAAACATCTAAAACATTAAAGAAACGCTTTTCTGCATTGCAAATACAACATTGTTTCATTTTAAACTAACAACTTTCATATTGACAAGCTTTGCTCTTAACATTGCATGAACTGATATTCTTTGACAGGGAAAAAAGATTTTCAGCATTTCTGAAGCCTCGTTGTTCTTCATTCACTCAGAAGCACTGACACAGTTTCAGTGTTGCAAGAAACGCTAAACTAAGCTTTCTGGGCATGGCAGCTCCAACTTTACTTGCAGAGCACAAAACATCTAAAACATTAAAGAAACACTTTTCTGCATTGCAAAGAACACTTTATATCATTTTAAACTAACAACTTTCATATCGTAAAGCTTTTTTCCTACCATTGCATTGAACTGACATTATCTTACAGGGAATAAAGCTTTTCAGATTTTCTGAAGACTTTTTCTGTTCATTAGCTCAGGAGCACTGATACAGTCTCAGTGTTTATAGAAACGCAAAACTACGCTTTCTGGGCATGGTAGCTCCAACTTTACTTGCGGAGCAGAAAACATCTAAAACATTAAAGAAACACTTTTTTGCATTGCAAAGAACACATTATATCATTTTAAACTAACAACTTTCATATTGTCAAGCTTTGCTTTTCAGCATTTTGAAGCCTATCTCTGTTCATTAGCTCAGGAGCACTGATACAGTCTCAGTGTTCATAGAAACGCAAAACTACGCTTTCTGGGCATGGTAGCTCCAACTTTACTTGCGGAGCAGAAAACATCTAAAACATTAAAGAAACGCTTTTCTGCATTGCAAATACAACATTGTTTCATTTTAAACTAACACCTTTCATATTGACAAGCTTTGCTCTTAACATTGCATGAACTGACATTCTCTGACAGGGAAAAAAGATTTTCAGCATTTCTGAAGCCTCGTTGTTCTTCATTCACTCAGAAGCACTGACACAGTTTCAGTGTTGCAAGAAACGCTAAACTAAGCTTTCTGGGCATGGCAGCTCCAACTTTACTTGCAGAGCACAAAACATCTAAAACATTAAAGAAACGCTTTTCTGCATTGCAAATAACACATTATTTCATTTTAAACTAACATCTTTCTTATTGTAAATCTTTGCTCTTTAAATTGCATGAATTGACATTCCCTGACATGGAAATGAGCTTTTCAGCATTTCTGAAGCCTCGTTTGTCTTCATTCACTCAGTAGCTCAGACACAGTTTCAGTGTTGCAAGAAACGCTAAACTAAGCTTTCTGGGCATGGCAGCTCCAACATTACTTGCAGAGCACAAAACATCTAAAACATTACAGAAACGCTTTTCTGCATTGCAAATAAAACAATATTTCATGTTAAACTAAAAACTTTCATATTGTCAAGTCTTGCTCTTAACATTGCATGAACTGAAACTCTCTGACAGAGAAAAAAAGCTTTTCAGCTATTTTGAAGCCTATCTCTGTTCATTAGCTCAGTAGCATTGATACAGTCTCAGTGTTCATAGAAACGCTAAACTAAGCTTTCTAGGCATGATAGCTCCAACTTTACTTGCAGAGCACAAAACATCTAAAACATTAAAGAAACGCTTTTCTGTATTGCAAATAAAACATTATTTCATTTTAAACTAACAACTTTGATATTGTCAAGCTTTGCTTTTCAGCATTTTGAAGCCTATCTCTGTTCATTAGCTCAGGAGCACTAATACCGTCTCAGTGTTCATAGAAACGCTAAACTAAGCTTTCTAGGCATGGTAGCTCCAACTTTACTTGCAGAGCAGAAAACATCTAAAACATTAAAGAAACACTTTTCTGCATTGCAAAAAGAACACATTATATCGTTTTAAACTAACAACTTTCATATCGTAAAGCTTTTCTCCTACCATTGCATTGAACTGACATTATCTGACAGGGAATAAAGCTTTTCAGCATTTCTGAAGACTTTTTCTGTTCATTAGCTCAGGAGCACTGATACAGTCTCAGTGTTCAAAGAAACCCTAAACTACGCTTTCTGGGCATGGTAGCTCCAACTTTACTTGCGGAGCAGAAAACATCTAAAACATTAAAGAAACGCTTTTCTGCATTGCAAATACAACATTGTTTCATTTTAAACTAACAACTTTCATATTGACAAGCTTTGCTCTTAACATTGCATGAACTGATATTCTTTGACAGGGAAAAAAGATTTTCAGCATTTCTGAAGCCTCGTTGTTCTTCATTCACTCAGAAGCACTGACACAGTTTCAGTGTTGCAAGAAACGCTAAACTAAGCTTTCTGGGCATGGCAGCTCCAACTTTACTTGCAGAGCACAAAACATCTAAAACATTAAAGAAACACTTTTCTGCATTGCAAAGAACACTTTATATCATTTTAAACTAACAACTTTCATATCGTAAAGCTTTTTTCCTACCATTGCATTGAACTGACATTATCTTACAGGGAATAAAGCTTTTCAGCTTTTCTGAAGACTTTTTCTGTTCATTAGCTCAGGAGCACTGATACAGTCTCAGTGTTTATAGAAACGCAAAACTACGCTTTCTGGGCATGGTAGCTCCAACTTTACTTGCGGAGCAGAAAACATCTAAAACATTAAAGAAACACTTTTCTGCATTGCAAAGAATACATTATATCATTTTAAACTAACAACTTTCATATTGTCAAGCTTTGCTTTTCAGCATTTTGAAGCCTATCTCTGTTCATTAGCTCAGGAGCACTGATACCGTCTCAGTGTTCATAGAAACGCTAAACTAAGCTTTCTAGGCATGGTAGCTCCAACTTTACTTGCAGAGCAGAAAACATCTAAAACATTAAAGAAACACTTTTCTGCATTGCAAAAAGAACACATTATATCATTTTAAACTAACAACTTTCATATCGTAAAGCTTTTCTCCTACCACTGCATTGAACTGACATTATCTTACAGGGAATAAAGCTTTTCAGCATTTCTGAAGACTTTTTCTGTTCATTAGCTCAGGAGCACTGATACAGTCTCAGTGTTCATAGAAACGCAAAACTACGCTTTCTGGGCATGGTAGCTCCAACTTTACTTGCGGAGCAGAAAACATCTAAAACATTAAAGAAACGCTTTTCTGCATTGCAAATAAAACATTATTTCATTTTAAACTAACAACTTTCATATTGTCAAGCTTTGCTTTTCAGCATTTTGAAGCCTATCTCTGTTCATTAGCTCAGGAGCACTGATACCGTCTCGGTGTTCATAGAAACGCTAAACTAAGCTTTCTAGGCATGGTAGCTCCAACTTTACTTGCAGAGCAGAAAACATCTAAAACATTAAAGAAACACTTTTCTGCATTGCAAAAAGAACACATTATATCGTTTTAAACTAACAACTTTCATATCGTAAAGCTTTTCTCCTACCATTGCATTGAACTGACATTATCTGACAGGGAATAAAGCTTTTCAGCATTTCTGAAGACTTTTTCTGTTCATTAGCTCAGGAGCACTGATACAGTCTCAGTGTTCAAAGAAACCCTAAACTACGCTTTCTGGGCATGGTAGCTCCAACTTTACTTGCAGAGCACAAAACATCTAAAACATTAAAGAAATGCTTTTCTGCATTGCAAATAACACATTATTTCATTTTAAACTAACATCTTTCATATTGCAAATCTTTGCTCTTTAAATTGCATGAATTGACATTCCCTGACATGGAAATGAGCTTTTCAGCATTTCTGAAGCCTCGTTTGTCTTCATTCACTCAGTAGCTCAGACACAGTTTCAGTGTTGCAAGAAACGCTAATCTAAGCTTTCTGGGCATGGCAGCTCCAACATTACTTGCAGAGCACAAAACATCTAAAACATTACAGAAACGCTTTTCTGCATTGCAAATAAAACAATATTTCATTTTAAACTAACAACTTTCATATTGTCAAGCTTTGCTCTTAACATTGCATGATCTGATATTCTCTGACAGGGAAAAAAGATTTTCAGCATTTCTGAAGACTTTTTCTGTTCATTAGCTCAGGAGCACTGATACCGTCTCAGTGTTCATAGAAACGCTAAACTAAGCTTTCTAGGCATGGTAGCTCCAACTTTACTTGCAGAGCAGAAAACATCTAAAACATTAAAGAAACACTTTTCTGCATTGCAATGAACACATTATATCATTTTAAACTAACAACTTTCATATTGTAAAGCTTTTCTCTTACTATTGCATAAACTGACATTATCTGACAGGGAATAAAGCTTTTCAGCATTTCTGAAGCCTCGTTGTCTTCATTCACTCAGGAGCACTGACACAGTCCCGGTGTTGTTAGAAGCTCTACACTAAGCTTTCTGGGCATGGTAACTCCAACTGTACTTGCAGAGCAGAAAACATCTAAAACATTAAAGAAATGCTTTTCTGCATTGCAAATAACACATTATTTCATTTTGAAACTGACATCTTTCATTTTGTCAAGCGTTGCTCTTAACATTACGTGAATTGACATTCTTTCACAGGGAAAAAAGATTTTCAGCAATTCTGAAGACTTTTTCTGTTCATTAGCTCAGGAGCACTGATACAGTCTCAGTGTTCATAGAAACGCTAAACTACGCTTTCTGGGCATGGCAGCTCCAACTTTACTTGCAGAGCACAAAACATCTAAAACATTAAAGAAACGCTTTTCTGTATTGCAAATAAAACAATATTTCATTTTAAACTAACAACTTTCATATCGTAAAGCTTTTCTCCTACCATTGCATTGAACTGACATTATCTGATAGGGAATAAAGCTTTTCAGCATTTCTGAAGACTTTTTCTGTTCATTAGCTCAGGAGCACTGATACAGTCTCAGTGTTCATAGAAACGCAAAACTACGCTTTCTGGGCATGGTAGCTCCAACTTTACTTGCGGAGCAGAAAACATCTAAAGCATTAAAGAAACGCTTTTCTGCATTGCAAATACAACATTGTTTCATTTTAAACTAACAACTTTCATATTGACAAGCTTTGCTCTTAACATTGCATGAACTGACATTCTATGACAGGGAAAAAAGATTTTCAGCATTTCTGAAGACTTTTTCTGTTTATTCACTCAGAAGCACTGACACAGTTTCAGTGTTGCAAAAAACGCTAAACTAAGCTTTCTGGGCATGGCAGCTCCAACTTTACTTGCAGAGCACAAAACATCTAAAACATTAAAGAAACGCTTTTCTGCATTGCAAATAAAACAATATTTCATGTTAAACTAAAAACTTTCATATTGTCAAGTCTTGCTCATAACATTGCATGAACTGATACTCTCTGACAGAGAAAAAAAGCTTTTCAGCTATTTTGAAGCCTATCTCTGTTCATTAGCTCAGGAGCACTAATACCGTCTCAGTGTTCATAGAAACGCTAAACTAAGCTTTCTGGGCATGGTAGTTCCAACTTTACTTGCGGAGCAGAAAACATCTAAAACATTAAAGAAACGCTTTTCTGCATTGCAAATACAACATTGTTTCATGTTAAACTGACAACTTTCATATTGACAAGCTTTGCTCTTAACATTGCATGAACTGATATTCTATGACAGGGAAAAAAGATTTTCAGCATTTCTGAAGCCTCGTTGTTCTTCATTCACTCAGAAGCACTGACAGAGTCTCAGTGTTATTAGAATCTTTAAACTAAGATTTCTTGGCACGGTAGCTCCAACTTTACTTGCAGAGCACAAAACATCTAAAACATTAAAGAAATGCTTTTCTGCATTGCAAATAACACATTATTTCATTTTAAACTAACATCTTTCATATTGCAAATCTTTGCTCTTTAAATTGCATGAATTGACATTCCCTGACATGGAAATGAGCTTTTCAGCATTTCTGAAGCCTCGTTTGTCTTCATTCACTCAGTAGCTAAGACACAGTTTCAGTGTTGCAAGAAACACTAAACTAAGCTTTCTGGGCATGGCAGCTCCAACATTACTTGCAGAGCACAAAACATGTAAAACATTAAAGAAACGCTTTTCTGCATTGCAAATAACACATTATTTCATTTTAAACTAACATCTTTCTTATTGTAAATCTTTGCTCTTTAAATTGCATGAATTGACATTCCCTGACATGGAAATGAGCTTTTCAGCATTTCTGAAGCCTCGTTTGTCTTCATTCACTCAGTAGCTAAGACACAGTTTCAGTGTTGCAAGAAACGCTAAACTAAGCTTTCTGGGCATGGCAGCTCCAACATTACTTGCAGAGCACAAAACATCTAAAACATTACAGAAACGCTTTTCTGCATTGCAAATAAAACAATATTTCATGTTAAACTAAAAACTTTCATATTGTCAAGTCTTGCTCTTAACATTGCATGAACTGATACTCTCTGACAGAGAAAAAAAGCTTTTAAGCTATTTTGAAGCCTATCTCTGTTCATTAGCTCAGTAGCATTGATACAGTCTCAGTGTTCATAGAAACGCTAAACTAAGCTTTCTAGGCATGATAGCTCCAACTTTACTTGCAGAGCACAAAACATCTAAAACATTAAAGAAACGCTTTTCTGTATTGCAACTAAAACATTATTTCATTTTAAACTAACAACTTTGATATTGTCAAGCTTTGCTTTTCAGCATTTTGAAGCCTATCTCTGTTCATTAGCTCAGGAGCACTAATACCGTCTCAGTGTTCATAGAAACGCTAAACTAAGCTTTCTAGGCGTGGGAGCTCCAACTTTACTTGCAGAGCAGAAAACATCTAAAACATTAAAGAAACCCTTTCCTGCATTGCAAAGAACACAATATTTCATTTTAAAATAACAACTTTCATATTGTAAAGCTTTTCTCCTACCATTGCATAAACTGACATTATCTGACAGGGAATAAAGCCTTTTAGCATTTCTGAAAGACTTTTTCTGTTCATTAGCTCAGGAGCACTGATACAGTCTCAGTGTTCATAGAAATGCAAAACTAAGCTTTCTGGGTATGGTAGTTCCAACTTTACTTGCGGAGCAGAAAACATCTAAAACATTAAAGAAACGCTTTTCTGCATTGCAAATACAACATTGTTTCATGTTAAAGTGACAACTTTCATATTGACAAGCTTTGCTCTTAACATTGCATGAACTGACATTCTCTGACAGGGAAAAAAGATTTTCAGCATTTCTGAAGCCTCGTTGTTCTTCATTCACTCAGAAGCACTGACACAGTTTCAGTGTTGCAAGAAACGCTAAACTAAGCTTTCTGGGCATGGCAGCTCCAACTTTACTTGCAGAGCACAAAACATCTAAAACATTAAAGAAACACTTTTCTGCATTGCAAAGAACACTTTATATCATTTTAAACTAACAACTTTCATATCGTAAAGCTTTTCTCCTACCATTGCATTGAACTGACATTATCTTACAGGGAATAAAGCTTTTCAGCTTTTCTGAAGACTTTTTCTGTTCATTAGCTCAGGAGCACTGATACAGTCTCAGTGTTTATAGAAACGCAAAACTACGCTTTCTGGGCATGGTAGCTCCAACTTTACTTGCGGAGCAGAAAACATCTAAAACATTAAAGAAACACTTTTCTGCATTGCAAAGAACACATTATATCATTTTAAACTAACAACTTTCATATTGTCAAGCTTTGCTTTTCAGCATTTTGAAGCCTATCTCTGTTCATTAGCTCAGGAGCACTGATACCGTCTCAGTGTTCATAGAAACGCTAAACTAAGCTTTCAAGGCATGGTAGCTCCAACTTTACTTGCAGAGCAGAAAACATCTAAAACATTAAAGAAACACTTTTCTGCATTGCAAAAAGAACACATTATATCATTTTAAACTAACAACTTTCATATCGTAAAGCTTTTCTCCTACCACTGCATTGAACTGACATTATCTTACAGGGAATAAAGCTTTTCAGCATTTCTGAAGACTTTTTCTGTTCATTAGCTCAGGAGCACTGATACAGTCTCAGTGTTCATAGAAACGCAAAACTACGCTTTCTGGGCATGGTAGCTCCAACTTTACTTGCGGAGCAGAAAACATCTAAAACATTAAAGAAACGCTTTTCTGCATTGCAAATAAAACATTATTTCATTTTAAACTAACAACTTTCATATTGTCAAGCTTTGCTTTTCAGCATTTTGAAGCCTATCTCTGTTCATTAGCTCAGGAGCACTGATACCGTCTCGGTGTTCATAGAAACGCTAAACTAAGCTTTCTAGGCATGGTAGCTCCAACTTTACTTGCAGAGCAGAAAACATCTAAAACATTAAAGAAACACTTTTCTGCATTGCAAAAAGAACACATTATATCGTTTTAAACTAACAACTTTCATATCGTAAAGCTTTTCTCCTACCATTGCATTGAACTGACATTATCTGATAGGGAATAAAGCTTTTCAGCATTTCTGAAGACTTTTTCTGTTCATTAGCTCAGGAGCACTGATACAGTCTCAGTGTTCAAAGAAACCCTAAACTACGCTTTCTGGGCATGGTAGCTCCAACTTTACTTGCAGAGCACAAAACATCTAAAACATTAAAGAAATGCTTTTCTGCATTGCAAATAACACATTATTTCATTTTAAACTAACATCTTTCATATTGCAAATCTTTGCTCTTTAAATTGCATGAATTGACATTCCCTGACATGGAAATGAGCTTTTCAGCATTTCTGAAGCCTCGTTTGTCTTCATTCACTCAGTAGCTCAGACACAGTTTCAGTGTTGCAAGAAACGCTAATCTAAGCTTTCTGGGCATGGCAGCTCCAACATTACTTGCAGAGCACAAAACATCTAAAACATTACAGAAACGCTTTTCTGCATTGCAAATACAACATTGTTTCATTTTAAACTAACACCTTTCATATTGACAAGCTTTGCTCTTAACATTGCATGAACTGATATTCTATGACAGGGAAAAAAGATTTTCAGCATTTCTGAAGCCTCGTTGTTCTTCATTCACTCAGAAGCACTGACAGAGTCTCAGTGTTATTAGAATCTTTAAACTAAGATTTCTTGGCACGGTAGCTCCAACTTTACTTGCAGAGCACAAAACATCTAAAACATTAAAGAAATGCTTTTCTGCATTGCAAATAACACATTATTTCATTTTAAACTAACATCTTTCATATTGCAAATCTTTGCTCTTTAAATTGCATGAATTGACATTCCCTGACATGGAAATGAGCTTTTCAGCATTTCTGAAGCCTCGTTTGTCTTCATTCACTCAGTAGCTAAGACACAGTTTCAGTGTTGCAAGAAACACTAAACTAAGCTTTCTGGGCATGGCAGCTCCAACATTACTTGCAGAGCACAAAACATGTAAAACATTAAAGAAACGCTTTTCTGCATTGCAAATAACACATTATTTCATTTTAAACTAACATCTTTCTTATTGTAAATCTTTGCTCTTTAAATTGCATGAATTGACATTCCCTGACATGGAAATGAGCTTTTCAGCATTTCTGAAGCCTCGTTTGTCTTCATTCACTCAGTAGCTAAGACACAGTTTCAGTGTTGCAAGAAACGCTAAACTAAGCTTTCTGGGCATGGCAGCTCCAACATTACTTGCAGAGCACAAAACATCTAAAACATTACAGAAACGCTTTTCTGCATTGCAAATAAAACAATATTTCATGTTAAACTAAAAACTTTCATATTGTCAAGTCTTGCTCTTAACATTGCATGAACTGATACTCTCTGACAGAGAAAAATAGCTTTTAAGCTATTTTGAAGCCTATCTCTGTTCATTAGCTCAGTAGCATTGATACAGTCTCAGTGTTCATAGAAACGCTAAACTAAGCTTTCTAGGCATGATAGCTCCAACTTTACTTGCAGAGCACAAAACATCTAAAACATTAAAGAAACGCTTTTCTGTATTGCAACTAAAACATTATTTCATTTTAAACTAACAACTTTGATATTGTCAAGCTTTGCTTTTCAGCATTTTGAAGCCTATCTCTGTTCATTAGCTCAGGAGCACTAATACCGTCTCAGTGTTCATAGAAACGCTAAACTAAGCTTTCTAGGCATGGGAGCTCCAACTTTACTTGCAGAGCAGAAAACATCTAAAACATTAAAGAAACCCTTTCCTGCATTGCAAAGAACACAATATTTCATTTTAAAATAACAACTTTCATATTGTAAAGCTTTTCTCCTACCATTGCATAAACTGACATTATCTGACAGGGAATAAAGCCTTTTAGCATTTCTGAAAGACTTTTTCTGTTCATTAGCTCAGGAGCACTGATACAGTCTCAGTGTTCATAGAAATGCAAAACTAAGCTTTCTGGGTATGGTAGTTCCAACTTTACTTGCGGAGCAGAAAACATCTAAAACATTAAAGAAACGCTTTTCTGCATTGCAAATACAACATTGTTTCATGTTAAAGTGACAACTTTCATATTGACAAGCTTTGCTCTTAACATTGCATGAACTGACATTCTCTGACAGGGAAAAAAGATTTTCAGCATTTCTGAAGCCTCGTTGTTCTTCATTCACTCAGGAGCACTGATACAGTCTCAGTGTTCATAGAAATGCAAAACTAAGCTTTCTGGGCATGGCAGCTCCAACTTTACTTGCAGAGCACAAAACATCTAAAACATTAAAGAAACACTTTTCTGCATTGCAAAGAACACTTTATATCATTTTAAACTAACAACTTTCATATCGTAAAGCTTTTCTCCTACCATTGCATTGAACTGACATTATCTTACAGGGAATAAAGCTTTTCAGCTTTTCTGAAGACTTTTTCTGTTCATTAGCTCAGGAGCACTGATACAGTCTCAGTGTTTATAGAAACGCAAAACTACACTTTCAGGGCATGGTAGCTCCAACTTTACTTGCGGAGCAGAAAACATCTAAAACATTAAAGAAACACTTTTCTGCATTGCAAAGAACACATTATATCATTTTAAACTAACAACTTTCATATTGTCAAGCTTTGCTTTTCAGCATTTTGAAGCCTATCTCTGTTCATTAGCTCAGGAGCACTGATACCGTCTCAGTGTTCATAGAAACGCTAAACTAAGCTTTCTAGGCATGGTAGCTCCAACTTTACTTGCAGAGCAGAAAACATCTAAAACATTAAAGAAACACTTTTCTGCATTGCAAAGAACACATTATATCATTTTAAACTAACAACTTTCATATCGTAAAGCTTTTCTCCTACCATTGCATTGAACTGACATTATCTTACAGGGAATAAAGCTTTTCATCTTTTCTGAAGACTTTTTCTGTTCATTAGCTCAGGAGCACTGATACAGTCTCAGTGTTCATAGAAACGCAAAACTACGCTTTCTGGGCATGGTAGCTCCAACTTTACTTGCGGAGCAGAAAACATCTAAAACATTAAAGAAACACTTTTCTGCATTGCAAAGAACACATTATATCATTTTAAACTAACAACTTTCATATTGTCAAGCTTTGCTTTTCAGCATTTTGAAGCCTATCTCTGTTCATTAGCTCAGGAGCACTGATACCGTCTCTGTGTTCATAGAAACGCTAAACTAAGCTTTCTAGGCATGGTAGCTCCAACTTTACTTGCAGAGCAGAAAACATCTAAAACATTAAAGAAACACTTTTCTGCATTGCAAAGAACACATTATATCATTTTAAACTAACAACTTTCATATCGTAAAGCTTTTCTCCTACCATTGCATTTGACTGACATTATCTGATAGGGAATAAAGCTTTTCAGCATTTCTGAAGACTTTTTCTGTTCATTAGCTCAGGAGCACTGATACAGTCTCAGTGTTCATAGAAACGCAAAACTACGCTTTCTGGGCATGGTAGCTCCAACTTTACTTGCGGAGCAGAAAACATCTAAAACATTAAAGAAACGCTTTTCTGCATTGCAAATACAACATTGTTTCATTATAAACTAACACCTTTCATATTGACAAGCTTTGCTCTTAACATTGCATGAACTGACATTCTCTGACAGGGAAAAAAGATTTTCAGCATTTCTGAAGACTTTTTCTGTTCATTAGCTCAGGAACACTGATACAGTCTCAGTGTTCATAGAAATGCAAAACTAAGCTTTCAGGGCATGGTAGTTCCAAGTTTACTTGCGGAGCAGAAAACATCTAAAACATTAAAGAAACGCTTTTCTGCATTGCAAATAACACAATATTTCATTTTAAACTAACATCTTTCTTATTGTAAATCTTTGCTCTTTAAATTGCATGAATTGACATTCCCTGACATGGAAATGAGCTTTTCAGCATTTCTGAAGCCTCGTTTGTCTTCATTCACTCAGTAGCTCAGACACAGTTTCAGTGTTGCAAGAAACGCTAAACTAAGCTTTCTGGGCATGGCAGCTCCAACATTACTTGCAGAGCACAAAACATCTAAAACATTACAGAAACGCTTTTCTGCATTGCAAATAAAACAATATTTCATGTTAAACTAAAAACTTTCATATTGTCAAGTCTTGCTCTTAAAATTGCATGAACTGATACTCTCTGACAGAGAAAAAAAGCTTTTCACCTATTTTGAAGCCTATCTCTGTTCATTAGCTCAGTAGCATTGATACAGTCTCAGTGTTCATAGAAACGCTAAACTAAGCTTTCTAGGCATGATAGCTCCAACTTTACTTGCAGAGCACAAAACATCTAAAACATTAAAGAAACGCTTTTCTGCATTGCAAATAAAACATTATTTCATTTTAAACTAACAACTTTCATATTGTCAAGCTTTGCTTTTCAGCATTTTGAAGCCTATCTCTGTTCATTAGCTCAGGAGCACTAATACCGTCTCAGTGTTCATAGAAACGCTAAACTAAGCTTTCTGGGCATGGTAGTTCCAACTTTACTTGCGGAGCAGAAAACATCTAAAACATTAAAGAAACGCTTTTCTGCATTGCAAATACAACATTGTTTCATGTTAAACTGACAACTTTCATATTGACAAGCTTTGCTCTTAACATTGCATGAACTGACATTCTCTGACAGGGAAAAAAGATTTTCAGCATTTCTGAAGCCTCGTTGTTCTTCATTCACTCAGAAGCACTGACACAGTTTCAGTGTTGCAAGAAACGCTAAACTAAGCTTTCTGGGCATGGTAGTTCCAACTTTACTTGCGGAGCAGAAAACATCTAAAACATTAAAGAAACGCTTTTCTGCATTGCAAATACAACATTGTTTCATGTTAAACTGACAACTTTTCATATTGACAAGCTTTGCTCTTAACATTGCATGAACTGACATTCTCTGACAGGGAAAAAAGATTTTCAGCATTTCTGAAGCCTCGGTGTTCTTCATTCACTCAGAAGCACTGACACAGTTTCAGTGTTGCAAGAAACGCTAAACTAAGCTTTCTGGGCATGGCAGCTCCAACTTTACTTGCAGAGCACAAAACATCTAAAACATTAAAGAAACGCTTTTCTGCATTGCAAATAAAACAATATTTCATTTTAAACTAACAACTTTCATATTGTCAAGCTTTGCTCTTAACATTGCATGAACTGATATTCTCTGACAGGGAAAAAATATTTTCAGCATGTCTGAAGACTTTTTCTGTTCATTAGCTCAGGAGCACTGATACAGTCTCAGTGTTCATAGAAACGCTAAACTAAGCTTTCTAGGCATGGTAGCTCCAACTTTACTTGCAGAGCAGAAAACATCTAAAACATTAAAAAAAACACTTTTCTGCATTGCAAAGAACACATTATATAATTTTAAACTAACAACTTTCATATTGTCAAGCTTTGCTTTTCAGCATTTTGAAGCCTATCTCTGTTCATTAGCTCAGGAGCACTGATACCGTCTCAGTGTTCATAGAAACGCTAAACTAAGCTTTCTAGGCATGGTAGCTCCAACTTTACTTGCAGAGAAGAAAACATCTAAAACATTAAAGAAACACTTTTCTGCATTGCAAAGAACACATTATATCATTTTAAACTAACAACTTTCATATCGTAAAGCTTTTCTCCTACCATTGCATTGAACTGACATTATCTGATAGGGAATAAAGCTTTTCAGCATTTCTGAAGACTTTTTCTGTTCATTAGCTCAGGAGCACTGATACAGTCTCAGTGTTCATAGAAACGCAAAACTACGCTTTCTGGGCATGGTAGCTCCAACTTTACTTGCGGAGCAGAAAACATCTAAAGCATTAAAGAAACGCTTTTCTGCATTGCAAATACAACATTGTTTCATGTTAAACTAACAACTTTCATATTGACAAGCTTTGCTCTTAATATTGCATGAACTGACATTCTATGACAGGGAAAAAAGATTTTCAGCATTTCTGAAGACTTTTTCTGTTCATTCACTCAGAAGCACTGACACAGTTTCAGTGTTGCAAAAAACGCTAAACTAAGCTTTCTGGGCATGGCAGCTCCAACTTTACTTGCAGAGCACAAAACATCTAAAACATTAAAGAAATGCTTTTCTGCATTGCAAATAACACATTATTTCATTTTAAACTAACATCTTTCATATTGCAAATCTTTGCTCTTTAAATTGCATGAATTGACATTCCCTGACATGGAAATGAGCTTTTCAGCATTTCTGAAGCCTCGTTTGTCTTCATTCACTCAGTAGCTAAGACACAGTTTCAGTGTTGCAAGAAACACTAAACTAAGCTTTCTGGGCATGGCAGCTCCAACATTACTTGCAGAGCACAAAACATGTAAAACATTAAAGAAACGCTTTTTTGCATTGCAAATAACACATTATTTCATTTTAAACTAATATCTTTCTTATTGTAAATCTTTGCTCTTTAAATTGCATGAATTGACATTCCCTGACATGGAAATGAGCTTTTCAGCATTTCTGAAGCCTCGTTTGTCTTCATTCACTCAGTAGCTAAGACACAGTTTCAGTGTTGCAAGAAACGCTAAACTAAGCTTTCTGGGCATGGCTGCTCCAACATTACTTGCAGAGCACAAAACATCTAAAACATTACAGAAACGCTTTTCTGCATTGCAAATAAAACAATATTTCATGTTAAACTAAAAACTTTCATATTGTCAAGTCTTGCTCTTAACATTGCATGAACTGATACTCTCTGACAGAGAAAAAAAGCTTTTAAGCTATTTTGAAGCCTATCTCTGTTCATTAGCTCAGTAGCATTGATACAGTCTCAGTGTTCATAGAAACGCTAAACTAAGCTTTCTAGGCATGATAGCTCCAACTTTACTTGCAGAGCACAAAACATCTAAAACATTAAAGAAACGCTTTTCTGTATTGCAACTAAAACATTATTTCATTTTAAACTAACAACTTTGATATTGTCAAGCTTTGCTTTTCAGCATTTTGAAGCCTATCTCTGTTCATTAGCTCAGGAGCACTAATACCGTCTCAGTGTTCATAGAAACGCTAAACTAAGCTTTCTAGGCATGGTAGCTCCAACTTTACTTGCAGAGCAGAAAACATCTAAAACATTAAAGAAACCCTTTCCTGCATTGCAAAGAACACAATATTTCATTTTAAAATAACAACTTTCATATTGTAAAGCTTTTCTCCTACCATTGCATAAACTGACATTATCTGACAGGGAATAAAGCCTTTTAGCATTTCTGAAAGACTTTTTCTGTTCATTAGCTCAGGAGCACTGATACAGTCTCAGTGTTCATAGAAATGCAAAACTAAGCTTTCTGGGTATGGTAGTTCAACTTTACTTGCGGAGCAGAAAAAATCTAAAACATTAAAGAAACGCTTTTCTGCATTGCAAATACAACATTGTTTCATGTTAAAGTGACAACTTTCATATTGACAAGCTTTGCTCTTAACATTGCATGAACTGACATTCTCTGACAGGGAAAAAAGATTTCAGCATTTCTGAAGCCTCGTTGTTCTTCATTCACTCAGAAGCACTGACACAGTTTCAGTGTTGCAAGAAACGCTAAACTAAGCTTTCTGGGCATGGCAGCTCCAACTTTACTTGCAGAGCACAAAACATCTAAAACATTAAAGAAACACTTTTCTGCATTGCAAAGAACACTTTATATCATTTTAAACTAACAACTTTCATATCGTAAAGCTTTTCTCCTACCATTGCATTGAACTGACATTATCTTACAGGGAATAAAGCTTTTCAGCTTTTCTGAAGACTTTTTCTGTTCATTAGCTCAGGAGCACTGATACAGTCTCAGTGTTTATAGAAACGCAAAACTACGCTTTCTGGGCATGGTAGCTCCAACTTTACTTGCGGAGCAGAAAACATCTAAAACATTAAAGAAACACTTTTCTGCATTGCAAAGAACACATTATATCATTTTAAACTAACAACTTTCATATTGTCAAGCTTTGCTTTTCAGCATTTTGAAGCCTATCTCTGTTCATTAGCTCAGGAGCACTGATACCTTCTCAGTGTTCATAGAAACGCTAAACTAAGCTTTCTAGGCATGGTAGCTCCAACTTTACTTGCAGAGAAGAAAACATCTAAAACATTAAAGAAACACTTTTCTGCATTGCAAAGAACACATTATATCATTTTAAACTAACAACTTTCATATCGTAAAGCTTTTCTCCTACCATTTGCATTGAACTGACATTATCTGATAGGGAATAAAGCTTTTCAGCATTTCTGAAGACTTTTTCTGTTCATTAGCTCAGGAGCACTGATACAGTCTCAGTGTTCATAGAAACGCAAAACTACGCTTTCTGGGCATGGTAGCTCCAACTTTACTTGCGGAGCAGAAAACATCTAAAACATTAAAGAAACGCTTTTCTGCATTGCAAATACAACATTGTTTCATGTTAAACTGACAACTTTCATATTGACAAGCTTTGCTCTTAACATTGCATGAACTGACATTCTCTGACAGGGAAAAAAGATTTTCAGCATTTCTGAAAGACTTTTCTGTTCATTAGCTCAGAAGCACTGATACAGTCTCAGTGTTAATAGAAATGCAAAACTAAGCTTTCAGGGCATGGCAGCTCCAACTTTACTTGCAGAGCACAAAACATCTAAAACATTAAAGAAATGCTTTTCTGCATTGCAAATAACACATTATTTCATTTTAAACTAACATCTTTCATATTGCAAATCTTTGCTCTTTAATTGCATGAATTGACATTCCCTGACATGGAAATGAGCTTTTCAGCATTTCTGAAGCCTCGTTTTGTCTTCATTCACTCAGTAGCTAAGGACACAGTTTCAGTGTTGCAAGAAACACTAAACTAAGCTTCTGGGCATGGCAGCTCCAACATTACTTGCAGAGCACAAAACATGTAAAACATTAAAGAAACGCTTTTTTGCATTGCAAATAACACATTATTTCATTTTAAACTAATATCTTTCTTATTGTAAATCTTTGCTCTTTAAATTGCATGAATTGACATTCCCTGACATGAAATGAGCTTTTCAGCATTTCTGAAGCCTCGTTTGTCTTCATTCACTCAGTAGCTAAGACACAGTTTCAGTGTTGCAAGAAACGCTAAACTAAGCTTTCTGGGCATGGCTGCTCCAACATTACTTGCAGAGCACAAAACATCTAAAACATTACAGAAACGCTTTTCTGCATTGCAAATAAAACAATATTTCATGTTAAACTAAAAACTTTCATATTGTCAAGTCTTGCTCTTAACATTGCATGAACTGATACTCTCTGACAGAGAAAAAAAGCTTTTAAGCTATTTTGAAGCCTATCTCTGTTCATTAGCTCAGTAGCATTGATACAGTCTCAGTGTTCATAGAAACGCTAAACTAAGCTTTCTAGGCATGATAGCTCCAACTTTACTTGCAGAGCACAAAACATCTAAAACATTAAAGAAACGCTTTTCTGTATTGCAACTAAAACATTATTTCATTTTAAACTAACAACTTTGATATTGTCAAGCTTTGCTTTTCAGCATTTTGAAGCCTATCTCTGTTCATTAGCTCAGGAGCACTAATACCGTCTCAGTGTTCATAGAAACGCTAAACTAAGCTTTCTAGCATGGTAGCTCCAACTTTACTTGCAGAGCAGAAAACATCTAAAACATTAAAGAAACCCTTTCCTGCATTGCAAAGAACACAATATTTCATTTTAAAATAACAACTTTCATATTGTAAAGCTTTTTCTCCTACCATTGCATAAACTGACATTATCTGACAGGGAATAAAGCCTTTTAGCATTTCTGAAAGACTTTTTCTGTTCATTAGCTCAGGAGCACTGATACAGTCTCAGTGTTCATAGAAATGCAAAACTAAGCTTTCTGGGTATGGTAGTTCCAACTTTACTTGCGGAGCAGAAAACATCTAAAACATTAAAGAAACGCTTTTCTGCATTGCAAATACAACATTGTTTCATGTTAAAGTGACAACTTTCATATTGACAAGCTTTGCTCTTAACATTGCATGAACTGACATTCTCTGACAGGGAAAAAAGATTTTCAGCATTTCTGAAGCCTCGTTGTTCTTCATTCACTCAGAAGCACTGACACAGTTTCAGTGTTGCAAGAAACGCTAAACTAAGCTTTCTGGGCATGGCAGCTCCAACTTACTTGCAGAGCACAAAACATCTAAAAACATTAAAGAAACACTTTTCTGCATTGCAAAGAACACTTTATATCATTTTAAAACTAACAACTTTCATATCGCAAAGCTTTTCTCCTACCCATTGCATTGAACTGACATTATCTTACAGGGAATAAAGCTTTTCAGCTTTTCTGAAGACTTTTTCTGTTCATTAGCTCAGGAGCACTGATACAGTCTCAGTGTTTATAGAAACGCAAAACTACGCTTTCTGGCATGGTAGCTCCAACTTTACTTGCGGAGCAGAAAACATCTAAAACATTAAAGAAACACTTTTCTGCATTGCAAAGAACACATTATATCATTTTAAACTAACAACTTTCATATTGTCAAGCTTTGCTTTTCAGCATTTTGAAGCCTATCTCTGTTCATTAGCTCAGGAGCACTGATACCTTCTCAGTGTTCATAGAAACGCTAAACTAAGCTTTCTAGGCATGGTAGCTCCAACTTTACTTGCAGAGAAGAAAACATCTAAAACATTAAAGAAACACTTTTCTGCATTGCAAAGAAACACATTATATCATTTTAAACTAACAACTTTCATATCGTAAAGCTTTTCTCCTACCATTGCATTGAACTGACATTATCTGATAGGGAATAAAGCTTTTCAGCATTTCTGAAGACTTTTTCTGTTCATTAGCTCAGGAGCACTGATACAGTCTCAGTGTTCATAGAAACGCAAAACTACGCTTTCTGGGCATGGTAGCTCCAACTTTACTTGCGGAGCAGAAAACATCTAAAACATTAAAGAAACGCTTTTCTGCATTGCAAATACAACATTGTTTCATTTTAAAACTAACACTTTCATATTGACAAGCTTTGCTCTTAACATTGCATGAACTGACATTCTCTGACAGGGAAAAAAGATTTTCAGCATTTCTGAAGCCTCGTTGTTCTTCATTTCACTCAGAAGCACTGACACAGTTTCAGTGTTGGAAGAAACGCTAAACTAAGCTTTCTGGGCATGGCAAGCTCCAACTTTACTTGCAGAGCACAAAACATCTAAAACATTAAAGAAACACTTTTCTGCATTGCAAAGAACACTTATATCATTTTAAACTAACAACTTTCATATCGTAAAGCTTTTTTCCTACCATTGCATTGAACTGACATTATCTTACAGGGAATAAAGCTTTTCAGATTTTCTGAAGACTTTTTCTGTTCATTAGCTCAGGAGCACTGATACAGTCTCAGTGTTTATAGAAACGCAAAACTACGCTTTCTGGGCATGGTAGCTCCAACTTTACTTGCGGAGCAGAAAACATCTAAAACATTAAAGAAACACTTTTCTGCATTGCAAAGAACACATTATATCATTTTAAACTAACAACTTTCATATTGTCAAGCTTTGCTTTTCAGCATTTTGAAGCCTATCTCTGTTCATTAGCTCAGGAGCACTGATACAGTCTCAGTGTTCATAGAAACGCTAAACTAAGCTTTCTAGGCATGGTAGCTCCAACTTTACTTGCAGAGCAGAAAACATCTAAAACATTAAAGAAACACTTTTCTGCATTGCAAAAAGAACACATTATATCATTTTAAACTAACAACTTTCATATCGTAAAGCTTTTCTCCTACCACTGCATTGAACTGACATTATCTTACAGGGAATAAAGCTTTCAGCATTTCTTAAGACTTTTTCTGTTCATTAGCTCAGAGCACTGATACAGTCTCAGTGTTCATAGAAACGCAAAAACTACGCTTTCTGGCATGGTAGCTCCAACTTTACTTGCGGAGCAGAAAACATCTAAAACATTAACGAAACGCTTTTCTGCATTGCAAATACAACATTGTTCATTTAAACTAACACCTTTCATATTGACAAGCTTGCTCTTAACATTGCATGAACTGACATTCTCTGACAGGGAAAAAAGATTTTCAGCATTTCTGAAGCCTCGTTGTTCTTCATTCACTCAGAAGCACTGACACAGTTTCAGTGTTGGAAGAAACGCTAAACTAAGCTTTCTGGGCATGGCAGCTCCAACTTTACTTGCAGAGCACAAAACATCTAAAACATTAAAGAAACGCTTTTCTGCATTGCAAATAACACATTATTTCATTTTAAACTAACATCTTTCTTATTGTAAATCTTTGCTCTTTAAATTGCATGAATTGACATTCCCTGACATGGAAATGAGCTTTTCAGCATTTCTGAAGCCTCGTTTGTCTTCATTCACTCAGTAGCTCAGACACAGTTTCAGTGTTGCAAGAAACGCTAAACTAAGCTTTCTGGGCATGGCAGCTCCAACATTACTTGCAGAGCACAAAACATCTAAAACATTACAGAAACGCTTTTCTGCATTGCAAATAAAACAATATTCATGTTAAACTAAAAACTTCATATTGTCAAGTCTTGCTCTTAACATTGCATGAACTGAAACTCTCTGACAGAGAAAAAAAGCTTTTCAGCTATTTTGAAGCCTATCTCTGTTCATTAGCTCAGTAGCATTGATACAGTCTCAGTGTTCATAGAAACGCTAAACTAAGCTTTCTAGGCATGATAGCTCCAACTTTACTTGCAGAGCACAAAACATCTAAAACATTAAAGAAACGCTTTTCTGTATTGCAAATAAAACATTATTTCATTTTAAACTAACAACTTGATATTGTCAAGCTTTGCTTTTCAGCATTTTGAAGCCTATCTCTGTTCATTAGCTCAGGAGCACTAATACCGTCTCAGTGTTCATAGAAACGCTAAACTAAGCTTTCTAGGCATGGTAGCTCCAACTTTACTTGCAGAGCAGAAACATCTAAAACATTAAAGAAACACTTTTCTGCATTGCAAAAAGAACACATTATATCGTTTTAAACTAACAACTTTCATATCGTAAAGCTTTTCTCCTACCATTGCATTGAACTGACATTATCTGACAGGGAATAAAGCTTTTCAGCATTTCTGAAGACTTTTTCTGTTCATTAGCTCAGGAGCACTGAGACAGTCTCAGTGTTCAAAGAAACCCTAAACTACGCTTTCTGGGCATGGTAGCTCCAACTTTACTTGCGGAGCAGAAAACATCTAAAACATTAAAGAAACGCTTTTCTGCATTGCAAATACAACATTGTTTCATTTTAAACTAACAACTTTCATATTGACAAGCTTGCTCTTAACATTGCATGAACTGATATTCTTTGACAGGGAAAAAAGATTTTCAGCATTTCTGAAGCCTCGTTGTTCTTCATTCACTCAGAAGCACTGACACAGTTTCAGTGTTGCAAGGAAACGCTAAACTAAGCTTTCTGGGCATAGGCAGCTCCAACTTTGCTTGCAGAGCACAAAACATCTAAAACATTAAAGAAACACTTTTCTGCATTGCAAAGAACACTTTATATCATTTTAAACTAACAACTTTCATATCGTAAAGCTTTTTCCTACCATTGCATTGAACTGACATTATCTTACAGGGAATAAAGCTTTTCAGCTTTTCTGAAGACTTTTTCTGTTCATTAGCTCAGGAGCACTGATACAGTCTCAGTGTTTATAGAAACGCAAAACTACGCTTTCTGGGCATGGTAGCTCCAACTTTACTTGCGGAGCAGAAAACATCTAAAACATTAAAGAAACACTTTTCTGCATTGCAAAGAACACATTATATCATTTTAAACTAACAACTTTCATATTGTCAAGCTTTGCTTTTCAGCATTTTGAAGCCTATCTCTGTTCATTAGCTCAGGAGCACTGATACCGTCTCAGTGTTCATAGAAACGCTAAACTAAGCTTTCAAGGCATGGTAGCTCCAACTTTACTTGCAGAGCAGAAAACATCTAAAACATTAAAGAAACACTTTTCTGCATTGCAAAAAGAACACATTATATCATTTTAAACTAACAACTTTCATATCGTAAAGCTTTTCTCCTACCACTGCATTGAACTGACATTATCTTACAGGGAATAAAGCTTTTCAGCATTTCTGAAGACTTTTTCTGTTCATTAGCTCAGGAGCACTGATACAGTCTCAGTGTTCATAGAAACGCAAAACTACGCTTTCTGGGCATGGTAGCTCCAACTTTACTTGCGGAGCAGAAAACATCTAAAACATTAAAGAAACGCTTTTCTGCATTGCAAATAAAACATTATTTCATTTAAACTAACAACTTTCATATTGTCAAGCTTTGCTTTTCAGCATTTTGAAGCCTATCTCTGTTCATTAGCTCAGGAGCACTGATACCGTCTCGGTGTTCATAGAAACGCTAAACTAAGCTTTCTAGGCATGGTAGCTCCAACTTTACTTGCAGAGCAGAAAACATCTAAAACATTAAAGAAACACTTTTCTGCATTGCAAAAAGAACACATTATATCGTTTTAAACTAACAACTTTCATATCGTAAAGCTTTTCCTCCTACCATTGCATTGAACTGACATTATCTGACAGGGAATAAAGCTTTTCAGCATTTCTGAAGACTTTTTCTGTTCATTAGCTCAGGAGCACTGATACAGTCTCAGTGTTCAAAGAAACCCTAAACTACGCTTTCTGGCATGGTAGCTCCAACTTTACTTGCAGAGCACAAAACATCTAAAACATTAAAGAAATGCTTTTCTGCATTGCAAATAACACATTATTTCATTTTAAACTAACATCTTTCATATTGCAAATCTTTGCTCTTTAAATTGCATGAATTGACATTCCCTGACATGGAAATGAGCTTTTCAGCATTTCTGAAGCCTCGTTTGTCTTCATTCACTCAGTAGCTCAGACACAGTTTCAGTGTTGCAAGAAACGCTAATCTAAGCTTTCTGGCATGGCAGCTCCAACATTACTTGCAGAGCACAAAACATCTAAAACATTAAAGAAACGCTTTTCTGCATTGCAAATAACACATTATTTCATTTTAAACTAACATCTTTCTTATTGTAAATCTTTGCTCTTTAAATTGCATGAATTGACATTCCCTGACATGGAAATGAGCTTTTCAGCATTTCTGAAGCCTCGTTTGTCTTCATTCACTCAGTAGCTAAGACACAGTTTCAGTGTTGCAAGAAACGCTAAACTAAGCTTTCTGGGCATGGCAGCTCCAACATTACTTGCAGAGCACAAAACATCTTAAAACATTACAGAAACGCTTTTCTGCATTGCAAATAAAACAATATTTCATGTTAAACTAATAACTTTCATATTGTCAAGTCTTGCTCTTAACATTGCATGAACTGATACTCTCTGACAGAGAAAAATAGCTTTTAGCTATTTTGAAGCCTATCTCTGTTCATTAGCTCAGTAGCATTGATACAGTCTCAGTGTTCATAGAAACGCTAAACTAAGCTTTCTAGGCATGATAGCTCCAACTTTACTTGCAGAGCACAAAACATCTAAAACATTAAAGAAACGCTTTTCTGTATTGCAACTAAAACATTATTTCATTTTAAACTAACAACTTTGATATTGTCAAGCTTTGCTTTTCAGCATTTGAAGCCTATCTCTGTTCATTAGCTCAGGAGCACTAATACCGTCTCAGTGTTCATAGAAACGCTAAACTAAGCTTTCTAGGCATGGGAGCTCCAACTTTACTTGCAGAGCAGAAAACATCTAAAACATTAAAGAAACCCTTTCCTGCATTGCACAGAACACAATATTTCATTTAAAATAACAACTTTCATATTGTAAAGCTTTTCTCCTACATTGCATAAACTGACATTATCTGACAGGGAATAAAGCCTTTTAGCATTTCTGAAAGACTTTTTCTGTTCATTAGCTCAGGAGCACTGATACAGTCTCAGTGTTCAAAGAAACCCTAAACTACGCTTTCTGGGCATGGTAGCTCCAACTTTACTTGCGGAGCAGAAAACATCTAAAACATTAAAGAAACGCTTTTCTGCATTGCAAATACAACATTGTTTCATTTTAAACTAACAACTTTCATATTGACAAGCTTTGCTCTTAACATTGCATGAACTGATATTCTTTGACAGGGAAAAAAGATTTTCAGCATTTCTGAAGCCTCGTTGTTCTTCATTCACTCAGAAGCACTGACACAGTTTCAGTGTTGCAAGAAACGCTAAACTAAGCTTTCTGGGCATGGCAGCTCCAACTTTACTTGCAGAGCACAAAACATCTAAAACATTAAAGAAACACTTTTCTGCATTGCAAAGAACACTTTATATCATTTTAACTAACAACTTTCATATCGTAAAGCTTTTTTCCTACCATTGCATTGAACTGACATTATCTTACAGGGAATAAAGCTTTTCAGCTTTTCTGAAGACTTTTCTGTTCATTAGCTCAGGAGCACTGATACAGTCTCAGTGTTTATAGAAACGCAAAACTACGCTTTCTGGGCATGTAGCTCCAACTTTACTTGCGGAGCAGAAAACATCTAAAACATTAAAGAAACACTTTTCTGCATTGCAAAGAACACATTATATCATTTTAAACTAACAACTTTCATATTGTCAAGCTTGCTTTTCAGCATTTTGAAGCCTATCTCTGTTCATTAGCTCAGGAGCACTGATACCGTCTCAGTGTTCATAGAAACGCTAAACTAAGCTTTCAAGGCATGGTAGCTCCAACTTTACTTGCAGAGCAGAAAACATCTAAAACATTAAAGAAACACTTTTCTGCATTGCAAAAAGAACACATTATATCATTTTAAACTAACAACTTTCATATCGTAAAGCTTTTCTCCTACCACTGCATTGAACTGACATTATCTTACAGGGAATAAAGCTTTTCACGATTTCTGAAGACTTTTTCTGTTCATTAGCTCAGGAGCACTGATACAGTCTCAGTGTTCATAGAAACGCAAAACTACGCTTTCTGGGCATGGTAGCTCCAACTTTACTTGCAGAGCACAAAACATCTAAAACATTAAAGAAATGCTTTTCTGCATTGCAAATAACACATTATTTCATTTAAACTAAAATCTTTCATATTGCAAATCTTTGCTCTTTAAATTGCATGAATTGACATTCCCTGACATGGAAATGAGCTTTTCAGCATTTCTGAAGCCTCGTTTGTCTTCATTCACTCAGTAGCTCAGACACAGTTTCAGTGTTGCAAGAAAACGCTAATCTAAGCTTTCTGGGCATGGCAGCTCCAACATTACTTGCAGAGCACAAAACATCTAAAACATTACAGAAACGCTTTTTCTGCATTGCAAATAAAAACAATATTTCATGTTAAACTAAAAACTTTCATATTGTCAAGTCTTGCTCTTAACATTGCATGAACTGATACTCTCTGACAGAGAAAAATAGCTTTTAAGCTATTTTGAAGCCTATCTCTGTTCATTAGCTCAGTAGCATTGATACAGTCTCAGTGTTCATAGAAACGCCTAAACTAAGCTTTCTAGGCATGATAGCTCCAACTTTACTTGCAGAGCACAAAACATCTAAAACATTAAAGAAACGCTTTTCTGTATTGCAACTAAAACATTATTTCATTTTAAACTAACAACTTTGATATTGTCAAGCTTTGCTTTTCAGCATTTTGAAGCCTATCTCTGTTCATTAGCTCAGGAGCACTAATACCGTCTCAGTGTTCATAGAAACGCTAAACTAAGCTTTCTAGGCATGGGAGCTCCAACTTTACTTGCAGAGCAGAAAACATCTAAAACATTAAAGAAACCCTTTCCTGCATTGCAAAGAACACAATATTTCATTTTAAAATAACAACTTTCATATTGTAAAGCTTTTCTCCTACCATTGCATAAACTGACATTATCTGACAGGGAATAAAGCCTTTTAGCATTTCTGAAAGACTTTTTCTGTTCATTAGCTCAGGAGCACTGATACAGTCTCAGTGTTCAAAGAAACCCTAAACTACGCTTTCTGGGCATGGTAGCTCCAACTTTACTTGCGGAGCAGAAAACATCTAAAACATTAAA